>OZ023267.1:147586084-147784733 GCA_964006375.1 Tillus elongatus
TATTAGCTAGTTATACGGACGGTATCACGAATAGGGGTGGTAAGTTCCTCACCCTGCCTGCGACGGCCGAAGAAGAAGCTCTCCTTCCGCGCGTCACGGTGGATCCCTTGGCTCTCGCACGATTCGGAAAGTATGCGCTGCGAGGTGCGCGTAGGTATGCAGTGGACCAGCCCATCCGTCCCTGCTTTCATCGCTTCGCATACCGAAGGATCCGCTTGGGCGATAACACACCGGTACCATGCCTGCCCCGCTCTCGAAGCTATATTTTTAATAACAAAAATTAATTAAATTAAATACAGATGGTACGGATCTATTCCCCTGTTAACTAATTAGATTTCTAACGGCAATTACGTCACTTCGTGACATTTCTAATGGCAATTACGTCACTTCGTGACATCTCCCTCTCTTCTCCTGAAAGAAAAAACGAAGTTTTTTCTTCCACATCCCGACCTCACCGGTCCTCTGGTCCCCAATATAACAATAATAATACAAGAAAATAACAGGCCTACCCAATACACTTTTAAACTAAATTAAACATCTTTCAACGCAATAATAAATAATTAGTATGTGTAACGGAGAAATGATATCAAATTTCCAACCATATACCCTGGGTATGCGCAAAATTTCTTAATTAAAAAAAATATATTCTTAAATTAAGTGAAACGTGTTTCAAAGGAAAATTAGATAATTAGAAGGCGCTCCAGGGAAATTATATTGTCAAATTTTCCATCATAACCCCTGGGTATGCGCAACATCTCATAATTAAAAAACGAAATATTCTTAAACTAAATCAAACATCTTTGAACGGAAAATTAAATTATTAAATTTCGTAAGTAAACAGAAAATAAAATATATCCTTAAGCTAAATTTAAACAATGCTCCGAATACAAATGCGGAACAGTTACCTCTGTAGAGGCACTGCGGTGCGTCTATATGCAATATCGTTTAACTCAAGAAAATAATCAAAAGGAAAAATGCATGTTAAAACTAAATTAACCAGGGTTCCTAAGCGTAAATAAACAAATCGTTCAGATTTAACACACCCGAAATTGAGAGCTTCCCGCCTCAAATGAATTGGGAGCTATTTGAACAGAACTTAGCACAAAATGTCTGAGAATTATGTTGAGTACACTATGCTTAATCTAAATAATAGTCAATGATAGTCTCACCCACTGTTTCCTCGTTTGTGCACCGTCGAGTGGCACTCCTAGAAGTGTCCCACACTCTCGTGTCACACACTGCACCTAGTACCTGTCGCCTGTCCATCTAGTCGTGCAGCCGCACGTGGCCCTCTGCGTCGGGTCCATGGAGCGCCGGCTGGCACCAGACGATACTGCCTGCCCTCGTAGCAGCACCCATTCCATGACGTGGCCTCCATCTGTTCGGGCTTGATGGATGGTGGCTCCTGCTGGTATGTAACAGATTACATCGGGCTTCCAGCTGTGGAGCAGTCCGGCTGCCACTCCTTGGCTCTGGGCACGGGCATTCTCTGGACATAATGCCTACCTTGCCACAACGGGAACAGAACAATTTAAGCGGTCGGTTGCAGCGGTAACGTGTGTGGCCAGAGTGACCACACCTCCAACATAAACTTCGTTCCTTAACTGGCAAATATTCCGGGTCTCTTTCGACTTTTGGCGTTGGCTTTTTCCTTGACCAGCGGGTCGGACGTGTTTTACGGTCGGTAGGGTCATCGGTACGGGCACCAGGCTGTCTGGCCATGGACTCATCCATCGGATGGTGCTGTTGCGGTATCCCTTCTCCCAGGGTGTTAGTTTCCATAATATGTATCGGGACCGCTGGTGGGGGTGGAGCTGCTGTAGTTAGTAACTCGCCCTCTAGGTAGCTCTGGGTGGTCTGCAAATCTATGCAAAAGTCGTACTTGCCTAGGGTGTCCATTCCCAGTACGATGTCTACCGGGAGTTGTGGCAGATATAATAGATCACCCTGTATCCTCTTACCACCTAACTCCAATTGCGTCGTATACATTTGTTGTACGGAAACCAGTCTTCCATCTCCGATGCGGGTATTTGCCTCTGGTAAGGGAATGGCCTGCATATATTGTGCATCGATTTCGTCCAGTGCGGTCTTGCTTAAAAAGGAACGGGTTGCCCCCGTATCTAACAGGGTATTGAAATACTTCTGGCCGATTCTGGCCTTTATTACGGGTCGGTTGTCAATTCTAGTTCGCCTGTCAATAGCCGAGACCTCTGAAAGCTCGGTCATAGGCGCGGCTGAAGGTGAGGGGCGACTCTTCACGGAGGAAGTGGCATGCCAACTTTCCTGTCGCCCTGAAGGAGGCCTTAGCGTGTTCTCCTTTGTCCCCTTCAGCTCTTCTAACATTGACTCGATTGCCTTGGTCTTTTCTATGAACACCCTGATGTCCGGCACGTCGCAGTTCCAGAGCATTTGACGAATTTCAGGACGCAGATTTCTCTGTAACCAGGTCAATTCTTGCTGTCTAGTAATGTTTCCACGTCTGCGGATAAGCGTCTGTAGCTCTGTGATGTAGGAAGCTACGGACTCGCCGGGTCTGTGCAACCGGTGACTTATTTCAGCTTCAAGGTCCTCAAAGTAATTCACGGGGTAATAGAAGCGCTTGAAGTCGTCGATAAAGTCTTGCCACGACGTCCAGTCAGCCTTATGATTTCGGTACCACAGCAAAGCTTGGTCTTCTAGAACCTGGGGTAGTGCCAGTAGGAGGCGGTCTGAGGAGATGTTAAAATATAAGCGCATTTCCTCCAATCGTTCCAGAAATGCTACGGGGTCGGACTTGCCGTGGAAATGCAAGTTCCATTCACCCACATTCAGTGGTGGGACCGGCACTTGTGCGGGCGGCGTTAAGTGTTCTAACAAGTCTCTCATTGGCGGCGGCGGTGACACGGCATTGTCAGGCAGTGAGGCTGCCTCGGTGTGTAGCGGTCTTCCTTCTCGTAAAAAGCTAATCAGTTGTTTTCTCATTTCTTCAACCGTTGTCTGGGGTCGTAGGCAAAACCTCGCTAACTCTGTTTCCAGTTCAGGCTTCTTCAGCCTGTATACCCATCCTACCCGGCCGTCAAATAGGTCCGGGTCGGACTTCTCTTGAGGATCAGGCTCGACGGCCTTGTCCGTTTTCGGGTCTGACATTGTTCAGTGCAAACGGTAAAGCGGCAAAACGGCGGTGCGAAGCTGTCGAAGATGTTAACGCAGTGTTAGGATGAAACGGGTCGGATTTGTAACAGTAGTTTCCCTTGGTCAGTAGTGTTTAAACAAAACACCAAAAAAAAATTAATATAAAACAACAAACAAAAATTCGGAATAACAAAATTCTCTACAAGTTGAAACCAAAAAAAACACTATATATTAACGCTAAACTTAAGATGTTGATTAAAAGAAAATGTTACACTTAAAGAATGTAATCGTATTACGTAATGCAGTAAACAGACATTCAAAGCTAGCGTGAAAAAAGTTAATTATTACTACCACAAAAAATATTGCAAGATCAACAGCTGTTTACAAATAATTCTATCAAAAGCAAAATAAATTAATGTTTACGGTTTCACAAAGTATTGATAATACGGCGATTGCTATCGTAGATAACAATATTGTAATTCCTTTTTAAATTCTGCCTCTGTTTCAAACTAAAAATATACCGAATTCTTAAGATACAGGTAACATATCTTATTTACACTTTTCCAACAACTCTTATCACAATTAGCGATAAACTATGTACATTAAAATTTAAAAATTTAAAAATATTTACGGCTTCTTCCCTAAATCCACCTTTCTCTAATTTACTAACTTAGGTCCCTGCTCGCAGGTGCCATTTGTGAGGGGTCAAATCGGGATAAGGTTATCTTTCCCTAATATGGGGAGGTTCCCACGGGATAACCTTATTAATACGGCTTTATTTACGGGATTTGCTCAGGCGCCAGCAGCGTGGTTTAAAGGAAGACGCTGCGCTCCCTCAGGACTATATCTCTGTCCTCGGTTGTTATTTACAGATACACGGACCCGGGGTACACTTCAGTGGAGACAGGGTTCGCCTAAGTCCTCAGGCAGAGTCCCTCAGGACTCCCTAATTATGGCCTGTATATTAGAGATCAGAATGTTGCGTTATGTTGGGGTGGATTGGTTGGGAAGCTTTAAATGAAATACCGTATAAAACAAATAGTCTATTTACAACAGTATTGGTGGGGAAATATTTACAAAATATATACAAAGAAATACTTACACAAGGGATTCTCCCGGCATACCCCACGTTTACACTAACTTATTTGACAACAAATCAATTTATTAGAGACCAGAGGCAGAAACTGAAATATTAGCTAGTTATACGGACGGTATCACGAATAGGGGTGGTAAGTTCCTCACCCTGCCTGCGACGGCCGAAGAAGAAGCTCTCCTTCCGCGCGTCACGGTGGATCCCTTGGCTCTCGCACGATTCGGAAAGTATGCGCTGCGAGGTGCGCGTAGGTATGCAGTGGACCAGCCCATCCGTCCCTGCTTTCATCGCTTCGCATACCGAAGGATCCGCTTGGGCGATAACACACCGGTACCATGCCTGCCCCGCTCTCGAAGCTATATTTTTAATAACAAAAATTAATTAAATTAAATACAGATGGTACGGATCTATTCCCCTGTTAACTAATTAGATTTCTAACGGCAATTACGTCACTTCGTGACATTTCTAATGGCAATTACGTCACTTCGTGACATCATATATATATATATATATATATATATATATATATATATATATATATATATATATATATATATATATATATATATATATATATATATATATATAGTGGGGGTGGCTGGGGTGGTGGTCTCGCCAAAGGAGTTTCCCCAGAAATTTGTTTTTAGAAATATTACTAGCACCCCCTGGATGCACACAAGAAAAATTTCTTGTTCGCACCCCCCAAGGAAGTTACTGGACTAGGACTGAATAGGGGTGCTGGGCGGGGTAGGTAGTAAAAAGGAAATATGAGCAGAAAATGCGGAGAAAACTGCTTGAAAGCTGTCTATTTAAAGCTATATCCCCATTAAACCCTGCCTACCCCGCACAGCACCCCTATTCGCCCCAGGTCAAGTAACTTCCTTGGGAGGTATAAACAAGAAATTTTTCTTGTGGTTTATGCCACGAGGGTGGTTGTATGCACACGAGAGGGGAAGGAAAATGCCTGCGACGACGCACCCCTCGGTTAAACTTGCGACTGTGGTGGGGGTGGGGGGTGCTTCGTCGTGGGCATTTTCCTTCCCCTCTCGCGAGCATACAACCGTCCTCCTTGCATTAACCACAAGAAACATGTCTTGTTCATACCCGCCAAGGAAGTTACGGCACCTGGGGGAAGAGGGGTGCTGTGCGGGGTAGGCAGAGTTAAAGGGGATATGGCTTCAAGATGTGAAAAAGAGAGCTTTCAAGCCCGTTTTCTTCGCATTTTCTGCTTATATTGACTAACCACCCCGCCCAGCACCCCTAGTCACTCCTGGTCCCGTAACTTCCTTGGGGGGTGTGAACAAGAAATTTTTCTTGTGGTTTGTGCATCCAAGAGGAGCCCTAGGCAGGTTTCTGAAAGCAGTTTTTTGAAAAGCGTTCGGGAGCTATTCTGAAAATTCACGTTCCGACATAGCATATAGCCTGAATTTTACGTCGATACAGTCACTGCAAGCCATTGGTGTCTAGTGAATGCATCCATATGCAAATTTAAAAGAACACTTGCTATCATGCTCTGTAGATTGTAAATTTGTCATTTCTGTTAGTCATTCTTATGATACGCCACTGCTATGTCAACTTACACTTGTGCGCCCTCTGACGACTGCGCTGTATTTTGTTTTGTAGTCAGTTTGTGACTTGCGACTTGCATACAATCGCGTTCGTCACGTCAAGATCAAGACTGAAGACAAAAAACTGTGCCTAGGCTTGAATAGACGTGTTAATTGGATTTTCCCGTTCGTTGTTTGTTCCAGCTGTTAAGGTGCGTGATGCTTGAGTAATTTTAAATTTGATATTCAAAAACAAACCGTACATGAATAAAATTTTAAGTGTTTTGTAAACCGGGGACCGGGTAATATCAGCTGTGACTCAGTGATAGTGTTGTGTTGTGTGTCGCATCGAAATGCGGCTCAAACTCTCCGTTTTATTGTTATTTTCTATTTATTTAGTGGACAGTACTTTAGCTTTAGAAGATAAACACGTTAAGACACTATACGGACATAACGATGGTGCAGGTAGTGGTAAAAAGACACTTATTATAAATGCCCATGAAAACAATGAGCTATCTAACCATAATCGGCATAAGAGATCCCCCGTTGGCCCTCTTGTATCTCCAAATGATACGGTAACAACGAAGGTAATTATTTTTTATTTGCATTAATCTATCCTACGCCGATATATTTTAAAATTAAAAATCATCCTTGTAAGAAAATAAAGGCAATGACTTTGTACCACACGGTTGGCTTGTTTGCGATTTTGGCTAATTGTCAAAAACACAAAATAACATGTTTTTGTTTGGTTATTGACAATGACACGTTATTTTTTAAGGTATATAAAAACTACTATCATATTCATCTTCTAAGACAGTCGCAGCTTACTGGATATAATCACAGAATTAGATAGTAGGCTTTCCAATCAACTAAACAGGATAATACATACCTATTGTGATCTAGTAGACATTGACATTGCAATCAGTTTTATGAGCCTATAATTAGCATCGGCTTTCCAGAATTGTAGTTAGTTAAAATGATAATTATGTTTATCAATATCAGAACTTTTGTGACTAAGGATGTGTTTTTTAAAATGATAAGAAGGTTGGTATAATTATATCTATATAATTGCTTGTTATTTTCTCATATTATATAATATAACAGTTGGTCCTTTTACCTCAAGGGTACTCAAAATATTGTTTTTGTGTCGGTGTTCACGGGATAAAAACCAAATTCTAGAATAAATTAGTAGCAGTTTATGGTATCTATTTCTTCTTAAGGCAAAAAAGTGGGTGATCCTTAAGTAGACCGGTGTTTTTCTTTTAATATCCTTAGAATTAGTAAAAATAAAGATAGCTATTCATTTACACAGTCTAGGTGAAACAAATAATATCGCTACTACAAGCTCTATTTCCGAGAGTTACTGCCAAATTACTGAGAAAAATGTACTGCCTGAAATAGACGAGCAGTTTTTATTTTATTTCAACACACAGCCTAAATACTATCGTACCGTGGGTGTCGACAAGGAGGAAATAGGCAACTTGTTAATTCTGGATTTGAAGGTTTGGAGGTTCGGGGGAGAAGGAAAAACATGTGCCGGCAAGGAATTCCAAAACTTGGAAGTCCTCGGGACAAAAGAGCGGGCATAACAAGGTGTTCTATGTCTGGTGACCTGGACAGTAAAAGGGTGCATTCGCTCTGTTCTCCTGGTAGATCTGTTGGAGGCAGCAGGTGGAGGAACTATGGAAGAAAAGTCCTCTGAGCAGTGCCCATGCAGATATCTATAAAAGGGAGAGAGGGGTCACCAACGGCACGTCGGTGGGCAAGGGATGGCAGCCTCTGGGTGAGAGTAGGGCCACCGATGAGACGTATAGCTCTCTTCTGAATGGAGTCCAGGATAGCGGGTGTAGAAGCGGCAGCAGCACCCCAGATGTGGGAGCAGTATTCGAGGTTTGGTCTTATTTGTGAAGTATATAAGGTATAGAGATTATCTGGTGAAAAGTATTTGTGAGCCCGGATGAGGAAACCTAATTTCTTAGCAGCCGCTTCTGCAATTGATGTGACATGTTGGTGACAATTGAGATTTCGATCCACAGAAATGCCAACAACTGAAAATGACTCATTACTTTGAATAACTTGGTTGTTCACTGTGATGAGTCTAGGGCTGGTGTATCTCTTATGAGATAGAAAGCAAGGCTGAGATTTGGTGGAGTTGAATTGTACAAGATTTCTACTTCCCCAGTCCAATATTTTTTGGAGATCCACAGAGATATAACCCTCCATGAGTCTGCGATCCTTATCTAATTGGGCTAAAGAGACAGGCTTAGAATATTGTATATTTAAGTGGAGGGTGCTGTCATCCGTGTAACTGTGAACTGGGTTGGATGTGCTAGAAAGGTCATTGATGTGGAGAAGAAGCAAAGTAGAGGCTAAAGCTGAACCTTGAGGGACTCCTGCATTAATTGGATACAGTTAGAGGAATGGCCATCCACGACAACAGAAACGCACCGGTTGGAGAGGAAATTTGCTGTCCAGGTATAGAGTTTTGGTAGTAATTCGGTGTTTATATACTTTTCCATCAGTTTAGAGACGACTGAAAGGAGAGAAATAGGCCTGTAGTGGTTAGGAAGCGCTTTGGATCCTTTCTTGGGGACGGGTTGTACTCGAGCAGTTTTCCAGTTACTGGGGAATATGCCGCTATTGTAAGATGTCTGAAACAGACGAGTCAGGACAGGAGCAAGTTATGGTGCGCATTTTTTGAGAACAATTGCTGGGATCGCGTCAAGGCCAGAGGTTTTCCTGCTATTAAGAGAAGGGAGCATCTTTCGTACCTTTTTAGTTTTAAAAATGATATCCGTCATTTTATACGCGACATTGGGGACTGTTGGTGGTTGAACATTTGGAGGTGGGTTGAGAGTAGAATCGCCGGCGAACAACGAGGCAAAAAGTTCAGTCTTGCCCAGGGCGGTAGAAACGATTTCATCCCCTGAAACAAGAGGTGGAAACGTGCTTTTGCAGAAATTATTCCCAATAGATTTAGCAAGAATCCAGAAGGATTTGTTGCCGTTGGAGCTTGAGAGGACTTTGTTTTTGATGTGGTTATTAAACGAGTGTTTTGCCTTAGAAAGAATGCCGACATAGCGGTTTCTTGCGTCGTTAAATGCTTGACCGTTTTCTTGACTCTGATTGTGTAGAAGCGTTTTGTGAGCTTTGACCTTTTCAAGTCTGGCCTTGTCGCAAGATTTAGAGAACCAGAGCTTTTGAGTGGCTGGGTTTTCTGTGTACGTGGAATAAATAATCCCGTGCCAACTTGGATGATTTCGGTGACGTTTTGTGAGATATCATAGGGGTCAGTATGAGAGAAACACACAGACGCCCATGGAAATGAGAAAAACTAATCCCGCATTTCGTCCCAGTTTGCGGAGTTGTAGTGCCAAACGATACGTGGGTGTGATGACTGTGTGACCTCGGGTTGCATTGCGCAGGAAGCAGTGATCATGAACTGTGTGTTGGGATGCGAGGAAAGTAAGTAGGTTGCTGAACCATATTGGCTAAAGAAATGCTGATTGCGAAGGACTCCGCTGCTCTCCCTTGTGGATCGGTTTTTAAAGATCCTAGCCATTTCTTATTATGAACATTGAAGTCACCAAGAATAGTGACCTCGGAGGAAGGATATTCAGAAATCAGATGGTCGGTTTTTTCAGAAAGGTAGTCGAAGAGCTGGACAAAGTTGTTGTCAGAAGGTGTCCGGTAAATGCAACAGATGAATTCAGTTGCAGCCTTGAGAGAGTTTCATCCAAAGTATGTATTTTCTTCCAGCTTCCAAATTGGGGAGTCTGGTGCAGGGTAGATTGCTACGGACGTATGCGCACACACCTCCATGCAATCTAAAGGAAGTAAGGAGCTCATATCCCGGGAAATTAAGGTGATTAGTGGCTGTTTTGGCACTGATTTGGGTTTCGGTGAGGAAGAGGAGTTGGGCCCTATTAGCCTGGAGGAAATGGTGGACGGAGTTCAGGTTAGAATTTAGGCCACATATATTCGAGAGGGATATGTTAAATCTTGATGCCGGTGCCCCCTGCACACCCCTCTCGCGGAGACCCGAATGAAGGGGTATTTTATCTCCCGAATATTTTGTACAAGGAGGAGCCATCATCATTTTTGTTTATAAGGGAAACCAACTCATACACCAGAACCAGAAACTTCCGTTGGGACTTCACCGGCCGCTTGATATAAGTGGTGGTACCTCCTCGGACTTGAAAAAAATCCATTACTATCACGTAAAGGAAAGGTCCACTACCATCTACCAGACAATTCTTATGAAAATTCGCTACTATAACGCACTTGCTGCGTCCCGAAATTTTATTTATTCAAGAGCGCGACCACTAATTGGCGATAAAATTTAATGACCGTGGCTGTAAGGTCTTCCCCAGCGCCTAGGTTATGCAACATTTGACGTCCTTCATTGTATCTAATTAACGCGATCCAAATATTATTAATACTCAAACAAAAACTGGTTTATTGTTATGCCTGATCATTGACGTCAACTAAAATAGCTGTGTTATGCATTCTGCAAATTTTACTTCAAGGTCGTTGATGTACAGCGTGTATTATAACATATACATAGTTGTCCCAAAAATAATGGTACACAGAGTAGCAGTAGATTCTGGACATGGAGATACTAGATTGAGCCAAACTTACCGCAGCCAACAATTAAAAATTAAAGTAGACATATTTCGATAAAAAATGCAAAATGCATTAACGAATTTGTTCTACAAAAATTAGCTAAAAATTATAGACCGTTAAACCATAAACTTCACTAAACCTACAGCGAAAGCATTAACTTAACTAAACCGACAGCCAAAGCATCAGAGAAAGGGTCTATTTGAAATGAATCTTCTGTAAATATTTTAGTAAAATGAAGGTCAATGTCGGTTAAGGCTGAAACTTAAAGGTTCGCAGAACACTCTTCTTGCAACATTTTCTTTTGACAATCCGTATTTCTTTCACGTTATTTGCCTAACATTTTCAATTTTGGCGTTTCAAATCGCGACTTTGACGTTTTGAGGAAAACTCCAAAATGTTTATCTTTAACTGTCCATAACTTTTTTGTCTTTAAACATAGAGACCTAAATTTTGGTACTTGGTTCACTCATTATAATACAAACACGCGCACCATAATTTGGTTGCCCTTACTTTGTTATTTCCGGAGATATCTTTTTTTTTTAGAAAGAGCACACAAAATTTTCCGGGAAAACCTGAGCCGATTTTCCTGGCTAATGAACTTATCCAAGCCACTTGCAAAAGGAAGGTACTCACCAAATTTGATCAAGATCGGCCCATTCTTTTTTGAGATCGGTGTGATTAGGGCCTCTGGAACCCATTTCCATGGTCAGATAAAATGTATATATATATATATATATATATATATATATATATATATATATATATATATATATATATATATATATATATATATATATATATATATATATATATATATATATAAACATATAAAAATTCACTGACCCTGGATATGTGTTCAGGGAGGCCTAATTAGCGCTCATTTGAAGAAATTTTTTTTAAATTCACAAGTCGGGATCTCCTCATTAGTGAATTTTTTGAAAGAAAATTCACTAAAAATAATAAAAGTTCGGGACGCAGCAAGTGCGTTATGGTAGTGAATTTTTATTAAATGCTTCAAATTTGAATAACTCAATTTTCTATGAACGTAGAAAGTTGAATTTTGGTATGTAGTAAGTTCTTTCCCAAGGCAACATATCCACCAAATTTCATTAAAATAACTGTACTTTTTGGAGAAAAAAATTTTTTTTCGAAGGAATATTGAAAATTTCAATAACTCAATTTTCTATAAACTTAGAAAGTTGAATTTTCGTATGTAGTAAGACCTTTCCCAAGGCAATATATCCACCAAATTTTATTAAAATAGCTTTGTAATTTTCGGAGAACAATTTTTTTCGAAAGAAACCTCGAAATTTTCCCGGAAAACCTTGTCCGATTTTCCTGACTAACGAACTCATTCAAGCCATTGATAAAAGAAAGGTACTTGCCGGGTTTCATCGAAATCGTTGAATTATTTTTTAGTTATCGGTTGGATACATATATATATATATATATATATATATATATATATATATATATATATATATATATATATATATATATATATATATATATATATATAATGTAAACTGACCCCGGATATGGGTTCTAGGGGTCCAAGTTCTCGCTCATTCGAAAATTTTTCTTGTAAAGTCTCACCATCGATACTTCTCTTTTAGTAAATTTTTTAAAATAAAAATTCACTAAAAATGTATAGAAAAGTAGTGTCCGTGTCCGGTTATGAGACAGCCCGCTTGTAGGAGTCTCTTACCGGTTAAAGGACAGTAGAAAAATTGGTTCCAGGAAATTTGGTCGCTTGTTGCATGTCGTGATCTCATCATTATCAGAATTTTCCAACGAAAATTTCCTAAAAATGAGAAACTTAAAAGGAAATTGATGAATCACTCAAGTCGTTTCTTTTCCGAATAACCTCTGAATTTTACAGATCTACGATGAGTTTAAAAAACGTCACAACTTTGATAATTTAAGCATCCTATAACATTAATGATAACAGGGACAGTCCTAGTAAGCCACTAAAATTGGTGATACTCCAGACGTCGTCCAACTTATCTATATGTTATACAGTTTTCACCGATATCAAGAATAATAAGTATTAGTCAGAATATAGAAGATGGTAGTGGAAACCACAAAGCTGTGAGTGATAATGATTAATAAACACGTAGTTCATTTCTTAAAAATAAACAAGGCGTGTGCAGTTTCAAAGATATTGTATCTTTTATTGATATATAAAATATCTTGTTTAAAAAAATGATTCATTATTAACTAGGTATATGAATCAGACTGTTCAAAGCATGACAGAATGGTTCTACACAAATATGATAATCATTTAATGTTTTTCTATAGTGGCGTCATATGGAGAGCTACGATAGAAATAGCTAATATATTACTAAATATTGATTTTTATGAATTTTGTTGCCAAGCCAAAAACATTTACAACTTATCAATGTCTGAAAGTTTTCATTAAGAAAAATTCGCTATTAGAGGTCACCATGAAAAACTTTTGAAAAAATTTCTTCAGATGAGCGCGAATTTGGGTTCCTATAACCCAAAACCAAAGTCCGTTAAAATTTATATATATATATATATATATATATATATATATATATATATATATATATATATATATATATATATATATATATATATATATATATATATACTATACGAGAAAGGTAGGGCAAGGCCGCAAGGAGACAACCACATACACGTGTTTCAAGCTTATTAGCTATCATCAGTACGGTATAGCCAGTTGATGATGGGACACTCTGGATGAAGAAGCAAAAATACACGGAGTCACAACAGGCAACCAGTGCACATTTGCAGCATCATTCGGAAGACCCACAATTCGAGGGCAACAACCAAAATCGCCACGGAAGTGAAGAAATCACCTGCGTGGGCATCCGGAGCGCAGGAGTCATACTATTTATAACAGGAATTTTAACACGGCATTTCTGTATACTATACAAGGAGAAAGGTTAAGGGCAAGGCCGCAAGGAGACAACCTCATACACATGTTTCAAGCTTCCGAATGATGCTGCAAATGTGCACTGGTTGCCTGTTGTGACTCCGTGTATTTTTGCTTCTTCAACCAGAGTGTTCCCATCATCACCTGGCTATACCGTACTGATGATGGCTAATAAGCTTAAAACACGTGTATGCGGTTGTCTCCTTGTGGCATTGCCCTTAACCTTTCTCCTTGTATAGTATACAGAAATGCCAGTTTCCGAATTTTATTACTTGGGAAGTTTCCCCCGCTAGGAAAATTAACGGTAATAGTTATTTCTAGAATTGATTTGTTATTCAAAAAGATATATGGTAAAATCGGCAGTTAAAGAGTTTAAGCCTGATTTTAAGTTGTGATCTAAACAGTAACTAAATAAAAACCTTATAAGTTGAATAAAACGTCCAGTTTTTATCTGTTTACATATATATATATATATATATATATATATATATATATATATATATATATATATATATATATATATATATATATATATATATATATATATATATATATATATATATATATATATATATATATATATATATATATATATATATATATATATACAGGGTGACGCATATCTACGGTAAAGCTCAATATAATTATTATACAAAAGACGAGAAAAAATTATGTAAGTTAATTATAGGGTGTCTTGAGCTGCATCTTATAAAATTATTTTGACAATCACAGGCTGGTCCATAAGTCGTTGGTGACCCCTATAAATTTTTTTCGAACACCCTTATTTTATTGCATTCTTTATAGAAATATGTTTGCAAGAAAGAAAATCGAGACGCAGTAAGTGCGTTTTGGCAGCAAATTTTCATTAAATGCTTTAAATTTCAATAACTCAATTTGCTATTAACCTCAGGTTTGTTGGCTAGGAAACCAACATTTAAAGTTTATTGTCGGAAAATCTTTGTACATTTTCAAACAATAAGTTATTTTGATCAAACATGGCACATTGTTTCTACTATATAGGCTATACCGGTAACCAAATTGATGACTGCTTGCATTAAAAAACTCGGGACGCAGCAAGTGCGTTATGGTAGTGAATTTTCTTAAATATGTTTTTATTGCAAATATGTCTGTTTTCTTTTTATTTAAGAAAGCAGGCATCAATTTTGGTTACCAGTATAACCTTATAGTAAAAACAGTGTGCCATGTTTCATAAAAATAACTTTATTGTGTGAAAATGTACAAAAATTTCCAAAAGTAAACTTAAAGTGTTCTTGCAAAAACCCGTTTCTTGGACAACCTTATAGATTAATAGCAAATTTGGCTATTCAAATATGAAGCATTTGATCAAAATTCGCTACCATAACGCACTTGCTGCATCCAGAATTTCTTTTCTTACAAACATGCATTATATTTCGATGGTAAATGCAAAAATGCAATAACATTAGGCGTGTTTGATAAAAAAATAAGAAAATTTGTATAACGAACGACTTATGGGCCATCCTATGATTGTAGAAATATTTTTTTAAGATGTAGCTCAAGACACCCTATAAGTAATATATAAAAAAATTTCATATCTTGTATAATAACGGATATATTGAGCTTTATTGATTTTTTAAGAAAATTCGACAAAAATTATATACCATTAAACGATAAACTCTATAGCTAAGGCTACGGCCAAGCATCAGAGAAAGGGCCTATTTTAAATGAATTTTCTGGAAATATTTTAGTAAAATGACGGACAATGACGGTTGAAACTAAGACTTCAGGGTTTGTAAAACATTCTTCTTGAGACATTTTCTTTCCACAGCCCGTACTAGATTCAAGTTATTTGCCTAAATGTTGCCAATTTTTGACGTTTTAAATCGCAACTTTGACATTTTGAGGAAAATCCCAATAATTTTTTATTTAAATGCTTATAACTTTTTTGTCTTTTGATCTACAGAGCTAAGTTTTGGTAGATAGCTTACTTATAATGATATAAACCCGCGCACCAAATTTGGTTGCCCTTGCTTTGTTAATTTTGGAGATATAAATTTTTTACAATTTTTTTCGAAAGAAAATTTTCTGGGAAAACCTGGGCCGATTTTCCTGGATAACGAACTTATCCAAGCCATTTGTAAAAGGAAGGTACTCACCAAATTTAATCAAAATCGGCCCATAATTTTTTGAGTTATCGGTGTGATACATATATATATATATATATATATATATATATATATATATATATATATATATATATATATATATATATATATATATATATATATATATATATATATATATATATATATATATATATATATACTTGCTCCTGTCCTGACTCGTCTGTTTCAGATATCTTACAATAAAGGCATATTCCCTAGTAACTGGAAAACTGCTCGAGTACAACCCATCCCCAAGAAAGGATCCAAAGCGCTTCCTAGCAACTACAGGCCTATTTCTCTCCTTTCAGTCATCTCTAAAGTGATGGAAAAGTATATAAACACCGAACTACTAAAATTCCTTGAAAAACACAGTCTAATCCACGACAGGCAGTATGGATTCCGTCAGCGCAGATCGACTGCCGACCTCCTTTCCTTTGTCACCCATTCTTGGAACAAGTCTATGGAACAACACGGTGAATCCCAGATTGTTGCTCTAGACATATCCAAAGCATTCGACCAGGTCTGGCACGCAGCGCTGCTTAATAAACTTCCGGCCTATGGCCTACCACCAAAACTTTGTACCTGGACAGCAAATTTCCTCTCCAACAGGAGCATATCTGTTGTTGTGGATGGCCATTCCTCTAAACTGTATCCAATTAATGCAGGAGTTCCTCAAGGTTCAGCCTTAGCCCCTACTTTGTTTCTTCTCCACATCAATGACCTCCTCTCTAGCACATCCAACCCAGTTCACAGTTACGCGGACGACAGCACCCTCCACTCAAACATACAATATTCTAAGCCTGTCTCTTTAGCCCAATTAGATGAGGATCGCAGACTCATGGAGGGTTCTGTCTCCGTAGACCTCCAAAAAATATTAGACTGGGGAAGTAGAAATCTTGTACAATTCAACCCCACCAAAACTAAGTCTTGCTTTCTTTCTCACAAGAGATACAGCAGCCCTAGACCCATCACAATGAACAACCAAGTTATTCAAAGTAATGAGTCCTTTTCTCTTGTTGGCATTACTGTGGATCGAAATCTTAATTGGCACCAACATGTTACATCAATTGCAGAAGCGTCTGCTAAGAAATTGGGTTTCCTCTTCCGGGCTCGCAAATTCTTTTCACCAACTAATCTCTATACCTTATACACTTCACAAATAAGGCCAAACCTCGAATACTGCTCCCACATCTGGGGTGCAGCTGCCGCTTCTACACTCGCTATCCTGGACTCCATTCAAAAGAGAGCTATACGTCTCATCGGTGACCCTACCCTCACCCAAAGGCTTCCATCCCTTGCCCACCGACGTGCCGTTGGTGACCTCTCTCTCTTTTATAGATATCTGCACGGGCACTGCTCAGAGGAACTTTCCTCCATAATTCCCCCACCTGCTGCCCCCAGCAGATCTACCAGGGGAACAGAGCGAATGCACCCTTTTAACGTCCAGGTCACCAGACATAGAACATCTTGTTATGCCCGCTCTTTTGTCCCGAGGACTTCCAAGTTGTGGAATTCCTTGCCGGCACATGTTTTTCCTTCTCCTCCGAACCTCCAAACCTTCAAGTCCAGAATTAACAAGCTGCCTCTTTCCTCCTTGTCAACACCCACGGTACGATAGTATTTAGGCTGTAAGCCCTCGTGGTGTGTTGTTGACATAAAATATATATATATATATATATATATATATATATATATATATATATATATATATATATATATATATATATATATATATATATATATATATATATATATATATATATAAACATATAAAAATTGAAACTGACTCCGGATATGTGTTCCGGGGGTCCTAAATAGCGCTTATTTGAAGAAATTTTTTCAAAATTCAAAAGTCGAGATCTCCTCATTAGTGAATTTTTTTTAAGAAAATTCACTAAAAGACATTTGCTATCAAAAACATTTTAATGATAATTCGCTACTATAACGCACTTGCTGCGTCCCGATTTTTTAAAATATTGTTACGGTTTTGTAAAGAATTGCTAACATTCCAGTTTTCAAGGTTATTTTTATAACGATATCTAGCTTATCGTTATTTTATTTTTTTCGAATAACATTTTTCTTATCAGCCCATGATATTGTTAATGAAGACATATTCTGTATATATATATCTATACCAAGGCTAAGGACATACTTGCTTTATCCACTTTTCGTGTTTATGTTAATGACTTGTGATAGGTTCCGTTGCAATTTATCACCTTATTAGTCCATTTACGAAACCTACTAGTTATAAATCAATCACGCCGTATTTTAAATCTGAAATAACACTAGTGTCACATTTGTCTATGAGAATTAAGTTTATGGACTTTGTTTATTCTATGGTCAGATGTCGGTTATAAAGTGTGTTGGTAAGAGCGAACACTTTGGAATTATATTTCTAGAAGGGACCAGAACTGACAGGTATGAAAAGTGTAGAAGATCTAGAATCTCCATGGAGAGTATAAATAAACGAACGATACATAGAGTGAGTTAGTTCAGTATTAAGTCGGTGTGGTGTAGAATAAGTGATCATAGAGTATTAAGCAAGTCAGCAGTAAGTGTTGGTGTTTAAGAAGCGATCATAGAAGGCGAATAGTGGAATATAGTTCTATGGACATATAATATTAGAGAGAAATATATTAGTTGATACTGGTGTTGGAAAATAGTTGCTTATAATAAATTAGTAGTTTGAAAAGCTGTGTTTTGTTAGTCAACGAATCCAGAACCCCGCAGAACCTAACAATAGTAATATGAGGATTATAAAGGGTTTTTCATTTAGAGCTCTCCAACTTTAAAATGGAATAAAACAACCTGTTTAAGTGATGTTGCCACAATTTTTGTTTTACTTTAAAGAACATTTGATACATTATGTACGGAATAGAATGTCAGCCAAATGACCGCCGCGACTCCGCTGAAGAAGGTGTATCCTGGTGGACCAATCTCATGAAGAACGCGAGTTATGTTGGCCTTCAGGGCAGCAATTGTCTGTGGTTTGTCAGCACAGACTCGAGATTTCACGTAGCCCCACAGAAAGTAATCGAGCGGTGTTAGATCACACGATCTCGGTGGTCAGTTGATGTCACCACCATTTTTTTTTGTTCCCTCAGGGCTCGTCCGCGGCCTTGCCGCCCCGATAGCACCGCAACCCTTGGTTGATTGTGCATACCCTTAGTCTTACTCCACCCATTCCAAAATCACTGTGCCTTGAACTAGTCTGCACAGCGATTGGTAGGGTGAAGTTTTATATTGCTCTGTCTCCGGTCTAGACTGACTGTAGATCAGTTGTCTTTTCCGGTCCAGAGCTATACACTCACACAAGATGTGCTGGGCTGATTCCTCCCCCTCGCCGCAGAGTCTGCATGCGAGGTCCCCTTCGAACCGCCCCATTTTATGCAGGTGTTTCTTGACGGCCATGTGTCCCGTCAAGAGACCTGTTGTGTTTCTGAGCTGTCCTCTGCTAAGGTTTAGCAGCTCCACAGCTCTCTTTGAACTGGGTCCGTCAATTATTGACTTCCCATGTCTGAGCCCTGGACAGTCCGCCCAGTACACCTTGTGTTGGTTTCTGACCCAGGACTTAATGGCTCCCCTGGCAGTGCTCTTTGACACGCCCAGAGCCGGTTCTGGTCCCATAAATGGTTCTGCTGACCCTCTCTTCGCGAGACTGTCAGCTTCTTCATTGCCTTTGACCCCCGAGTGGCCCGGCACCCAGATGAGGGTCACCTCATTCAGCCCAGCCAGGTCGCTCGTCTCGTCTCGGCACTCACTCACCAGCCAGGAATTTACCCGTGGGCTACTTAGTGCCTTAAGGGCTGCCTGGCTGTCTGTGGCTATGAGGATCCGCTTGTTGGTGTAGCCCCTCCTCTTGTTCTCCCGCACACAGTGCAGGATGGCGTACATCTCGGCCTGAAACACCGTTGCATGGGCTCCGAGGGAAATACTATGACTTACCCTCGGTCCTTCCGAGTAAACACCTGCCCCCGTCCCACGCTCCCCGCCGGATCCGTCCGTGAACCAGACGAGCGCGTCCCATGGAATGCCCGGCGTCTCCTCCCGCCATGCCTCGCGATCGGGGATTTCCACTGTAAAGTTGTTTTCCCTGCAGATTCGCGGGCTCGCGAAGTCTGACCTCATTTCAAGCATGGGCTCCTTCACGATCTCCTGAATTTTGCAGTGGCCCCTGAAGCGTGGGTTGATCTTCAGTCTACCATTGCAGGCTAGTCTGTATAGTCCTAGCCTGGCATGTCACCACCATGCGAGATGACGAAGCCCTCGAATTTCTCATCCAATAAATTTAATGTTTCCCGTGCAGTATGGTAAGTGGTGCCGCCACATGTTCGTGATATCCATACCATTGATTCTAGGCCACAAATAATTTGTTATCATCGTCCGATATCGGTCGCCTTTGACAGTGAGCGCTGTTCCTTGCGCATTTTCGAAGAAATAAGGGCCAATGATACCGCCAGACTAAAATCCACACCAAGCATGTATGCAAACGGACTAGCCTGCAAAAGAAATGAGCTCCAAGAATTCGCCCAACGCTTAAAACTGGGCGTTATTCTAGTCCAGCAAACCAAAATGCGTCTTCCAACCAATCCGAAACTCCCCAACTATACGTTGTACCGAAATGACCGCACCACTTCCAGAGGTGGCGGCACGGCAGTGTATGTCAAGACAAATATTGACCACCACCCTCTTAGTACGCCAGCCCTGCAAAACATCGAGGCTACGCAAATCGTAGTCAACACTTCTTCTGCAGGCCCAATTAAGCTCATTTCTGCATATAATCCGCCACAAAAGAGAATTCTAGACGCCGACCTAGACCTCTTATTCGATACCAACCAACCCATAATAATTGCTGGCGATTTAAATTCCAAACACCCCAATTGACATTCTCGTAATGTCAACACAAATGGGAAAATCCTCCAAGCCTATGTCGACAACCATGCAAATTGCACGGTTGGCGCTCCCCAAATACCTACACACTTCGGCAGTGCGGGTCGACCCGACGTGCTCGACATAGTAATCATGTCGAACACCACCCTTCTCCATGAAATAACAACCCTAAACGACCTCTCGTCGGACCATAACCCAGTCATATTCTGGCTCGGAGATGTCGATGACGAACCCGACCTCCCAAGGAAAAAGGTACTGTGGCCAGTCTTCACAGATCATCCTAAAAACACCCTTGGCAATATTCCGGTTATCCGCAGCATCCCCGAACTCGAGGGTGCAGTGGATCATCTACAGTCCAAAATTCAATGTTCTATCGAACATGCATCAAGGACGTACCCCGCCCCGAGCAATCTGCCGCCATTTTCGTCCAGTAACAGAGAAATTATACTCGAAAAGAACCGCGTGCGTAGACTAGCTCAACGCACCGGAAATCCCATCGACAAACGAGACGCAAACAGACTCATCAAACAAGTACGATCCGACCTTCAAGAACTCCGCAACAATCGTTGGGAGGAGCGTTTGCAAACCCTGTCTACCCAAGACAATTCCATCTGGCAAATGGCAAAAGCCCTTCGCTCCCAAAAACTTCCGATATCCCCACTTCACGGCCGTAACGGTGTCGTATACACGGATGCGGAGAAACCAAGTGCATTCGCAGATCAACATCTGAAGTTGCAATTCAGTCCGAATTATAACAACGTTGCAAGTAGCAAGAACGCACCGATATGTCAGGAGTGCGCTTCGCGCCACCCCAGACGCAACTATCGAGCCCGCAACTTTCGAAGAAGTTTGCCAAATAGTCAAATCATTAAAAAATAGGAGAGCTCCGGGATGCGATGGAATCTCCAACGTAGCCCTGAAAAACCTCCCCCGCAAAGCCGTGGTATTCCTAGTTACGATTATGAATGCCATGCTGCGATTTCAACAGTTTCTTTCCGTGTAGAAACTTGCCGATATTATCAATATCCCGAAACCCAGTGAATTTCCGCTGTTCCCTCAGAACTACAGGCCCATTGGCCTACTGCCAGTCATCGGCAAAATCGCCGAAAAACTGATTCAGAAAAGGCTAGCCTCAGAAAATCATATCCTCCCGGATGAGCAATTCGGCTTCAGACACCAGCACTCCACCACAGACAAAGTCCTTCGTGTGGTGGAAAACACCACCGAAGGATTTAATAAAAACAAGTCAACTGGCGCAATATTTCTTGACATTGCTCAAGCCTTCGATCGGGTTTGGCATGCGGGCCTCCTAAATAAACTTATATCATTTAATTATCCTCTGCCTCTGATTCTGATAATCACTTCTTACCTGCAACAGAGGACGTACCAGGTCAAACATCTGGGAGCCAGATCTAGAACGTACTCAGCCACGGCTGGTCTCCCGCAGGGTTCTGCTATCTCCCCTCTGCTGTACAATATATTTGTCGCAGACATTCCGACAGCGCCCCTAAACGTGACATACGTATTGTACGCAGACGACACTACCATCCTCAGCAGCTCCACTCAGCCGAGGATAATAACCGAACGACTTCAGACCGCCGTAGTCGAGCTGCAAGGCTGGTATAGGAAATCCCTTCTAGCCATAAACCCCGATAAATGTTCAGCAGTCCTATTTTCCGAGAGGAGACACACCTCACGAATACGTATCATTAGACAACCGTCTAGTTTCCTGGCAAGATTCCGCCAAATACCTCGGGGTTTTCCTCGACAAACACTTAACATGGCGCCCCCATGTCCAACACTCCCGACGAAAAGCCTCGATGTTTTTCTCGAAGCTGTTCCCACTTCTAAACAGAAATTCCAAATTGTCCGTGAACAATAAATTGCTCGTGTACAAAGTCATTATCCGGCCAGCCTTGACCTATGCATCCCCTGCATGGGCCAACGCGACCGCAACACACATCAAGACGCTTCAAATCATCCAGAATAAAATTCTAAGAATGGTTACCGGAGCGCCATGGTTTGTCAGAAACAGTCAGATTCACCCTGGTCTGGAAATGCCTTCGATACTTGAGTTTATAAACTCAACTATCCACAACTCAGTTGCCCTTCTCCTTAGTGCCACCGACTACGATGAGCCACTTCCACATAGGCAAAAGCGTCCAAAGTTTATACTTACCTGCTAACGCCCCCGCGGCAAAAACAGATTGGAAACATTCACACCCAAACGTCATTGTGTGAAAGTCTTTCCGACGGACGTATGGACTAAGGTCCGGTACTCCTAGGGGGGGATTTTAGTGAGTACGAGTCTCATAGTACCTCGATATCCCACGCACTACGATGTCGTGAATGAGGTCTGCATAAGACATTTCTCCCTCCTGTATCAAAAAAACAAGCATTTATGTTTTAAAATGGGAAAGTCTTAACCTTAATAACGTTGGTTTCAACATACACTTTTAAAACTTTTGCTCGTTAAGTATATTATGTGTATTGCGAAATATCGACGAAATATCAATAATACAGAAAAATTATGTATAATTTAGTTATTATTTTACAACAGTTACGGTCTAATTTCACAGAAATATAATAGAGGTCTTATTGATCGTTAATTCATGTTATATTCATGTAGCGATTTCATATTGTACACAGCGTAATCATCTGAAAGTTGTTACCAATTTAATGGATGCGCGTTAGCAGTTTAGTAACACAATGCAGGATTTTAACGCATGTAATGACATTAATGTTTGATCACTTCTTTTTAAGTCCCTTAGTTTGCAATTTAGTAAAACAAGACATACATTTCTAATTAAATGTGTCTGTTTGCTATTCAGTAAAACAATATATGGCTTTAGAGTGTAACACACGACAAGTCAAGATAGAGGGCCGCCAGGATATTATTTATTTTGTAAGTAAACAAACACATGAATCCCAGATTGTCGCTCTAGACATATCCAAAGCATTCGACCAGGTCTGGCACGTAGCGCTGCTTAATAAACTACCGGCCTATGGCCTACCACCAAAACTCTGTACCTGGACAGTAAATTTCCTCTCCAACCGGAGCATTTCTGTTGTCGTCAATGGCCATTCCTCTAAACTGTATCCAATTAATACAGGAGTTCCTCAAGGTTCAGCTTTAGCCCCTACTTTGTTTCTTTTCCACATCAATGACCTCCTCTCTAGCACATCCAACCCAGTTCAAAGTTACGCGGACGACAGCACCCTCCACTCAAATATACAATATTATAAGCCGGTCTCTTTAGCCCAATTAGATGAGGATCGCAGACTCACGGAGAATTATGTCTCTGTGGATCTCCAAAAAATATTAGACTGGGGAAGTAGAAATCTTGTACAATTCAGCCCCACCAAATCTCAGTCTTGCTTTCTTTCTCATAAGAGATACACCAGCCCTAGACCCATCAAAATGAACAACCAAGTTATTCAAAGTAATGCGTCCTTTTCACATGTTAGCATTTCTGTGGATCGAAATCTCAATTGGCACCAACATGTCACATCGATTGCAGAAGTGGCTGCTAAGAAATTAGGTTTTGTCTTCCGGGCTCGCAAATACTTTTCACCAGCTAATCTCTATACCTTATATACTTCACAAAAAAGACCAAACCTCGAATACTGCTCCCACATCTGGGGTGCCTCTGCCGCTTCTACACTCGCTACCCTGGACTCCATTCAGAAGAGAGCTATACGTCCCTACCCTCACCCAAAGGCCCTCCATTGTCCACCGACGTGCCGTTGGTGACCTCTCTCTTTTATAGATATCTCCACGGGCACTGCTCAGAGGAGCTTTCTTCCATAGTTCCTCCACCTGCTGCTCCCAACAGATCCTACCAGTGGAATAGAGCGAATGCACCCTTTTACTGCCCAAGTCACCAGACATAGCACATCTTGTTATGCCTGATCTTTTGTCCCGAGGACTTCCAAGTTGTGGAATTCCTTGCTGGCACATGTTTTTCCTTCTCCTCCGAACCTCCAAACCTTCAAGTCCAGAATTAACAAGTTGCCTCTTTCCTCCTTGTCGACACCCACGGTACGATATTATTTAGGCTGTAAGCCCTCGTGGTCTGTTCTTGAAATTAAAAAAAACACATACTAATCTACACTCACCGCTTTAGTTGACAGACGGGAAGGAGGCGCTTGTAGTTTCTAAACCTGTGCAATAAAAGATAAGCCACTGTAAGTGTCCAGTTCAACCCCCATTTAAATCAAGACATGTTCAATATCCTAAATATCCCTTAAATATTGTACTAAAACAACTGTCTTTATATGTATATAATTGCAACAACTCATTAATAAAACATATCATGCCAGCATTATTACAAAAGGGCCCTGCTTTGCCCCCGCCTTTACCTTAGGGCTAAAGTAGCGCGGCCTGGGTACAGCAGACTAGGCAAGCTGTCCAAACGTATCCGCAATTTTACATACCCAGAGGTTATGGCACCTTCAGACCAATCCAGGTCTTACATTTATGTGCCCCGCCCGGGGGTCCTTCACTTGACCCCTGCCGGCCAGACAAAGCCGACCTGAGATCACTATAACTACGTGAGACGCTCTAATTAGTAAGCATATAACTACAGCACACGTGGCTCTTAATATAATTTCTAAATATCTAGCAATTGTCAGTAGATATTTAATCCCTTTGTACAATAACCAACCCAGGTATATTTTCCTAATAATTACTGCTATCTGAATTATACGAGGGGGAAATCACTCCTTTCTCCTTTCATTATGTGTACACTTGGGTTTCATTACATTTTATATATTTTAATTATTCACTTTCATTATCCAAATACTTTTTATTATGAGCGTTGTATTTTCATTACCTTTAAATATTACTTCATTACTTTCAATACCTTTCATTATGCCTTTAATTCTTTCATTGCCCATTAATTACTCCCTTCATTCCTTTCATTACCATTCATTACATATTTCATTCCTTCATTATCTTCCAACAATATTTAGTTACTGTGAGTATATGGTCAATATGTGTAACTTTCTAAAGATACCAAAAGAATTGGCAACTTGATCGACAATAATCGAAGACAAGAAGTAGAGAATATAGTAATATTGCTAACTCGACACATTATAATGGACTCGTCTCAGTTTTATTTATTAGTTTACAATGAAGGTAGCAAAGCGGAAAATCATGTACTTTATTTTCAGCCTTGTTGATATTGTTGGAAATAATAATAAGCTTACTAAGAAATCCAATCAATACATAAATAAATGCTAATATCAGATATTTACATTATATTATCATAATTATATGGCATAAAAAAACAAAACAAAAAACAAAACCAAGCAACAAACTACAAAAAAATCCCACAAACACACACACACACACACATACACATATATATATATATATATATATATATATATATATATATATATATATATATATATATATATATATATATATATAAAGTTCTTTATTATGAACATACTGGCCATACATTATGGCTTGGCATAAGACACAGTAAATAACATAAATATAACATATAAAGTGCAATATTACAATACCAAATATTAATTACGTAATCGTAATCTGTTTAAAAATCAAACATATCAACAGTTATATATATATATATATATATATATATATATATATATATATATATATATATATATATATATATATATATAAGATATACTTGATTCTCGGGTTGAACCGCGTCCAGAATTTATTAAAACTCGACGTTTCGGATCCTGTTTTGGAGCCATTTTCAAGAGGTAAAGGAAATATGTAAGGACACTCTAAGGCCTCAATCTGCCTACTCCTTAGAGCGGTGGACAAAGGTGGGTTGGGTTGCTGTAGCTCGATAACGGTGCCTCAAGCTGCCTACTCCCCAAATCTCGCTGAAAATCGCCTCTTGAAGTCTCAGTGTGTTCAACCCCAGGCCTCAGAGAGATCTGACAGTTCGTTGCAAGTCCTGCATTATATTAATCGTTCCGTCTACCTGCTTCGTTATCAGTGATAGTAGTCGGGTCACGGTCAATTAAGTCAGAGGCTTTAGTCACGGTACTTAAAGGACTAAGAGGATTACCGGCATTTGTTGAGACACATAAAGGGGCAATAAAATTGTCTATTGATTTTATTGTCTTTTTGTGTGTTTGTAATGAAGATATAATAGGTTTCCAAGTAATCGGAAGGCGAACACCATCATCTCTCTTATTTAAACAATCGGGACGTTTTTCGATTTCGATTGCTTCGCGGATAATTCTCGTTTTGAAGTTGTAAACCGGTGATTTTGTTTTGACATTATCGAAGTCTATTTTGTGTCCTGTATGAATATGATGCATGGCCAGCGCCAATGAGTGGTCGGATTTTCTAACTGCGAGGGTGTGTTCATATATTCTGTTGTGGATGCGTCTATTTGTTTGCCCTACATAAGTTCGGGAACAGCCTGAACAAGGAATTTCGTAAACTCCGTGGGATTCGTTTGTAATCGTATACTTGGGAGTTTTTATCAGATTTGACAGTTTTTGCTCTGTTGTGAATACGGTTTTGATATTATGGGTTCTAAAAATTCGGTTGATTTTGTCGGTGACAGCTTTGATGTGTGGTAAAAACGCTGTGTGTTGTTGTGTGGACTCTGTCTGTTCTTCTTGTACTATAGTGGTTTGTTGTTGTGATTTTCTAATGTTTCGTAGTATATGATTGTTGTCGTATCCGTTTTCTAGCAATGTCAAATCCATTCTTATGAAAATTCGTTACGATAACGCATATACTGGGTCCGGATTTTTTAAAATTTTCTCCTAAACACGTCATGAGTTTAGTAGTTCAAAACGATTAGACATGACTTGTAAAAAAAATTTATAGACAGTGTATAATTGTATAATAATTATTGTTGAAGTTGAATATGTGAGTAAGTTAAACATTGTTCGAAAACTAAAGCTTGTTTCATGAAGCGCGATAACGGTATTGTTTGTACAAGAACAACATTGTTGTAACTTCGGAAATCACATTGTTTGTCGATAAAAGCGGCGCCAGTCATGCAAGTTACAATAATTAACACATATTTGGACAAAGCAAGTCCTTTGTTTAAGAGCTCGCAGTAAAATCAATTGGAATGTTATATTATTGGTTTAAAAAAAATCACTAATGAGATCGCGACTTTTGAATATTGAAAAAAAAAATCCTCAAATGAGCGCGATTTAGGATCCCCAAAACCCAAATTCGAGGTCGGTTTCAGACTTTATATGTCTATACTAGGGCGGGTCAATAAGTCCGTGACTTTTTGAATTTCCCGCCTCTTCACAGGAAGGCAACACTGCTCCTGTCAACAAGCATCTGTCAGTTAACTTCTGTCAAACTTTGAACAAGCTGCATCATTTAGTTTGTGTTAGATATCCACTGAAAGCAGATAATCTCTTGAGTTATAACGAAAATGGAGAAAAGTGAATTTCGTGTCCTCACCAAACATTATTTTTTGCGGAAAAAAACATCACTCAAACCAAGGCTAAGCTTGATAAATACTATTGGGACTCGGCACCATCAATTTCCATGGTAAAAAAAGTGGTTTACTGAATTTCGTTGCGGCCGTAGAAGCACAAATGACGCCGAACGTTCTAGATGCCCAGTTGAGATCGCTACAACTAAAACAATTGAAAAAATTCACGATATGGTGTTGGCCGATCGGAGATTGAAAGTGCAGGAGATTGTGGAAGCCATAGGCATATCACATGCCTCAGTGGTTTCGATTTTGCATGATCACTTGGGTATAAGAAAGCTACCCGCAAGATGGGTGCTGCGTTTGCTCACAATCGACCACAAACGCAATCGTGTGACAACCTCGAAGGAGTGGTTGGCGTTGTTCAACCGCAATATGGACCAGTTTTTGCACCGTTTCGTAACCGTGGACGAAACATGGATTGGACCACAACACACCAGAGACCAAGCAGCAGTCAAAACAGTGGGGTTTCTCCGTGCGAATCGGCGCCGAAGAAGGCCAAGGTGGGTTTGTGAGCCAATAAAGTCATGACGACCGTTTTTTGGGATGCATGCGGTATAATCCACATTGATTACCTTCAAAAGGGAGGAACAATCAATGGTGAATATTATACCAACTTATTGGACCGATTCAATTACGATTTGGAGAAAAAGCGACTGCATTTGCCCAAGAAAAACGTTCTTTTCCACCAAGACAATGCAAGGGTGCACACATGTATAGTCTCCATGGCGAAATTGCATAAATTGGACTACGGATTGCTCCCTCATCCGCCCTATTCTCCGGATTCAGTGACCATTTCTTGTTTCCAAACTTAAAGAAATGGCTCGGCGGAAAGAGATTTGACTCCAATGATGAAATCATCTCACAAATACCTATTTTGAGGACCTCGACAAATCTTATTTTTTAGCAGGGATAAAAAATTGGAGAAACGTTGGACGAAGTGTATAGAGCTCAAAGGAGATTATTTGGAGAAATAAAATGATTTTTTGTAAAAAAAAGTGTTTCATTCAAAAAATCACAGACTTTTTGACCCGCCCTCGTGTATATATATATATATATATATATATATATATATATATATATATATATATATATATATATATATATATATATATATATATATATATATATATATATAGTGTCACACCGATAACTCAAAAAAGAATGTGCCAATTTTGATAAAATTTCTGAGTACCTTCCTTTTGCAAGTCGCTTGTATAAGTTCGTTACCCAGGAAAATCTGACCAGCTTTTCATGGAAAACTCTGTGTTTTCTTTCAGAAAATGTTTATATCTCCGGAAATAACAAAGCTATGGTAACCAAATTGGTTTGCTGGTTTATATCATAAAAATAAAGCCATGTACCAAAATTTGGATCCCTACGTTAAAAGAAAAAAAAGTTATGAGCATTAAAGTTTTTCTTCTTAAAGCGTCAATAAGTCGCGATACAAAACGTCAAAATTGACATGTTCTAAATAAAGAACCTGAAACTAACATTGCGGGCGACGGACGATGTAGCAGAACTTTTGTAAGAAGTGTGTTCTATAAAGCCTTACGTTTCAGCTTCAGCCATCATTGTCCTTCATTTTACTTAAATATTGTCAAAAAATGAATATCAAATAGACCCCTGTTCTGATGCTTTGGCTGTGGTTTCAATTATAGGGTTATAACACATGAAGAAAAACTTTGTACCTACCCCTTGTTAAGCATATTGCGCGCACGGAGCATTGTGAGATTTGGCATAGTTAAAGTTTACATAAAGAAGGGGAGCAGAAAGATAAAATGTATGTATAATATGTGTTACAAATAGATGAAATAATGCTTGGTTCTAATTAGACGAGCCTCTCGCGACAGTAAAAACTTGGTTGAGTTTGTTGTCGTTTTAACGAAATAAAAGACCTCCCTGACGTGCTGTTTATACAAATCCGCCCAACTGACCTTCCTGGCCTGCCCTGACATCAGTTTGCGTAATGAAAGGTTAAAAGGGGGAAGGAAAAGTACATTCTGCTCACACGACCTTGATATACGTCAGCTTTTAGCTTTTAATTAGCCAAACTGATGTTAGGGCAGGTCAGGAAGGTCAGTTGGTGGGATTGTGTGTAAACAGCACGCCAGGGAGGACTTTTATTTCGTTAAAACAACAAAAAACTCACCCAAGTTTTTTCTGTCGCGAGACGCTCGTCTAATTAGACAGTAGGATTGATTTCCAGTGTCAGTTTTGAGCTGACGGTTAATATATTAATGTCAATGTAAAACACATAGTACTCTATGGTCGAACAGATGTATACGGATGCGTTCATACGTTCATACTGAATATTAAACTTAAGTTTTTCAGTTCCTAAACAAGTAACTACAAATTTAATGTAAGTAATCGAACGTTACATTAGGATTTTAGTGAATTTTTACTAAATATAATATTTTATCTTTGTAATTTTTAGTGAATTTTCTTAAAAAAGAATTCACTAATGAGGAGATCCCGGCCACAAATTAGTTCAAGTGAGCGCAAACTAAGATCCCTAGACTCCATATCCGGGGTCAGTTTCAAATTTTATATGTTTATATATATATATATATATATATATATATATATATATATATATATATATATATATATATATATATATATATATATATATATATATATGCATGCATATATATTTGTGCGTGCGTGTGCGCCCGCGTCTGTGTGTGTTTGGCTTGGATAAGTTCATTAGCCAGGAAAATTGGCCTAGGTTTCCCGGAAAATTTTGTGTTTTCTTTTGGAAAAACTTTATATCTCCGGAAATAACAAAGTAGGTTAGGTTAGGTTTGTTTGTGAGTGGGCTATACCGGTCCCTTCACCGCGACCATAAGGTCTATTGTGGCTCCAGCCTAATGGTCTATATTTCGCCCAACAAAGCCAGCCTTCTGCAGGGGTCGATAATCTTTGTGGGCGAAAGTTGATCCAGATCCTCCGGAGCAAGCTTTATCTTGCCAAAGAGCAGGTATCTAGCCCTGTCCGCCGCCGAATAACAAAGTAAAGGCAACCAAATTTGGTACGCGTGTTTACTAAAAGTTAAAAGACAAAAAAGTTATAGGTACTTAAAGAAAAAAATGGGGTTTTCCTCAAAACGTCAAATCGCGATTTCAAACGTCAACATTCGCAACATTCAGGGAAAGAACCTGAAACAAATACGGATTATGTAAAGAAAATGTCGCAAGAAGAGTTCTGCAAACCCTTAAGTTTTAGCTTCAACCGTCATTGTCCTTCATTTTACTAAAATGTTTACAGATAATGCATTTCAAATAGACCCTTTCTCTGATGCTTTGGCTGTCGATTTAGTTACGTTGATGCTTTTGCTGTAGGTTTGGTTAAGTTTATGGTTTAACGGCCTATAATGTTTAAGATAATTTTCGTAGAAAAAAATCGTTAATGGGGAGACCGCGACTTTTGAATTTTAAAAAGATTCCTTCAAATGAGCTCAAACTTTTTCAAAAAAAAATTGTAAATGCAAAAAATAACAAAGCTATTTTGATAAAATTTGGTTGGTATGTTGCACTCGTAAATACCTTACTACATACTGAAACTCAACTTTTTAGGTTTATAGAAAGTGTAGTTATACAAATTTGAAGTATTTAATGAAAATTCGCTACCATAATGCACGTGTTGTGTACCGAAATTTTATTTTAGTCTATATACGTCTTAATTTCAACATTTCTAGTCTGCCCGGGGTTTTTGTTCACGACCGCTAGTTCCCTCAAATTTCGAATGGTAACACTAGTTCCAACAAATCACACCTGTATAGTTTCGATCGGGTAAACGCCTGAGAAAACATAGATCACTCTGTATATTGAGAACGAGCCACCAAAGGGCATTTTTTGCGCACTATCAGAATCATCTCAATGTCGCCAATCACTCGTAATATAAGGGTATGTCTGGTACCAGCTGAAACACCCTGTAGGGTACTTAAAATATGTCAGGGGCTGAGGAGCATAAAAATCCGTCCTCGTGTATTTGAGAGTCAAGTATTTGTTTCAGCTGCTAACCAGGTTTTTCCTTTAGTAATTGGATAAATTCTAATTAATGCGCCCTCCTCCATATTACGTACATATCATTCTAGATACAAATAAAACAAATCTATTATTAAACACAGGCGGCTGTTTTTTCGATTACCTACAAAGTAACAAGCTTTTCCCTTTAGTAACTGGATAAATTTTAATCAATGCGCCCTCCTCCATATTACGTAGCATTCAAGATAAAAATAAAACAAATCTATTATTAAACACATGCCACTGTTTTTTCGATTATCTACAAAGTTCCGCTCTTGTAAAGTACTCGATAAATGGCGTGTGTGGGTGTTTGTTTTTCCCCGGACATTGTTCTCTGAAGACTACTGAGACTGGTACTGCGTTTTAAAACACAATGCTTAATTGTCATAAATGTACAGTCTTTTAGTTTGTTCGTTCGCTGTTCAAATATTTGCGTCTTGAATTGCTAATGCACGTGACTTAAATTGTTGAACTTGCAGTTTGTTACTTTGTGAACAAAAGATAAAAGGTTTTACACGGGATCGTTTTGCTCTAAATTTCTTTTTTTTTTTTATTCCACAATAAAACTTCTTCTAATGCACATTTCAGCGAAACTTTGTGCACATACAGTTTGAACGGTCAAATAGAATAAGTTCAGTATTTCAATTATTGTGCACATCTATAAAAAAGTTCGGGACGCAGCAAATGCGTTATGGTAGTGAATTTTTATTAAATGCTTCAAACTTGGATAACTCAATTTTCAATAAACTTATAAAGTTGAATTTTTGTACGTAGTAAGGTCTTTCCCAAGGCAACATATCCACTAAATGTCATTAAAATAAATAACTTTGTAAGTTTCGGAGAAAAAAAATTATTCGAGAGAAAACTCAAAATTTGAAAAACTCAATTTTCTATAAACTTAGAAAGTTGAATTTTGGTATGTAGTAAGGTCTTTTTCAAGGCAACGCATCCATCAAATTTTATTAAAATAGCTTTGTAATTTTCAGAGAAAAAATTTTTTTTCGAAAGAAAACTAAAAATTTTCCTGGAAAACCTTGTCCGATTTTCCTGGCTAACGAACTTATCCAAGCCATTAATAAAAGAAAGGCACTTGCCAAGTTTTATCGAAATCGGATAATTATTTTTTGAGTTATCGGTTGGATACACACACACAAATATATATATATATATATATATATATATATATATATATATATATATATATATATATATATATATATATATATGTTCAGAAAGATTTCCGCGGTCTTTAATGTGAGACATACTTGGTTCCCGGATTGAACCGCGTCCAGAATTTATAGATCTCTCTGAGGCCTAGGGTTGAACACACTGAGATCTCACAGACTATCTCCGGCGAGATTTGGGGAGTAGGCAGATTGAGGCCCCGTAATCGAGCTACAACAACCCAACCCACCTTTGTCCACCGCTCTAAGGAGTAGGCAGGTTGAGTCCTTAGAGTGTCCTTACACGTTTCCTTTACCCACCTTTGTCCACCACTCTAAGGAGTAGGCAGATTGAGGTCTTAGAGTGTCCTTACACGTTTCCTTTACCCACCTTTGTCCACCACTCTAAGGAGTAGGCAGATTGAGTCCTTAGAGTGTTCTTACACGTTTCCTTTACCCACCTTTGTCCACCACTCTAAGGAGTAGTCAGATTGAGTCCTTAGAGTGTCCTTACACGTTTCCTTTACCCACCTTTGTCCACCACTCTAAGGAGTAGGCAGATTGAGTCCTTAGAGTGTCCTTACACGTTTCCTTTACCCACCTTTGTCCACCACTCTAAGGAGTAGGCAGATTGAGTCCTTAGAGTGTCCTTACACGTTTCCTTTACCCACCTTTGTCCACCACTCTAAGGAGTAATCAGATTGAGGTCATAGAGTGTCCTTACACGTTTCCTTTACCCACCTTTGTCCACCACTCTAAGGAGTAGGCAGATTGAGGCCTTAGAGTGTCCTCACATTTTTCCTTTACCCACCTTTGTCCACCACTCTAAGGAGTAGGCAGATTGAGGCCTTAGAGCGTCCTTACATATTTCCTTTACCCACCTTTGTCCACCACTCTAAGGAGTAGGCAGATTGAGACCTTAGAGTGTCCTTACATTTTTCCTTTACCCACCTTTGTCCACCACTCTAAGGAGTAGGCAGATTGTGGCCTTAGAGTGTCCTTACATATTTCCTTTACCTCTTGAAAATGGCTCCAAAACAGGAGCCGAAACGTCGAGTTTTCATAAATTCTGGACGAGGTTCAACCCGAGAACCAAGTATGTCTCATACATATAAAAATTGAAACTTACCTTGGATATGGGTTCTAGGGGTCTTAGATCGCGCTCATTCGAAAAAATGTTTGCAAAGTCTCACGATCGATACCTCTCTATTAGTGATTTTTTTAAATAAAAATTCACTAAAAATAGCGGAATGCGCTATTTTTTAATTTAAAAATGACATCTTGCAACGTGAGAACTTCACCCTTACATTCAACCCTCTTCGAGTGATAATTGCAACTTGCAACCCCAAATTTTCAAATAGGAAGTAAGGACTTGTGATACCTCATTTGAAAGATCTCTTCATTCTCTACTCAAAAATGCTATGGGTTTAAAATTTATTGCAAAAATTAAGAGTAAAAAAATTCGGGACGCAGCAAGTGCGTTATAGCAGCAAATTTTTATAAGAATTGTACACTATTACTATACGGCATATTAGTAAAGTTAATACTTTAAACTTACACAGACCTTGAAGATCTATTTTAGAGGTCCTAGTACGAGTACATTTGAAGAATTCTTTCGAAAGTGTTACCATCGGTATCTCTCTATTATCAAAAAAATATTGCGTTCTAACTCCTTTTGAGAAAAATGCCCAAAACTGAATTTTCCATGAAGCTAAAGAACTAAATGTTCGTATATCTGTAGATAGTGTGTCTCTTTAAAAGAAACTTGTATTACAAATTTCATTAAAGTTAGAAGATTTTCAGAAGGATACTTAAATCATGTTTAGAAAATTAAAGTATCTTATAAACGTAGCAGTTGTTTTTCCTAGTTAATCGCCAGTATGATTTCGTTTCAGTCAACCTAATCAAACCGGTTTTTTCAATATCAACAATAACAAAATTATAATATCAGACTCAAAGGTGACAAACTTATTTAGGCGTTTTAAACAAAAATGAGATCTTGTTCAAAACGTATGAAATCTGTGCACTATTGTTTCTCCAAATGTCAAAATAAAACATAAAAACCCATACATTCATAGAGCTGGATTCCATCGCATAACCTTCTGTTTAGGGGGCAAGCGCGATGCCCCATGCTTTCGATATGTCTATAGAGTGACAATCTGGGATCCCCCGTGTAGTTCCATAGACTTGCTCCAAGAATGGGTGACAAAGGAAAGGAGGTCGGCAGTTGATCTGCGCTGACGGAATCCATACTGCCTGTCGTGGATTAGACTGTTTTTCAAGAAATTTGAGTAATTCGGTATTTGTATAGTTTTCCATTACTTTAGAGGTGACTGAAGGAGAGAAATAGGCCTGTAGTTGCTAGGAAGCGCTTTGGATCCTTTCTTGGGGACGGGTTGTACTCGAGCACTTTTCCAGTTACTAGGGAATATGCCTCTATTGTAAGATGTCTGAAACAGACGAGTCAGGACAGGAGCAAGTTCTGATTGCTGGGATCTCGTCAAGACCAGAGGCTCTCCTGGAATTAAGAGAAGAGAGCATCTTTCGTACCTTTTTAGTTTTGAAAATGATATCCGTCATTTTATGTGTGACATTGAGGACTGTTAGTGGTTGAACATTTGGAGGTGGGTTGAGAGTAGAATTGCCGGCGTACAACGAGGCAAAAAGTTCGCCTTGCCCAGGGCGGTAGAAACAATTTCGTCCCCTGAGACAAGAAGTGGGAACGTGCTCTTGCAGAAATTATTCCCAATAGATTTAGCAAGAGTCCAGAAGTGTTTGATGCCGCTGGAGCTTAAGAAGACTTTGTTTTTGATGTGGTTATTAGAGTTTTTTGCCTCGGAAAGACAGCGGACATAGCGAGTTCTTGCGTCGTTAAATGTTTGACGGTTTTCTTGACTGAGATTGTGTAGAAGCGTTTTGTGAGCTTTGACCTTTTCAAGTCTGGCCTTGTCACAGGATTTAGAGAACCAGGGCTTTTGAGTGGCTGCAGAGGTTTTCTGTGTACGTGGAATAAATAATTCCATGCCAGCTTGGATAATTTTGGTGACGTTTTGTGAGATATCAGAGGGGTCAGGATGAGAGAAGCAGACAGACGCCCATGGGAAATGAGTAAAAGTAATCCCGCGTTTCGTCTCAGTTCGCGAAGTTGTAGTCCCAACGATACGTGGGTGTGATGACTGTGTGACCTCGGGTTGCATTGCGCAGGAAGCAGTGACCATGCCGTGGTCTGAGCGACCAAGAGGGGCGGTGACTGATATCTTATAGCATTCCGGTTGTGTAGTAAGAAGGAGATCCAAGGGATTTGAGCTGTGTGTTGGGATACGAGGAAAGTAAGTAGGTTGCTGAACCATATTGGCTAAAGAATTGCTGACTGCAAAGGCCTCCGCTGCTCTCCCTTGTGGATCGGTTTTTGAAGATCCTAGCCATTCCTTATTATGGACATTGAAGTCATCAAGAATAGTGACCTCGGAGGAAGGATATTCAGAAATCAGATAGTCTGTTTCTTCAGAAAGGTAGTCAAAGAGCTGGACAAAGTTGTTGTCAGAAGGTGACCGGTAAATGCAACAGATGAATTTATTTGCAGCCTAGAGAGAGAGGGAGTTTCATCCAAAGTATGTCTTTTCTTCCAGCTTCTAAATTGGGGAGTCTGGTGCAGGGTAGATTGCTACGGACGTATGCGCACACGCCTCCATGCAATCTAAAGGAAGTAAGGAGCTCACACCCCGAGAAATTAAGCTGATTAGTGGCTGTTTTGGCACTGATTTGGGTTTCGGTGAGGAAGAGGAGTTGGGGCCTGTTAGCCTGGAGGAAATGGTGGACGGAGTTCAGGTTAGAATTTAGGCCACATATATTCGAAAAAGATATGTTAAATTTTGATGTTGGCGCCCCCTGTACACCCCTCTCCCGGAGATCCGAATGGAGGGGTATTTTGCCTCCGGAAGATATAAAAATTTATCACCATTCTTCATAGTTGGCAATGTTACTTTTGTTTAAAAACGCCTTAGCAACATGCTGTGTAATTGTAACCACATGACAGTAGTTGTCAGTTGTTGTGTGGAATTCAGAAACATGGTTTATTTTACAGAAATGCATAAAATAACAATTCTACAGATGATTGGTTCCGGAGATAAAACACGATCACAGACTGAAGTTGCTCGCCTATATCCCAAGAAGTGAAATTTAAAAAACAATTTTGCGAGCTCGGGCATGTAAAGGGTCGTCCATTAATCACGTGATGTTTTTTTGAGCATTTTTTTTTGACACCAAATGTGGGTTCTGCGGGCTCTAATTCTAGCTCATTTGAAGAAATTTTGTGAGAGTTTCAAATTCGCGACTTCGTGTACAGCGATTTTTTCGATGAAAATTTGCTAAAAGAGGCTTACGGTGTGTTTCTTAATGCAATAACAAAGTGGCTCTATGAGAGTTAGAGTGTTATTTTATGCTTCCTAATGCAATTTAAGTAGGGGGCTTGTTTTATTATAATTTTTTAATGTAAATATTAGCAATTAATATCACTTAGATAGTTTTAAGGTGTGTAAGATAAACTTGATATGATTTTCTGCCAGATAGTGCTGGATAAACGTGATCGACTCGCAAAGACGTCACTGTGGCGCCGGGAAAGTTTGCTTTTACGCTCTCCCTGGCAATTTATATAGTAATAAGTAAGCAGGGGCGATATTATAATAGATTATACATGAATCTAGGATTCTGAGGGATAACGGGAATTGTAATACACTGTTGTCAGCGTTCAGTTTAAGCAAATTTATTTGCTAACTTGATTTTACTCGAATATAGGGAGAACCACTTATTCTGACAGCCTTGTATGTTTTTCAACTCTAGCGTGAAATGCTTTCAGATTTTATGTTTTTCTGTTGGTTTTTATTGGTTTTCTTTTATAGCAGGAGCTCTTTTGTTTTTGTGTGTTGAGTGGTCACAACAAATATTTGGTGTCATGTTTGAAATATAAGCCGCATCATGTGGTGATTATCGCTGTATTTTCCCCCCAAGATTTTTTTGTCTAATGCTCTTATTTAAACTTTCCTATTAAATTACAAACTATTGTATTAGATTCTGCAAATGTTATTTTCTGTAGTTTCTCGTAGCTCATGTCAAACTAGTTCATTTTGTTTTTTAACGAGTTTTTTTTTGTAAGAATTCACTAATTAAAATATCACGACTTTTAAAGTTTTTTCTTCAAATGAGTACGCACTGGGACCCCCAGAATCCGTATTCAGGGTCGGTTTCAATATTAAGCGAATTTTCGTTAAGAAAATTTCTCTAATAGAGATGTCACGATGATAAGCTTTTAAAAAAATGTCTTCAGATAAGCGCGAATTTGGGTCCTTAGAACCCAAAACCAAGGTCCGGTAAATTTTTTATATGTTCATATATATATATATATATATATATATATATATATATATATATATATATATATATATATATATATATATATATATATATATGTATGTATGTATGTATGTATGTACCCGAGCGGTAACTCAAAAAATACTAAACTGATTTCAATTAAACTTGGCAAAAATATTGTTTGGGCGAAAACCGAGGTCGAGTTTGTTAATCAGGCTTTATACTCAAGTTTTCCGGTGGAAAATTGGGGAAAACTTTTTGAAAACGCAATATTTTTGTAAGTATCAGAGTAACTGGAATGAGACTTTACACGTGGCTGGAAATAGTTAAAATAAACCTATGTTGTAAATTTTATGTAATTTGGTATACAATATTTAAAGTTTCTTTCAAATTAAAAATAAAATCCCCAAGACATGCAAACGACTTAGTGGTTAAAGTCCAATGCCTGTCGGACATGGTAGTTAACTGCCACGCGTAGATTGATTCATACAAATACAAAACCATACATCAACGGTAACCAAAGTAAACATATACCGGGCATAAAACATACTACCCGAACCAACAATCGTGGAATCTCGGCCGCAATTATGGAAAATGACAGACGACATGAAATTAAAAATTTGCCAAGTGATTGTTATTTAATTGGAGGATTGAATCAATTATTAAAATACACTATATTTGTAGCTTTATGAACGGCCCTAAATAGTTTTAGCGCAGCATAGATATATTATGCTGTCGCATAATATAGTATAAATGTAAACAAATTGAAGTCAAGCCTATAAAAATGATTCTAAAATAGTTTCTTTTATCTTTAAACTTAAACATAAGACGTCATATAAGACCAAGACAATCTTTGAATGTGTTTCAATGGTAATTCTACTAATTCTGTGATTGTTACGTATACTTTTCATATACTACCCCCGGCATGAAGCCTATGTTAACTATCATGTAGAAAACGTTAGTTGACGTATTAGCAGATAGCGCATTGGAAGCGTCGTGGACTGCTACGCCAAAGGTTGCATGATCGAATCCAGCTTGATGAATGTATGTTTTTTTTATTTTGACATTTGGAGAAACAATAGTGCACAGAGTTCATAAGTTTTGAACAAGATCTCATTTTTGTTTAAAACGCCTAAGCAAGTTTGTCACATTTGAGCCTAAAATTATAATTGTCAGCAGACATTTTGTTATTGTTGATATTGAAAAATCCGGTCTGATTAGGTTGACTAAAGCGAAATCATACTGGCGATTAATAAGGAAAAATAACTGCTACGTTTATAATTTGGTAGATATTTTACTTTTCTAAATATGAATTAAGTTTCCTTCTGGAAATCTTTTCTATAACTTCAATGAAATTTGTAACACAAGTCTCAACACCACAATAAACAGCTGAAACATAACCTCACATTTTAGGTACGGCATTGGCGTAACGTAAGCTTACAGTTGACTGCTTGGTATATATTTAAACCAATTCATTTGAATAAATATACATTCTTCGAAAAATCTCCGCTGGTGCGTATGTGTACCAGTAGTCTCGAAAGGGTTAAATCTAGTTTCAATAGTTTTTTTAGTTTGCCCAACATATTTCAGTTCACAATCCTTACAATCGATTTCATAGATTCCCGACATTTCTGTGGTTTGATTTTTATCCTTTGGGTTACCTAGCAAGAAACTAGGGATAAAGAACGTTTAGCGCAACTGAGATATGGCGCTATTAATAAATCATGTATGGCTCAGCATATTTGGGATTATAGTCATCATTTAGATAAAGAAAATCCCAAGTTTTTAAAAAATGCCAGGCAGTCGCGACAGTTAGATGTTTGCGAAAGCATATATCTCGTTAGAAATTCGAACAAAAATGTTTCGGTAGAGTGGGCCCGGTTCTGTGTAGTCCATTGTTCGAACTGTTATCTTAATAATCAGTGTGTCTTTCTTACAAGGAATATTTGATAACGAAACAGTTTTACAAACGCAGGTATGCAGTTTTAAATACACGGCTAAGTAAAGATTGGAACCTGTTATGAGCACTGATAAGTACACTTGGAAAACTCACAACACATCTTTTTAAAAATTCTAGAATTTTTTATCCTCTGATGAGGCTAACCTTGTTAGTGAAACGATCGTCAGGTCCTCAAAAAGATGTGTTGTGGTGATTTGGGTTGTCCAAGTGTATTTATTTAAATACATGGATTTAAGACTGAACAATGGGTCTCTGTCTACATACCTTTGTAGAGGACGCTGTTTGCAATTGCTTGGCAACTAACATATAAATAGTAGTTCTAGTTTTTATTCGCTTAGTTTATTCACCGCTCTGATGACGCTAACATTGTTGGCGAAACGATCGTTAGGTCTAAAAGCTGTGTTGACATGAATTGGGTTCTCCAAATTGTACTTATATACTTATATATAGTGTACCTATATACTTTTGAGTTAAAGTAGTAAATTCGTCAAAAAATGAATGTCTCACAAATCACAGTGGCGTGCGCTACTTTTTTTTGGCGAAGGTGACGAATCGATATTAAATAGTTAACTAAACAAAAGTAATGTTTTATAGTAATAATAATAGTAATATGGATTACATTATTAGGCTAGTCCCCGCAACAATAAATTTAGAAATTTTAAATTCATGAAATTTAAATACATGTGTAACCTATAATAACCATTTCCCTCGGAGCCCATGCAACGGTCTTTCAGGCCGAAATGTACGCCATCCTGCACTGTGTGCGGGAGAACAAGAGGAGGGGCTATAACAACAAGCGGATCCTCATAGAAACAGACAGCCAGGCAGCCCTTAAGGCCCTAAGTAGCCCAAGGGTAAATTCCTGGCTGGTCAGTGAGTGCCGAGACGAGACGAGCGACCTCGCTGGGCAGAATGAGGTCACCCTCATCTGGGTGCCGGGTCACTTGGGGGTCAAAGGCAATGAAGAAGCTGACAGTCTCGCAAAGAGAGGGTCAGCAGAATCATTTATACGACCAGAACCAGCTCTGGGCGTGACAAAGAGCACTGCCAGGGGAGCCATTAAGTCCTGGGTCAGAAACCAACACAAGGTGTACTGGGCGGACTGTCCAGGGCTCAGACATGGGAAGTCAATAATTGACAAACTCAGTTCAAAGAGAGCTGTGGAGCTGCTAAATCTTAGCAGGGGGCAGCTCAGAAACATAACAGGTCTCTTGACGGGACACATGGCCGTCAAGAAACACCTGCATAAAATGGGGCGGTTCGAGGGGGACCTCGCATGTAGACTCTGCGGCGAGGGGGAGGAATCACCCCAGCATATCTTGTGCGAGTGTAAAGCTCTGGACTGCAGAAGACAACTGATCTACGGTCAGTCTAGACCGGAGGCAGAGCAATATAAAACTTCACCCTACTAATCGCTGTGCAGACTAGTTCAAGGCACAGTGATTGTGGAGTGGGTGGAGTAAAAAGACTAAGGGCATGCACAATAAACCAAGGTTGCGGTGCTATCGGGGCGGCGAGGCCGCGGACGAGCCCTGAGAGAGGAAAAAAAAAACCTATAATAACGATAATTGTGGAGCAAACTCGAGACCCCACAGCCAGGACGTCCTTGATGAATAGTAACATAAACATTTTCAGCCGCCTTTCTCGAACTCTCATGCCCATTCTCATAAAGCTCGATGAAACATTTAACGGACGGTTAATTAATCATTGCTTAATACAACCAGTCACAGCCTCAAAATATTTGGTTGTCAGTTGTCATGGCAAAAACCCGAATCGTGGTCTGTGATTGGTCGTCTGCAGTAATGATTAACTGGCGGCAAGGCCGCGGACTAGCCCTGAGGGGAAAAAACCCTTGGTTAAATGTTTAATCGAGCGTTGTGAAACTGGGCATTTGTTTAAAAAATTCTGTAATGCGGTCATTTTGACAACTTTGGTTATTCGCGGATGAGTTTGATGCTGGTCAAATAACACAATTTAACACGAAGTGAGTGGTAAGATAAGAAGAAGCGTGCCGCCACCTAGTTGCGGAACCAAGTAGTATGTTGTCACGCCAGCTCCAAATAACACAAAGTGTTAAAAAATAGAGATTGTATACAACCAACTAACAATTTAGTAAATTGCCAGCCGTGGCCCATTTCTACCCTAATATAGGGACAAAGTATGTAAGGCTAGATGCATTCTCACCACAATTAGAACCGTAGACCGGTTTCGCTCTAATTAGAGCTCGTCAGTACGGCATACTAATTGTAGCGAGACCGGTCGAAATCGGCGAAACCGGTCTACGGTTCTAATTGGGGTGAGAATGCATCTAGCCTTACATACTTTGTTCCTATATTAGGGTAGAAATGGGCCAGGGCTGACAATTTACTAAATTGTTAGTTGGTTGTATATAGTCTCTATTTTTTAACACGTTGTGTTATTTGGAGCTGGCGTGACAACATACTACTTGGTTCCGCAACTAGATGGCGGCACGTTGCTTCGTGTCTTACCACTCACTTAGTGTTGGAAGGCTCGCTACCATAGCCGTATTACTTTATCGGTGTATTTTCACTATAATTAGTATGCTGTACTGACGAGCTCTAATTAGAGTGAAACCGGTCTACGGTTTAATTGTTGTCAGAATGCATCAAGCCTTAAACACAATTTAAGTTATTTCTTGTAGGGAGATTTATTTGTTGGCTCCACCGGGCTCCGAACACATAAACCGCCAGCTACAGATAGCAAAGTCATTGCCTTTGTGAAATCAGCAACGACAGACTAGCATTTTCTTTCAACGGTTGTGTAAATATGTTATGGTTTTAGTAATGGTCATTATTATTTTTTTGTTGCAGATAAATCACCTTAATGACACCCACAAACAGTTGATGGTGCACTGGGTGGGCGAGGGAAGCAATGTGATAATTTGTCTGGCACGAGACCCACCATCTACTGTGACTACCACAACCTCGACGCCTGCCCATCCTTCCGCTGTTTACATTTCGTATAACTATGGCGACACTTACGACAATAAAACGGAACTGTTCAAACTGCAAAATGGAGATTATGCCACATTGGAGAAATTTCATAACCATCCAAAATATCATACTCATGTAAGTGACTTTTTTATTCACGACAAAAACGTAATTATTTATTATTTACAATTCGGTCGTCCAATAACCAATAGCCAATTAACAAGGTAACACACAGTTACAAAAGTGACTGATTTTAACGAAACTTGGCACATATCTTCATTGTATTAACACCGCGGACGAGTTCGTATAGCAGCTATAACGGACATTTTCCCCCCAAAAATGTACAAAAATATTTTCGAAAGTGTTATATTTTTGTAAGTATCAGAGTAACTGGAATGGCCATTATCTCAAAATATTTCTATTACAATGTTATCTACTTGCTCTATATTTTTGTCTGAGTTTCGACCATTTTATAATATATATATATATATATATATATATATATATATATATATATATATATATATATATATATATATATATATATATATATATATATATATATTGTTACGTTTCACAAGGTTCTGGATTTGTTGGCTAACAAAACACAGCTTTCCAAACTACTAATTTATTATTACCAACTATTTTACAACACCAGTGTCTACTAAAATATTTCTCTTCTCTATTATTAAATGTCCATAGAACTATATTCCACTATCGCCTTCTATGATCGCTCCTTATACACCAACACTTACTGTTGACTCGATTAATACTCTATGATCACTTATTTTACACCACACTACTCAATACTGAACTAACTTACTCTGCGCACCGCTCGTCTATTTATACTGTCTATAGAGATTCTAGACGTTCTACACTATTCTACACACTTCTGGTCTATTCTAGAAATGTCATTCCAGAGTGTTCGCTGTGACACTGCCTCCCTCCTATATTCGATCGTCCCGGTCGAATTCTGACATTTCTTGGTATGGTGTAAGTCTGTGCATATGGACCACCTTCATCTTGCTCTTCCGGCTCCTCTGAATTCGATAGACAACGTCATCGATCCTTTTGACCACCTTATAAGGACATTCCCATAATTTCTGTAGTTTCGGTGACCGTCCCTTCGTCGTACTGGATTGTAGAACCACACACGATCTCCTTTAAAACCAGTTGAATTAGCTCGCACGTAATAACGGGTCTTCATGCGATCGCTTTCTACTTGTATGTGCATTCTGACAGCAGAGTGGATGGTTTTCCTTCTCGTCAATATGTCAGGGCTTCCTTGAAGCGAAGTTCTTAGGTAGTACCGGTTCTTCCGTGTAGTTGCTGTTCTGATGTTTCTACTTCCACAAATATCTCGGCGGGCCCTATTCATCCTTTCGACATCGACTCTGTTCCAACAAATGTGTTTACTGGCCTTTTTCTGGGTTGGCTACGCATTTACGTGGTCTTTGCACCCTTCGTCTTGTATTTCTCTAATACTTTCTTCCCCACTTGCTTCTGGTTGAGTAACTTGGCCGTCTCTTCCTCTCGCAGCTCTTCACTGTAATGGCACTTTCACGGCAGACGTTGCTATTTGCCTCTATGGTGATTTTCCGCCCTACCAGGTTACTGCCAGACGACATTATTATTTATTCACCGCCGATAGTCAGGATGTTAGTGCCAAGATCAAATTTAGCGCACTGACCCTGAAGTGTGTCCAAGCTAATTATAATCGGATCTGATATGGCGGCGACTATGGCTCTCTGCTTTGCCTTCCATGTCCCAATTTGCAGCTCGACCTCAGTCTCGCCAAATACCTGGATCCGATCACCACTGGCTGCATTTACTCTGTACACTCTGTCTGGTTCTCTTACTCGCCATCTTGATACCATGTCGCGGCGAATAATCGTCCTAGGTGCGCGTGTATCGACGACCATCTGGGTATTATTGCCGCTTAGGTATCCGTCTACGACGAGAACGCTGCCAGAATCGCTAACCTGAGAAATGGTTACCGGCATTAGCTTCACTTTCTCCCTTGCGCGTGATCTTAGAGCCCAACATTCGCCCCTTATATGTCCCACCTTGCAGCATCCAGCAGCGCAAGGCATTTGCACGGTGAGCTCCTATTGAGTGTCCATGAGACGTCGGCCTTATTTGTTCTGCTATTTTCTCTAGTAGCTGCGTGATCTTGGATGGATCTGTTTTATTTTCTTCTTGGACTTAAAGACTGCGAACTTTCACATGACTTTCTGACGCTTGCTTTACCGCTTCAAACTCCAAGGAATGTGCCAAAGCATCGTTCAAGTTTTTGTGTCTCGCTATCCTCAGTGCATGTTGCGTGTCGGTATCTCCGATGCCGTCAATGAAGGTTTGCACCAAAAGCTGGTTTAAAAACTCTATCGGAGCTATGGGGTAGGCTAATCGTGTCAGTCTGACAACGTCGGCGTGGAGATGTTGGAGACTTTCACCCGATTTCTGACAACGATTTTTCAACTGCAATCGATACAGCTGCTGTAAATGCTAGTCGCCAAACCTCATCTCTAATTGATGTTTAATGCTGTCAAAACTCAACGGTTCTTCCCTGGGAATACCTTGCAGCACATCTAGGGCATCTCCTCTGAGAGCTACTATTAACGAGGTCGCTTTCTCTCTCTCGCCCCAACCATTTGCTGTAGCAGCGACTTCGAACTGGCGTAGATAAATACCCCATGGGATTGAGCCATCAAATGTGGGGACCTTAATTCTTACGACCGGGCTATTTTCGAGTCTGATGTTTCTCACCTCTTTTCTAGTGTTTGCATATTCTGCTGAACTTCTTCTTGTATACTTGTCAACTTGTCATGTACATCGTCGCTGATACCCCTTACTCGACCTTCTACTTGTTGGAAGATGTCGTCTTTTACCTGCTTCATACGTTCGTCCACACACGAAGTAATATTCTCAATTCTGCTGGCTTGTTCTTGCAGAATTTTCTTTGTTTCGTCGTCTCTTATTTTGGCTTCTTCATCTCTTTTTCTCATTTCTTCTTTGGCTTCTTCGTCCCTTTTTCTCAGTTCCTCTCTTGTCTCTTCGTCGCTTTTTCTCAATGCTTCTTTGGCTTTTTGGTCTCTTTTTGTGGCCTCTTCATCTCTTTCTCATTTCTTGTTTGGCATCTTCGTCTCTTTTTCTGGCCTCTTCATCTCCTTTTTTCATTTATTCTTTGGCCTCTTCATCTCCCTTTCTTGCTTCTTCTTTCATTTCTTTAATCAGGTCCAATAGCTGGGCGTCCGTATTGGCTGTTGCGCTACGTGTCTTAGGCATAGACGTACTTAAAGCTGGTACACAGTTTATTCTGTTTCAAGAACACACCCAGTTATGAATTACTGCTGACACTCATCTTCCAGAGATTCTAGAAATTTCCAAGTTGTTCAAAGAATATTCTGGAAAATATTTCGGCTAGCAGCTTGAATAGCCCACTTCTGACACCGGTTGTTACGTTCTACGGGGTTCTGGATTTGTTGACTAACAAAACACAGCTTTCCAAACTACTAATTTATTATTACCAACTATTTTCCAACACCAGTATCAACTTAAATATTTCTCTTCTCTATTATTAAATGCCCATATTCCACTATCGCCTTTTATGATCGCTTCTTAAACACCAACACTTACTGCTGACTCGCTTAATACTCTATGATCACTTATTTTACACCACACTACTCAATACTGAACTAACTTACTCTGCGCATCGCTCGTCTATTTATACTGTCTATAGAGATTCTAGACGTTCTACACTATTCTACACTATTCTACACACTTCTGGTCTATTCTAGAAATGTTATATATATATATATATATATATATATATATATATATATATATATACATATATATATATATATATATATATATATATATATATATATATATATATATATGTATATATATGAGGTGATAAAAGGGTTGAATTTAATTAAAAGTTGATGTAAGCCGGTTATTTACATCCATCATGTGAGACATCAGTGAAATTGCATCCAGTCCAACATAATGACATTTAAATTAAATATGGCTCTCATTTGAAAAATCAAAATTGAGGATGATGATACTCAAAAAACGAAACGTCGGAACTTGGTTTTGATACAATTTTCAAATACTACTGATAAAGGTGATTCAAGAAAATGAAGACCGAATTTGCATATTTTCAGAAATGAAGAGGTTGTTACGAAAGCAAGAAATTCTAAATGTTCTAAATATTTGTTTTCTAGATAATACTAAATTAGAGCTTTCGTGAATTAGTTCAAGTGAGCTTACTACCTACACAAAGATTTAAATAATAAGAGGTTTTTAAAATAAGGTATCGCTCTAGACATACCCAAAGCATTCGACCAGGTCTGGCACGCAGCGCTGCTTAATAAACTGCCGGCCCATGGCCTACCACCAAAACTCTGTACATGGACAGCAAATTTCCTCTCCAACCGGAGCATTTCTGTTGTCATGGATGGCCATTCCTCTAAACTGTATCCAATTAATGCAGGAGTTCCTCAAGGTTTAGCTTTAGCCCCTACTTTGTTTCTTTTCCACATCAACGACCTCCTCTCTAGCACATTCAACCCAGTTCACAGTTACGCGGACGACAGCACCCTCCACTCAAATATACAATATTCTAAGCCTGTCTCTCTAGCCCAATTAGATGAGGATCGCAGACTCATGGAGGGTTCTGTCTCTGTGTCTCTGTGGATCTCCAAAAAATATTAGACTGGGGAAGTAGAAATCTTGTACAATTCAACTCCACCAAATATCACTCTTGCTTTCTTTCTCATAAGAGATACACCAGCCCTAGACCAATCACAATGAACAATCAAGTTATTCAAAGTAATGAGTCCTTTTCTCTTGTTGGCATTTCTGTGGATCGAAATCTCAATTGGCACCAACATGTCACATCAATTGCAGAAGCGGCTGCTAAGAAATTAGGTTTCCTCTTCCGGGCTCGCAAATACTTTTCGCCAGCTAATCTCTATACCTTATATACTTCACAAATAAGGCCAAATCTATACTGCTCCCACATCTGGGGTGCAGCTGCCGCTTCTACACTCGCTATTCTGGACTCCATTCAAAAGATACATCTCATCGGTGACCCTACCCTCACCCAAAGGCTGCCATCCCTTGCCCACTGACGTGGCGTTGGTGACCTCTCTCTCTCTTTTATAGATATCTGCATGGGCACTGCTCAGAGGAGCTTTCTTCCATAGTTCCTCCACCTGCTGCCCTCAACAAATCTACCAGGGGAACAGAGCGAATGCACCCCTTTACTGTCCAGGTCACCAGACATAGAACATCTTGTTATGCCCGGACTTTTGTCCCGAGAACTTCCAAGTTGTCGGATTCCTTGACGGCACATGTTTTTGCTTCTCCTCCAAACCTTCAAGTCCAGAATTAACAAGTTGCCTCTTTCCTCCTTGTCAACACCCACGGTACGATAGTATTTAGGCTGTAAGCCCTCGTGGTGTGTTGTTGAAATTTAAAAAATAAAAAAAACACGTATATACTGTCCTACGGGTCACTACCGCGTTGCCCTCCCCGCGCTAGTAGGAGACGAAACCGATGCATGTACCCCCAGAACATTAGTTGACGTATTATTATATAAAAAGAGATGAATGTTAAATTCAATAAAAACGCTATAAACCTATGTAACGTGATAGTATAATTTTACAGTAATCAGTAAAACTATATTGTTGTTTTTTTTATTGCAGTTTGTATTTACGGACCTCAGGCACAAAGCAATCTTCGTCACCACTGATCATGGCAAAACCATCCAAAGGCTTGATTTGGACTTCACCCCAAGCGATGTTCTATTCCAGGAGCTACATCCGTCCACTTTTGTTGTTTTAGACAAGGAAGATGATGCACAAAAGGTAAATAGTTACTACATTTTTTCATTGTTTTATACAGGTGACAATTTATATTGGCCCAACCGAGCTATTTCCGTTATTATTTGGAGTTAGAGAGAGACCTAAATTAACAAAAATGTGGAGCCAGATAATCTGGTTTTAGATCTGCAAAACTCCGAACAGTTCAGGAGATTAGAAGTTATTCGAAACATTTTTTGCGATTTTTCGTATTTCCATATGATTTACCTATTTTCCATATTTTTTTAGTGAAAGAAACCTTTTAAACATAAAGGCTTTGGTAAATTGAGGCTGTTTTTTAAAATATTATTATTTAAATATAATTAAAATTGAACTTTGTCTCTCTCAAAATAATTCACTTGGGAAGCCACACAGCGTTGGAGACTGTTCTTCCACTCTTCATAGCACTCCTGGAACGCGGATACTGGAATATCCTTCAGCTGGTCGGTTACAGAGCGCCTCCGTGGCCGTGCGCTAAAATCGAATCAGATTTTCCAATACGGACTCGGGGGACGACGGTTCGAGACTCACCGGCGGCGCATGATTTTTCAAATCACTGTCGTCGTTGAGATCGAGCTTAAGGTGGAGGGTAGGTTAGTTTAGATGAGCAAAAAGTGTCAGCAATGGCCTAATTGCCAGTAAGCATCTTACCTTTACCTTTTTTTGGTCGGTTACAGCCGTTGAATGTTTTCGAGTATCCCAAAGTTATGTCCCTTGAGATGAATTTCCAATCTTGGGAAGAAGAAAAAGCCCCAAGGATTTAAGTCAGATGAGTTAGGAGGTTGAGGACACACTAATGTTTTTACTGACCAAAAAGTCGTTTATGGAAATTTCTGTGTGACAAAGCGCATTGTGATGATTTTTTTATGTTTCAACAATACACCACGAGGGCTTACAGCCTAAATACTATCATACCTTGGATGTCGACAAGGAGGAAAGAGGCAACTTGTTAATTCTGGACTTAAAGGTTTGGAGGTTCGGAGGAGAAGGAAAAACATGTGCCGGCAAGGAATTCCACAACTTGGAAGTCCTCGGGACAAAAGAACCTGGACAGTAAAAAAATGCATTCACTCTGTTGCCCTGGTAGATCTGTTGGGAGCAGCAGGTGGAGGAACTATGGAAGAAAGCTCCTCCAAGCAGTGCCCGTGCAGATATCTATAAAAGAGATAGAGGTCACCAACGGCACGTCGGTGTGCAAGGGATGGCATCCTTTGGGTGAGGGTAGGGTGACCAATGAGACGTATAGCTCTGTTGAGAATGGATTCCAGGATAGCGAGTGTAGAAGCGGCGACGGCACCCCAGATGTGGGAGCAGTATTCGAGGTTTGGTCTTATTTGTGAAGTATATAAGGTATAGAGATTAGCTGGTAAAAGTATTTGCGAGCCCGGAAGAGGAAACCTAATTTCTTAGCAGCCGCTTCTGTAATTGATGTGACATGTTGGTGCCAATTGAGATTTCGATTTACAGAAATGCCAACAAGTGAAAAGGACTCATTACTTTGAATAACTTGGTTGTTCATTGTGATGGGTCAAGGGCTGGTGTATCTCTTATGAGATAGAAACCAAGACTGAGATTTGGTGGAGTTGAATTGTACAAGATATCTACTTCCCCAGTCTAATATTTTTTGGAGATCCACAGAGACAGAATCCTCCATGAGTCTGCGATCCTCATCTAATTGGGCTAAAGAGACAGGCTTAGAATATTGTATATTTGAGTGGAGGGTGATGTCGCCCGCGTAACTGTGAACTGGGTTAGATGTGCTAGAGAGGAGGTCATTGATGTGGAGAAGCAATAAAGTAGGGGCTAAAGCTGAACCTTGAGGGACTCCTGCATTAAGTGGATACAGTTTAAAGAAATGGCCATCCACGACAACAGAAATGCTCCGGTTGGAGAGGAAATTTGCTGTCCAGGTACAGAGTTTTGGTGGTAGGCCATAGGCCGGAAGTTTATTAAGCAGCGCTGCGTGCCAGACCTGGTCGAATGCTTTGATGCAGAATCCAATTGTTATTAATGTTCGATCTCACACGCATGACACGGAGTCTTTGGAGAACCTCTCGGTAAAAATGCTGAGTCACTGTCTGTCCTTGAGGCACAAACTCTTTGTGGATGAATCTCTGGTTAACAAAGAAACAAATCAGCATGCTCTTGATCTTTGATTTGCTCATTCTTGCTTTTCTGGGCTTTGGAGAGCCTGAAGTGTGCCATTCCATGCTTTGGCGTTTGGTTTCGGGGTCATACTCAAACACCCGACTTTCATCACCAGTAATGATAGTTTCCAAAATATTTTCATTATTTTCAATCGATTCCAAAAACTACAGGCACATTTCCCACCTAATGTGTTTTTGTTCCTACGAAAGGTTTTTTGATACCATTTTGGTTTACACCCATGACAATTTTTCAGAGTCTTTTGAGTCTCTCGGTAAAAATGTTCATTCACTGTCTTTCATTCACTATTTTATTTTGTCATTTGGATAAACCTCTATTGTTTATCCAAATGCCAAAATAAAACATAAAAAACATACATTCATCGAGCTGGATTCGATCGCGTAACCTTCTGCTGCTTAGGAGGCAAGCGCGATGCCCTCTAAGCCATCTAGGCACACGTCAACTAACGTTTTATTTGCCTGATACTTTAGATCGGCTTCATGCCCGGGATATTATATTCAAAGTATACGTAAAAATTAATTACAGAATTAGTAGAATTACCATTGAAACACATCCCACGACTGTTTTGGTCTTATATGACGTCTTATATTTAAGTTTAAAGATAAAATAAACTATTTTAGAATAATTTTTATAGAGGCTTGGCCTGATTTTGTTTACATTTCTGCTTTATTATGCGACAGCTTTATATATATATATATATATATATATATATATATATATATATATATATATATATATATATATATATATATATATATATATATGCTGCGTACAGATTTCATGCGTTTTGAACATCTCATTTTTGTTTAAAACGCCTAAATAAGTTTTTCACCTTTGAGTCTGAAATTATAAGTTTGTTAATATTGAAAAAACCGGTTTGATTAGGTTGACTAACACGAAATCATACTGGCGATTAATAAGAAAAAATAACTGCTACGTTTATAATTTGGCAGATACTTTATTTTTCTAAACATGAATTAAGTTTCCTTCTGGAAATCTTCTGTATAACTTCAATGAAATTTTTAATACAAGTTTCTTTTAAAGAGACTTACACTATCTATAGATATAACAAAATTTAGATCTTTACCTTCGAAGAAAATTGTGTTTTGGACATTTTTCTCAAAAGGAGTTAGAACGCAATATTTTTTTGATAACAGAGATATATCGATGGTAACACTTTCGAAAGAAGTCTTCAAATGTGCGCGTACTAGGACGTCTAGAACCGATCTTTAAGGGCTGTGTAAGTTTAAATTATTAACTTTACTAATATGCCGTATAATATTAGTGTACACTTCTTATGAAAATTCGCTACTATAACGCACTTGCTGCGTCCCGAATTTTTTATTATTTGTCCTTATTATTCCATAACAATTGATTGTTTAACATAAAAAAATGTAATTGAACTGTGGAATTATTTATTTTCCTAGATGAGTTTTTAGTGCTGTTCTTTGTTTAAATAAGGCAAAGTTCATTTATTATCTCACTTATTAATGTGTAAACATTAAGTTAATGCAGTGTGTCAACACGAAAACAGCTGTTTAGTTATTGTTTAAATTATCTGGTAGACCCAAAGAAGAGGATATTGTTTTGGTTATTGACTAATCCTACATGTATTTTGATGCTATACCAACTTGAATAAAAAGCGCATTATTAATTCGTGGCGCAGAATATCTGGATTGCACCGCGATGTTGCCAGCTCTCACCTTAATTGGTGTTCAATTAAATCTTCAATTATTTATTTTATATTATGCTCACCTTGTAATCCTCTAAGTACAAAATCGTGTGTCTTGGCAATTTTTAGCGAGTACGTATGAAATTGCTGTTTTTCTTTTAAATTATTTTTTTCGTACAATATTTTGTAGTCATTTCCAATACACGTATACAGTGTGGAATAGCCAAATGGAATAAATTCAGTGTCTTAATTATGGTGATTATAAAAAAAACCGAAACACGTCAATTTTAAATAAAAAAAATGACATCTTGCTACGTGAAACTCCTACATTCAACCACCTTCGAATGACACTTGCAACCACCAAATTTTTAAACAGGAAGAAGGAGCTTCTGATACCTCATTTGAAAGATCACTTCATTCTCTATTAAAAAATGCTATGGTTTTAAAATTTATTGTAAAAATTAACAGTAAAAAAATTATCTGATTGACGAACTTCGCTAGAACAAAATGGAAAATTAATAACCATTCGCGTTTCATTCTTAATAATAAAAAAGCAAGCAAAAACAATTTCAGTGTTTCTATGAAAAAGAAGACATAAAAATGTATCAACATTCTTCATAGTTGGCAATGTTAGTTTTGTTTAAAATGACTTAGCAACTTGCTGCCTGATTGTAACCGTATTACAGTAGTAGTCGTCAGTTGTTAACTACAATTCAGAAACATGATTTATTTAAGAGAAATGCATAAAATAACAATTATTTTACAGATAATTGGTTACGGAGATAAAACACGATCACACATCGAAGTTACTGGCCTATTTCAAGAAAACCTTTCTGAGTTGCCGCCCGAATGTTTCGTTGAACGAACTAAGACTTCTGGGTCGGAGTTAGTGTACTGTGTTGTTATTATATATATATATATATATATATATATATATATATATATATATATATATATATATATATATATATATATATATCGAATATAATAGGCCGATTTTGATAAATTGTAGGTACCTTTTGTAAGTGGCTTGGATAAGCCAGGAAAATTGAGCCAGTTTTTCCGGGAAAATTTTGGATTTTTTGGAGAATTTTTGAAATTCAAAAAATAACAAATCTATGACAACTAAAACTAAAACATGCCGAAATTCAGATCTCTAAGTTAAAAGAAAAAAAAGTTATAGGCATCTTAAAAAACAAAATTGGTTGCCACTGGTGATTTTTTATTTCATCAACACACCACGAGGGCTCACAGCCTAAATACTATCGTACCGTGGGTGTCGGAGGAGGAAAGAGGCAACTTGTTAATTTTGGACTTGACGGCTTGGAGGTTCGGAGGAGAAGGAAAAACATGTGCCGACAAGGAATTCCACAACTTTGAAGTGCTCGGGACAAAAGAACGGGTATAACAAGATGTTCTATGTCTGGTGACCTGGACAGTAAAAGGGTGCATTCGCTCTGTTCCCCTGGTAGATCTGTAGGGGGCAGCAGGTGGAGGAACTATGGAAGAAAGCTCATCTGAGCAGTGCCCGTGCATATATCTATAAAAAAGAGAGCGGTCACCAACGGCACGTCGGTGGGCAAGGGATAGCAGCCTTTGGGTGAGGGTAGGGTCACCGATGAGACGTAAAGCTCTCTTCTGAATGGAGTCCAGGATAGCGAGTGTGCTAAATTGGGGACTGTTGGTGGTGGAATATTTGGAGGTGGGTTGAGAGTAGAATTGCCAGTGAACAACGAGGCAAAAAGTTCAGTCTTTCACAGGGCGGTAGAAACAATTTCATCCCCTGAAACAAGAGGTGGGAACGTGCTCTTGCAGAAATTATTCCTAATGGATTTAGCAAGAGTCCAGAAGGGTTTGTTGTCGTTGGAGCTTGAGAGAACTTTGTTTTGTGGTTATTAAACGAGTTTTTTTGCCTCAGAAAGAATGCGGACATAGCGGTTTCTTGCGTCGTTAAATGTCTGACGGTTTTCTTGACTGGGATTGTGTAGAAGCGTTTTGTGAGCTTTGACCTTTTCATGTCTGGCCTTGTCACAGGATTTAGAGAACCAGGGCTTTTGAGTGACTGAAGATGTTATCTGTGTACGTGGAATAAATAATTCCATGCCAGCTTGGATGATATCGGTGACGTTTTGTGAGATATCAGAGCGGCCAGGATGAGAGAAACAGACAGACGCCCATGGAAATGAGGAAAAGTAATCCCGCATTTCGTCCCAGTTCGCGAAGTTGTAGTGCCAAACGATACGTGGGTGTGATAACTGTGTGACCTCGGGTTGCATTGCGTAGGAAGCAGTGACCCTGCCGTGGTCTGAGCGACCAAGGGGGGTGGTGACTGATGTCTTATAGCATTCAGGTTTTGTAGTAAGAAGGAGATCCAAGGGATTTGAGCCTTGCGTTGGGATGCGAGGAAAGTAAGTAGGTTGCTGAACCATATTGGCTAACGAATTACTGACTGCAAAAGCCTCCGATGCTCTCCCTTGTGGATCGGTTTTTGAAGATCATGGCCATTCCTTATTATGGACATTGAAGTGACCAAGAATAGTGACCTCGGAGGAAGGATATTTAGAGATCAGATGGTCGGTTTTTTTCAGAAAGGTAGTCAGAGAGCTGGACAAAGTTGTTGTCAGAAGGTGACTGATAAATGCAACAGATGAATTTAGTTGCAGCCCTGAGAGAGAGAGTTTCATCCAAAGTATGTATTTTCTTCCAGTTTCCAAATTGGGAAGTCTGGTACAGGGTAGATTGCTACGGACGTATGCGCGCACACTTCCATGCAATCTAAAGGAAGTAATACCCCGGGAAATTAAGGTAATTAGTGGCTGTTTTGGCACTGATTTGGGTTTCGGTGAGGAAGAGGAGTTGGGGCCTATTAGCCTGAAGGAAATGGTGGACGGAGTTCAGATTAGAATTTAGGCCACATACATTCGAGAAGGATAAAGAGGAAAGCACAAGAACAAAATATTTTGTGTGGTTAACAAAGCCAATTGAATATTACATACAAAAGTTTTCTTGACCGAAAAAGGTCTTAAATGTCTATAATTTTTTGTCCTTTCAACTTAAAGATCTGAATTTTGGCATGTAGGGTAAGTTTAACAGTGTAAACCTAGGTACCAAGTTGATTGCCATAGCTTGGTCATTTTCGGAGATATCAAAATTTTCCAAGATTTTCTGGCTAACGAACTTATCCAAGCCACTTACAAAAGGAAGACACCTACCAAATTTTATCAAAATCGGTTCATTATTTTTTGCGTTATCGGTGCTAGAGATCATCTCCCCTCCAGGTTCGTCCAGACTGGACACTCACCTGTGCTAGACTGACAGCCCACGGAGTCTAGCTTCCGAGCAGCACTAGTTTGCCCGTTTCGAAGCTCTCAGTGGATGCCTTAACCTCCGGGGGCATCTCACCCCTAGAGATCCAACTTCCAGGGGCATCTCACCCCTAGTGATCAACTTCAAGGGGCATCCCACTACTGGACACCTAACCTCCAGGATCATTTCACCCCTAGAGAGCTAACCTGCAGGGACATCCCACCCCTAAAGAATCAGCCTACAGGAGCATCTCTCCCTAGAGATACAACCTCCATGGGCAGCTCACCCCTACAGATCTCAGCCCTCTCCGGGTCCGTTCAACACCCTGTGCGGTATCACTTGGGACCTCGTTCCCGAGTAACATCCAAGCGAGGTCGTTTGTCCATTTGTAAGTCCACGGTGGAGGCCTCAACCTCCGGAGGGTGTAAATTACTTCCTAGAGGTCTCGGGTTTATCAGGCCCCGGTACCCGCTAGTGTTTGACTCTAGTTAGTCGTTCATTACCTTATTTTATCCTCAGATCCACATGGGATATCAGTGGTTAAGACTGCACACGTTCAGATATGAATATAAATATATCAAACTGACAAACCTTATTTACGTTTTATCTTTCAATTGCTTTACATGTATTTAAAATTGGCCAATGCAGCTGCAGCAGTTTGTATTATATGTAGAATACACTATTCAAGTTATTTCTCTCTTTATCTGTATAATATTTTTCTTTACAGCTGTACATCACTGAAGACTTTGGCACAACTTTCAGAATGGCACAGGAGTTTGTGAAATCCGTCCACTGGATAAAGGAAGCACCAGACAGTCAAGCACTGCTTATTCAGCGGCAGGAACCAGGAAGAGACAGCGTGATTCTGACTTCCCAAGATTTGTTCAAGAGTAAAAAGACGTATACAATTGCTGCCGATGTTAAAGAGCTTTTCATTAAGGGGGACTATATCTTTTTAACAGCACAACTTCCTGGAGTAAGTACATATAATAATATGGTTCATTTGATAGCATTAGCTAGCAGTCCGATAACAATGGGCATAATTTAAACGGTTTACTAATTTGATAAATGATAAATCATTCATCGTTGTAATACCTAATTCTAAATTTTCAAATTTTTATTCTGGCCAGAACTCCATAAATTTCTAACGACCGGTCTCAGTGAGACTCGAAGGAAGAGTTTTTCTTTGTTACTTGCGAGATTTTTGCAGACTGATGTTACGGCCTGAAATTGCGGCAACAATTTTTCTTTATTTTTTTGTATTATAACGGCCACTGGGGGGGTTAATACTAGTTTTCCCTAATGTGGGGAATTTTCGGGATAATTCCCGGGACACGGCTTCGCTACGGGATCATGCTCGAGCGCCAACGCCTATAGTTTTCTTCAGAGAGTAGGCGCGCTCTTTCGGGATTCTTGCCCACTTCCCAAGTCACTATTGACGTATGCACAAGCCCAGGGTAGACTCTAGTGGAGACAGGGTCCTCCTAAGTTAAGACGAAGTCCCACGGGACCTCTGGTTATGGTCTTTATTAAAGATCTATTGGTAAAGTTTAATTGGGCGGTTATTCTGTGTTTAAATGAAATGCTGAGTAAATTAAAATAAAATCTATTCAATTCATTGATTGTTGTTGCCCTTACTTGGTGAAACTTGTCCATACTGCATACAGACTTGTAGAATACTTCTCTGGCTTCACTGTGAAGCCAGAGAAGTATTCTCCAAGTCTGTATGCAAAATCTATTCACTAACTATTTACAAAAGGAAACAACGGGGTCCTGTTACCAGGGAATCAGTAATTATGGGGATACAGAGGTGGTTATTTGGCTATCAAAGCTACGCGCGGATTACACGGGGAGTTAAAGCGGCAATGTTTAAGCGGTGCGGGGAGGTGGTAAGGTAGTGAATAATAGCGGGCATGCAGCATACAGGGTGTGTCGGACACTACATTAAGCTAAGCTAGCTGAGTACGAAAATATATTGCACTAAAAGGTATTATCTACGGCCCACCATCCATACGTTTTCACTCACACGTCCCGGGAACCTGTCTCGGTGCGGAGGGCATCCATCCCTGTTCCCAGATTCACACCCCCTCCGAACGGGGCCGCGGTCAGCTCAGGAGCCGAGGCGCCGCACGGCTGCTTCGATCCGGAATAGCACAGTTGCTACGATACGAATCTACCACAGCCGAGGAACATCCTGGTTACAATCCTCCCTCGGGAATACGGCGGAGACCACACGGAGGGTTGTTTTTGACTGTCACTGATAGTGCATTCACTACAACAGTGACGACTCACAACACCCTCGTCCGGCCGATTGCCTCCGCCTTCCCGGAGGAATCGAAACTTCGGAATGTATCCCCTAGCCCCCAGAGCGGCCCGCCAACGGAGACAGGGGAGAAACGGTCCCCTCGAAGGTTCCCAGTGTCATGACGGAGCGTTCAACGATCCTATCACGGGCTTGCTATACAGTATCAGACTTCCACATACCTGGATTGCTCTCCAGCAACGATGGTCACCAAATAAACCCTGCCGTGGCGGCCTCGTGTACCGGCAACCTTACTGCCGTCTTCCGCTGCTCGCTGGTACAGTCTCCTGTCCTGGTTCTGTGCTCTTTCTCTTAGCACGACGTATATTAAAACTGCTCTTGTTCGCGGCCGACGTACTCACTTGATCACGGCGACTGTAAAACTGAAAATTCCGTCGGCGTTCACGTCCGGCGTCCGGCTAAGATTCTCTGCAATTCGACGCTCTGGCCTTCAGCGGCTGCTGCGGCACTCGACCAGTGAAAACAACCTCTGCTGTTGCTGTTGGAAATGATAGGTTGCCACGTAACAATTACTTTTAGGCCAAGCATTACCTAGCACATTTATATCATATATTTTTTCTAATTCAGCCTTGTGAATAAACACTGACTATCTAAAGTTCGCAGTCGACTGCGGGCATCTAAGACTGCTGGCGCCCTCCTAAATTGTTTTATTGAATTAATGCTCCTTCCAGAAATATCCAACTAGAGTTGAAAGAAAGACGTTCAACCCGAACCACCCTGAGATTGCCGGAGCATAAGCGTTGCCTGCATTTTATTCAGGATTCACATTAACTTACTTCACTTTTAGATTGTTCTAATAATTTTTTATTAGGCTATTACAACAGAACGGAAGAGTGGTAACACAGGCAGCCTACTATTTGCTTTTTCTTACAGTTAAGAATTAAGTTTTGCTGTTGGAAATGATAGGTTGCCACGTCCCGTTATATAGAGATGAATCTTAACGAGCTACTTCCTTATTTTTATCCAGTGTATTACCTACTCGTAGATTCTCCTTAAAAGACTAACCTTAATTTCACCGTTAACTTTTATAGGTAAATGTCCTGCCTGAATTATAACAGAGTCAACGGACAAACAGGTCCCGTAATTGAATCAATTTGCGCACTATTTCAACTGGTGACATTGAAAATAGTATGTTTGCAAAATTATATCTTGTTATTTCATCAAATTATACATTTGAAGGTAGTTAAACTGATGCCTGCAGTTAATTTATTATGTGCTTACTCTTAAAGTAGCAATTGTGTTGTTTCAATTTAAAAATAGTTTTTTTGAAGAATGTAACATTTTAACTTTCATCTGTGGAAAAAATTGGAGATATCTTGTAACAGTAAATTACTTCATTAAGTGCCCTTATTTGGTAAAACCATTCCATACGAAATACAGATGTGGAGGTTTCTTCTGTATTGTTTCACAAATGCTAGTTTTCTTTTGTGCAACAGGTTTTGCCTTTTATAGCATCACCACGAGAAAATTGAATTTATTTAGGTATGCGCATTCATGACAACTATAAATAGATCAAAAAATCTTTAAAAATAAAATCGAAATTGCAGATGACGTCTTTAAAATGTCTATGTGATGTAGGGTAAACCATCCAGTTATTGGACACTTAAGATATTTTTTTAACTTAAAAATTTATCAAAATTTTATTTTAGGTCCTATGAACGTGCGCCAATAAGCAATAGAACACCAATTCTATGGTCTTTGCACATATGTATTGGCATTTACGTTTTTAGGAGTTTTAATTTTTTTTTCAAACAGGCAACAAATGTATGACAAAAAATTTAGTTATTGGACAACTTTTTTAGTAACTGGAGAGGATCAATTTAGTTATTGGACAGGGGCTAATATGTTGTATATTTTTTATTTATGTACAAAAGTAGCATATTCTAAACAATTTATGGTCTATCTAATAGTATTTGTTACATTCATCCTTATACATATTGAATAATTCATCTATTTCTTTCTCCTCATTTTTATCAATATTTTGTTTTAGCGAATTCAAAAAAATTCGCTAATGAGGAGATCTGTGTTTATATATATATATATATATATATATATATATATATATATATATATATATATATATATATATATATATATATATATATATATATATATATTGATATGGTTACTAAAGGGGGCCACATATACATATATACACATACATAAACACATTTTACCACAAATTATACTAAACACAAACAACAACTTACCTTTGGTGTATGCAATGTTTTTGCACTGTAAGGCAGGGAGAAACTAAATTTTACAGATATATATGTGTTAAAAGGAGGCAAGGCAGGTGTAAATGTATGACAAGTTTAATTAGATAGTTTAAGGTATTATTGTTTGATAGCTGTTATGTAATTTAAGATGTTATTGTTTGTTAGAATTAAGGATATTGTTAGCTTTAAGAATAGTAAGATGTCAAAATTTGAGTGTTAAATTGTAAGAAATGTCATTTCATAACCTATATTTAAGTCAGCTGTTTTTATTTAGGACAGACGTCAAACTGACACTAAAATTATAGTTAGGTTAATTATTCTGTCATTGACTAACAACAATGTATGTATCCGAGGAGATGATGGGAAAGAATTATTGTGTTAAAATTTGTTAGGATATTTTATTTGAAAGCAGGCATAAAGCAGTTTTTTGATTAGTTACGCTGGTTACGGAAAAAAGAAAAGATAAAAAACCAGAAGGGTTAAAGTTTGGATAAAATCATAAGATTGAAAATTGTAAAAAATATTTGATAGATGGGAAAATTTGGATTAAATTATTAGAGGGGAATTTTTGTAGTAAGAGAGAAAATCGACAGGGATCGCTGGCCTGATAATCCAACACAGGAAAGTCAGCTAAGGCAATAAAGTCTGAGTAAGTACAGTAAAGCAATAACTTACCTTTTGTTGTGTGAAACATCCATCGCTCCAAAAAAGTAACAAAACTATTATATATATCAACCGAAAATAAAAGGGGGCCATTGGTAAATAATCATCTTCAGACTTCCATTTATAACACCAAGTGCCTGCAGCATCATCTTTTGACCTTAAAGGTCAGTAGCCGTGGCCTACCAGTGAAATAACTTGTCCATTGACTGCACGTCGAAATAAAGAATAATATAAACCATAAGAACACCAATAGGTGTCGGTAAGGGTTGCGGTGCTATCGGGGCGGCAAGGCCGCGGACGAGCCCTGAGGGAACAAAAAAAAAAAAAATAGGTGTCGGTACATATTGGTTTATAAGCAGCAACGATCGTGTACATATAGGGATCTTAAAATTAAGCAAGTAATACTGATTAGTTCATTTTCTGGGGGATTTTCATTGTTAAAAGTAAGATAGAAGTAAGAAAGAGCTCTAAATTTAGAGATAAAACAAAATAGATTGTGAATAGTAAGTATTAGGCATTTGTCAGTTGTGTTTGATTTAATAAATATATAAGTTCTGTGAGCGTATAAGGACCTTTGCTTTGTTTTCTTTAACATATATTTATAAGCATTTTGAGTAAAAATCAGAGGGGGAGTACATTTCAAAATTTAAAATTTAATCATACTTTTGGAAATAATAATAAAAATTTTGATAGGACTTGAACCCACCAGCTTAAGAAGCTCCCTGATTTGAGAGTAAGTTCATCACCAAGGTGTAAGTCAAATATCTAATACACATATATTTAAAACACACATTTTCACAATAAAATTTCAGAGAGTATTTTACAGATAAGACCTAATCAAAAACTAAAAACAATAATAATAATATATATCCTATAATTAAAACTAACTTATATATTTCAATTTAAATACCCAATAGTGGGACTAAAACAACCCTAGCTTAAATTAACTTTCTATATCAATTAGCGCCCAAAAACGTGGGACTATTATTTTCCTAGATAGATTAAATAAGTTTCTATATCAATATATATATATATATATATATATATATATATATATATATATATATATATATATATATATATATATATATATATATATATATATATATATATCCGACCGATAACTCAAAAAATAATGGACCGATCTTGATCAAATTTGGTGAGTACCTTCCTTTTGCAAGTGGCTTGGATAAGTTCGTTAGCCAGGAAAATCGGACCAGTTTTCCCGGAAAATTTTGTGTTTTCTTTGTGAAAAAAGTCATATCTCCGGAAATAACAAAGTACGGGCAACCAAATTTGGTACGCATGTTTGTATTATAAAGTCTGTACCAAAATTTAAGTCTCTAGCTTTAAAGTCAAAGAAGTTATGGGCAGTTAAAGAAACAAATTTTGGAGTTTTCCTCAAAACGTCAAACTAGCAATTTTAAACGTCAAAATTGGCAAAGTTTAGGCAAAGAACGTTAAACAAATACGGATTTTGAAAAGAAAATGTTGCAAGAAGAGTGTTCTGCGAACCCTTAAGTTTCAGATTTAACCTTCATTTTACTAAAATATTTACAGAAAATTCATTTTAAATAGACCTTTTCACTGATGCTTGGGCTGTAGGTTTAGTGAAGTTTATGGCTTAACGGTCTATAATTTTTTTTAGCTAATTTTCGTAGAACAAATTCGTTAATGCATTTTTGCATCTTTTTTCGAAATATGATGCGTTTGTAAGAAAAAAAACTGGACGCAGTAAGTGCGTTTTGGTAGCGAATTTTCGGTAAATTTGGAGTTTAGCTTCCGAAGACTTTTCAAAAAACTGTTTTCAGAAACCTGCCTAAACAAAAAAGTTATAGGCAGTTAAAGAAAAAAAAATTTGAGTTTTCCTCAAAAACTCAAAGTCGCGAATTGAAACGTCAAAATTCGCAACATTTAGGCAAAGAACCTGAAACAAATACTGATTATGTCGCAAGAAGAGTGTTCTGCAAACCCTCAAGTTACATGTTCAACCCCCATTGTCCTTTATTTTACTAAAATATTTACGGAAAATCATTTTAAATAGACCCTTTCTCTGATGCTTTGGCTGTAGTTTTAATTAAGTTGATGCTTTGGCTGTAGGTTCGGGTAAGTTTATAGTTAGACAGTCTATAATTTTTAGCTAATTTTCGCAGAAAAAATTCGTTAATGATGAGAACGCGACTTTTGAATTTTAAAAAGATTTCTTCAAATGACCCCAAACTAGGCCCCCTAGAATCAATTTTTATTTATTTCAACAGCACACCACGGGGGCTTCGTTTGACTATCGTACCGTGGATGTCGACAAGGAGGAAAGAGGCAACTTGTTAATTCTGGACTTGAAGTTTTGGAGGTTCAGAGAAGGAAAAACATGTGCCCGCAAGGAATTCCACAACTTGGAAGTCCTCGGGACAAAAGAGCGGGCATAACAAGATGTTCTATGTCTGGTGACCTAGACAGTAAAAGGGTGCATTCGCTCTATTCCCCTGGTAGATCTGTTGGGGGCAGCAGGTGGAGGAACTATGGAAGAAAGCTCCTCTGAGCAGTGCCCGTGTAGATACCTATAAAATAGAGAGAGCGGTCACCAACGGCACGTCGGTGGGCAAGGGATGGCAGCGTTTGGGTGAGGGTAGGGTCACCGATCAGACGTATATAGCTCTCTTCTGAATGGAGTCCAGGATAGCGAGTGTAAAAGCGGCAGCGGCACCCCAGATGTAGGAGCAGTATTCGAGATTTGGCCTTATTTTTGAAGTATATAAGGTATAGAGATTAGCTGGTGAAAATTATTTGCGAGCCCGGAAGAGGAAACCTAATTTCTTAGCAGCCGCTTCTGCAATTGATGTGACATGTTGGTGCCAATTGAAATTTCGATCCACAGAAATGCCAACAAGTGAAAAGAACTCATTACTTTGAATAACTTGGTTGTTCATTGTGATGGGTCTAGGGCTGGTGTATCTTTTATGAGAAAGAAAGCAAGACTGAGATTTGGTGGGGTGAATTGTACAAGATTTCTACTTCTCCAGTCTATAATTTTTTGGAGGTCCACGGAGACAGAGCGCTCCATGAGTATGCGATCCTCATCTAATTGGCCTCAAGAGACAGGCTTAGAATTTTGTATATTTGAGTGGATGGTGTTGTCGTCCGCGTAACTGTGAACTGGGTTGGATATGCTAGAGAGGAGGTCATTGATGTGGAGAAGAAACAAAGTAGGGGCTAGAGCTGAACCTTGAGGAACTCCTGCATTAATTGGATACAGTTTAGACGAATGCCCATCCACGACAACAGAAATGCTCCGGTTGGAGAGAAAATTTGCTGTCCAGGTACAGAGTTTTGGTGGCAGGCCATAGCCCGGAAGTTTATTAAGCAGCGTTGCGTCCCAGACCTGGTCGAATAGATAGATAGATAGATAGGTGCTTTATTGTCCAAAGATAAAAATCTTATTGACAAGCAAAGTGTTAACATATAAAAGTAAAAGTTGTCAAAAGATAAAAACACAAAAATATAAGTTCACAACAAATAGTAATATAAGTGCCTATGTAACTAGTTTAACTATATATAAATAATAATATAAAAAACAATATAAACATAAATACACAGCTGACTAACAATATAATAAAAACACACAATATATAGAAAGCAGCTCAAATGAAAACAACCAATCAAAACTGTCACAGTAGTGTATCATTAAAAAATTCATCTATTGAATAATAACATTTTTCAATTAAAAATTCCTTAAGCTCTTTCCTAAAAATTTCAATGTCACCAATCCTCCTCAAGTTTAGTGGTATCTGGTTAAATATCTTTTTACTATTATATATCAATGACCTCTTTAATAATGATGTGGACAGTATAGGAAGAGGAATGCAGTTCTTTTGTCTTGTATCACGAGAAGACACTGACCTGATTTCATCTTTATATTTTCCATGCATAAGGCATGCAGTCTCCAAAACAAACAGAGACGGTAGGGTCAATATCCGCTCAGAAACAAATAAAGGTCTACAAGAGTCACAGACACTAACCCCACAGAAATATCTGATGGCTCTTTTCTGCAGAATAAATACAGAATTGAAAAGATAACCTGCACAAGAGCCCCAGTAACAAATGCCATGCCTTAGATGGGACTCCACAAGTGAGAAGTAAACACTTCTAGATGTACTCTTGTCCAAGCTTTTTGAAACAACTCTTAGTGCGTGACAACCTGATGAAAGCTTCTTACATAGATGATTTATATGTGTTTCAAATTTTAACGATTGATCAATGTATAGTCCCAAAAACCTAACACAGCTCTCGTTTCCAAGTTCCTCAGCTGCTAGAGTCACAGCAGGCAGACTACATTTAAAATGCATGATATTAGTCTTAGAGACATTCAAAGTTAACAGATTTGAAATAAACCAGTTTTCTATCATCTTCATATCCTCTGCCACAGTGCACTCCAGTGTTCCAACACTATCACTACTCCACAAGATGGTTATATCATCAGCATAGATAGTCATATGACCCTTAATTTTCAACATAGACAGGTCATTAATATAGAGTAAAAACAGCAGTGGGCCAAGAACAGACCCCTGCGGAACACCATGGTGAATATATTGGTACCCAGAGCTAACATGACCAAGTTGAACACTCTGCTGACGATCAGATAAATAGGACCTCAACCATTCAAGCAAAGTCCCCCTAAAGCCATAAGTAGGAAGCTTGCGTAACAGTATCCCATGGTCAACACAATCAAATGCTTTAGTGAGATCACAGAACACTGCCGCAGCCACCTGATTGTTATTCAGTGAAAGGTACAGATTTTCAAGAAAAGAAAATATTGCATCATCTATACCTTTTTTAGGTTGAAATCCAAACTGGGAAGGTGTTAGGATCTTGTGTTTACAAATAAATACCTGCATTCTATTTTTAATTAATTTCTCAACTATTTTAGAGATGGTAGGAAGTAGAGACAGAGCACGAAAACTATTTGGAGAATCTGTTTCACCTCCTTTATATGCAAGAATTACTCTAGCCATTTTCAGAGACGAAGGAAAAGATCCCGTTACAATCGAACTATTAATTGCCTCTGCCAAGATTTCAAGAACCCAGTTAGGAAGGTGAAGAAGCAGTTTGACAGATATACCATCCCACCCGATAGAGCCCTTGTTCTTAAAGTCATGGAGCACTCCATGAATCTCAGCAGAATCGACCGGCGTAAAAAAGAAGGTGTCAAGGATAAAAACATCATCCATGAAGCCCAGTGGATCCGTCCAAGGGGCCCTCCACTGTATCAGCCCAGAAGCAATAGAACAATAATAATCATTGAGATGATTAGGATCCAGTTCAGGAGTCACCCTATGCGAACCATGCCTTCCCGAAAGATCATTAACAATCGACCATGACTCTCTCTGCCTGTTTGAAGACCGCAGTATCCTTTGTCTATAATATTGTTGTTTTGCAACCTTTAAAACCCTTCTGTATATCCGTCGATAATTATTAAAATAGAATATGAAGGAGGCATTGTTACCAGCATATTTTCTAATTGTATGCAGGCAACGCATGTTTCTTGATGATACTTTCAATCCTTTAGTAATCCATGGTTTCTTTATTCTATTCTTTATGTCCTTCAAAGGAAATGCAATATTGAAGAAGTATATTAATCTATTATGGAACTCGCTTAAGGGATCTGAAGAATTCAATATACAATCCCAGCTGTTTGTTGCACATAGTTGTGAAAATATACTGTAGTTATGCGGAGCAAACACTCTTCCACGTTTTTTTTCAATTTTTCTTTTGGAATCGGTTAAAGACAGCTTACATAAGCAAGCTTCATGATCAGACAAACCAGCGTTAACAACGCAACAGTCCAAAACATTCACACCTACATTTGTACATATGTAGTCTATAATACTTCTGGAGTGCTGGGAACATCTAGTTGGTGAATCTATCAACATATGCAGATCAAAAGAATCCAACATACAAGACAGGTTGACAACATTAGAAGAGGCTTTATTTAAATAATCGAGATTAAAATCTCCTGTGAGAATCACAGTAGAATTTACAGGCAACACAGAGAGAACCATCTCCAACTTTTGAAGAAAAAAACTACTATTAGAAGTAGGCGATCTATAAATGCACAATACATACATATTCAATTTCTTGCAACAGGCAATAGAGAACTCAAAATCCTTTTCCACTAAGAGCTGATTGTACTTATCAACATCAATAAAGTTGTAACATTCTAAAAAGTCTTCTCTTATCATAATCAATGTACCGCCATGAGAAAAACAAGATCTATTAAACCGGGATATTATAACATAGGGGGGCACAGAAAAACCTTCTTCTGGCTTCAGCCAATGCTCAGTTAGCAGCAGTATCTCAGGATTGCCTATACTATCCAAGAATAAACTCAATTCATCAACCTTATTACGTACAGATTGAACATTTAAAAGTACAACTGAGAACTCTACTTTTTTGTACCTAAAAAAGAAGTTTTACTGCTGCCACTAGCATCTTGTCCTACAGTTTCATTAGCAACTGAATCACTATAATGAGGTACCATGGATGCATAAAGTGCTATATTTTCAGGCTCAATAAAAATTAAATTTTTTACAATAGGTTTGCTATTAATAATCTCTACTATTTTCATACAGATTTTAGGATTATTGATCGAGTGTCTTGGCAACATATAAGAGTTTAAAAGAGAAATATTACCCTGTGAATAGTTATTAACTTTCATCAGAAAATCACAAATTTTATTATTGAATTTACAAACATTTTTGTAAATTCTACTCCCAACCAGGCCCGGACTCAGAACAGGCAAGAATATAAAATTCGTTTGGGTACAATTTTTAATTTTGTTCCATATCTGTTTTGGATATGCTTAGAGCGACAATCGGGGTTCACCGTGTAGTTCCATAGACTTGTTCTGAGAAGGGGTGACAAAGGAAAGGAGATCGGTAGTTGATCTGCGCTGACGGAATCCATACTCCCTGTCGTGGATTAGACTGTGTTTTTCAAGACATTTTAGCAATTCAGTGTTTATATACTTTTCCATCACTTTAGAGACGACTGAAAGAAGAGAAATAGACCTGTAGTTGCTAGGAAGCCCTTTGGATCCTTTCTTGAGGACAGATTGTACTCGAGCAGTTTTCCAGTTACTAGGGAATATGCCTTTATTGTAAGATGTCTGAAACAGACAAGCCAGGACAAGAGCATGTTCTGATGCGCATTTTTTGAGAACAATTGCTGGAATCTCGTCAAGGCCAGAGGCTTTTCTGGTATTAAGAGAAGAGAGCATCTTTCGTACCTTTTTAGTTTTGAAACTGATATCCATCATTTTATGCGCGACATTGGGGACTGTTGGTGTTTGAACATTTGGAGGTGCGCTGAGAGTAGAATTGCCGGCGAACAACGAGGCAAAAAGTTGAGCCTTGCCCAGGGCGGTAGAAACAATTTCATCCCCTGAGACAAGATGTGGGAACGTGCTTTTGCAGAAATTATTTCCAATAGATTTAGAAAGAGCCCAGGTGGTCGTTGGTGATCCCTACAATTGTTTTTCTGAACACCCTTATATTATTTCATTTTTGCATTTTTTATCGAAATATGAAGCATGTTTGTAAGAAAAAATCGAGACGCAGTAAGTGCGTTTTGGTGGCGAATTTTCATGAAATCCTTCAGATTTAAATAACTCAATTTGCTAACAACCTAAGGTTCGTTGGCTAAGAAACCAACATTTTTAGTTTATTTTCGGAAAATTTTTGCACATTTTCAAACAATAAGTAATTTTGATAAAATATGGTACATTGTTTCTACTATATAGGTTATACCGGTAACCAGATTGATGCCTGCTTGCATTAGAGACACATTTGCCATTAAAAACATTTTTATGAAAATTCACTACCATAACGCACTTGCTGCGTCCAGACGTTTTTTTATCATTTGATTAATTTATTATATATAAGCACAAAACTGAGACATTTTTTCTTTGCAGGGAACAGTGAACCTTTTTGTATACCATAATAAGGTCCTCATGCCTTGCTATTTCGATTCGGAACTGAATCGAAGGAGCATCCTTGTTGTGGATGTAACTGGAAATAGAGCGCTTGTCGCTGTTAGCCATTCAGAAACTCTGTCTCATCTCTATGTTTCTGATAATTTGAATGGTGTTGATCATAAAGTTAAATTCACATTATCTTTGGAGGATGTTCTTTGCTATTTCCCTAACATCACCTGGCAACGCACCTGGCTGAAGTAAGTTTTTAAAGTATATTTCAATAATAATAATAAGTTGTCTGGCCGGTGGGTGTACTGCTGCCAGCAGTATGCTCACCATTACTCGTAACAACGTAGACAATACAGCCAGCGACCCCAGCTCTCCTATTTACCTATTTTCTTTTTTGCCAATATCCTCTTTACCTTGTCCATATTACCTTACTCCTTTCTGGACTCCTGTCTCCATCTGTACCTGAGCCACCAGGCTTAATTTGGTGGCAGTTATGTAAATGGAGCAAAACCGAAGCCTCAGAAAAATGTTGCTGCCTGTGGTTAGCCAGGGCATGCCTCGAGCCGGGGCTGGACATAAGACTTTACGATTTTGGGGCCGAAGCCCCTGCCTTCCCGTCTGAAAACTTTAGGCCATGGTATCCTCCTACACTGTCACGTCGAAGCCACCCTCAAAGGAACCCCTACAACATCTACACTCCACAAAAAAAAAATCATCAGTTAATTCAAAACCTTAGACCCATAGAACCCACCTCACATTTCATACGACCATTCACTCCACGCTCCCTTTTCCGGAAATCTCATCCATTTCTCTATCCGGCGCCCTCTCTTTCTCTGCGGTTTGGCTCAATTGCACTTCGCGTTTCCTTTTCCAGCTCTATTTATGCGGCCCAATTATTGAAGTTCCTGATTTCTTCGTTCTTGGTGGACCTAGTTACCTTGAACGGAAACCTGAACCCTGTTCTGGTTTCTTGCAAAGTGTTCTCTTGCCGCTCTACGATTTTCCATCTGGCAGTCTTCCAGCACATGTCTTGCTGTTTCCTGCTCTCGGTTTCCGCACACACATTCTCCCGTTCCAGGCCTTAGGTTAAACCTACTAAAGTAGCCCTTAAAGGGCCCGTGGCCAGTCAGCAAGCTCACCGCCCTGTGACTCCGGCACTTGAGGCACACACCCACGCTCTCTAGGTATCGATAAGTAGTCTTACCCTTTGTCTCATCGTCCCAGTGCTTCTGCCACTCTACTTCAGTGTTTTCCTTGGCACTTCGTTTAAGCATTCTACTCATCACCAGAGCCTCTACCCTCTCGTGACCTAGGGGGTCCTGCCGGCTTTTGCTCTTGCATCAGCCTTTGAGATGCCTTCACTACTCCACCACATTTATTTTTGTTCCCGCTGGCTGGACATAACAGCATCCAGGACGTCAGTGGAAGGGTGCTGATGAGGCGGGCCCCTGCCCTGCAAGAAATGACAGCCCAAGATCTACACAATGAGAGCCAAGTGAGACCAAGAGCTCCACCCATTGAGGATGCTCCATTAGCCAGGGCTCACCCAGATGGGACTACCAAGATAGCGCATAAAATGGATTATGGGCATGAATGAATTGATTATTATATTTAAGCTTTATTTACTGAGTATTTTTGTATGTTTACTAAGCTGTAACTCTATTTTGATTCAATTCTAGTTTCGCTCAATAAAATTTTTCTGTTTCATTTCAGTCAATTGTCACCTGAAGCTTTTGCAGATGTCTACAAGGTTGAAGGTCTTTCCGGAATCTACATAGCATCGCGTTTCCTTTCGAAACCCACTGTAAATGTTGGACCACAACATTTTGGCTCAGTGATTACTTTTGATCACGGTGCCACTTGGCGGCTCATAGAGGCCCCAAATAGAGACGTCGAAGGACAACCCACTAGCTGCCAGAAAGAGAACAACTGTTCGCTGCACTTGAATCAGAAGTTTAGTCAATTGAATCCAGAAACTAGATCGCTAACCATTCTGTCGAGCAAATCTGCACCTGGAATTATTGTAGCCACTGGGATATTGGGCCGGAATTTGAAGGTAGGGGCTCTAAATATTTACCTCTGCTTATTGATAGTGATATAGTATTGTATTTGTATTTCCTTTCTTTAACCTCAGTCTATTTTTGCCGCTATGGCCAATCACTTATTATAAACATCAATTTTGTTACACATTTTACATTGCTTACATTTTTCTGTAACGTTGCTCTGTTTCCGCCACTATGGCCAATCACTGACGTGCAATTTCACTTCTATCCTAGACATTTTGCCAAATCCCATTTTTTCCTCTATGGAGGGTAACGATCTGTAAGGTGCCCTACACACCTCATGGTATTGGGAGAGACGACTGAACGCCCCCTTCCCTTGGAAGCGCAGAACATGCATAGACTCAACTGGCTCAAACAATGCCAACAAGTTCAATTGATGTTAATTACAGTATGTACTGAAAAATAATTTGACTCTTCTGCTGGGAATCGAACCCTGGACTCCAGAGGCACACAGTCTGACCCCTTGACCACTGAGGCTGCTAATAGTGGTGTAATTGTTATACGTGCATCATTGAAGATCTTTAAATTTATCCGTTTCTAGCTGCATTGGAACCAGTAGGCTGTTATATACAGTTGAATTGCAACGGTAGGAACCAAGAGCATTTATTGCAGCTTGGCTATCTGTATATATCTTTATCGATTTGTGTGTGCACTGGTTTCCTATACTTTCCCTTGCACACATCTCGATGGCATACACTTCTGCCTGGTGTATGGTTGCATAGTTGCCGAGGCTAGTTGAAAGTCTAGCATCGGTGTTGCCCCCATATGCTCCGGCTCCTACTCCCATATTGGTTTTGGAGCCGTCAGCATACCAGCAGAGATCAGCTCTCAATAGGGTCGTTTGATTTCGTTCACAGTCCTCCCTTTCCGGGAGGACAGTCTTGAAAGACAGATCTCTACTGATCTTTGTAGGCATCAAGTCTGAGACCATTCCCGGAATCCCATGACCCTCAATGTCATCAAGGAGTCCGGACCCTCCCAGACTGATTTCCTTCGGCATGCTGTCGGCCGTTTGTTTTAATCTCTGTGTTGTCCACCTCGTCACCCTCTCCAGCCTTATGTGAAGAGGTGGAATATTAAGGAGGACCTCCAGAGCGGCTGATGGTGTTGTGCTTATCGCTCCCGTTATCATCAGACAAGCTTATTTCTGTAGATGAGCCAGTTTGGCCCTCGCGATACCACGAAGTGCCTTGGGCCACCAAACTATGGCTCCATATGTTATCATTGGTCTGATAACCACTACATAGAGCCAGTACATCTGTTGGGGGTTTGTTCCCCAGTTATTTCCACAGATTCTACAGCATGTCCACATGGACAGTTTAGCCCTGCGGATTACATTATCTAACTGTACGTCCCAGTTGAGCTTCTTATCTAGGGTAACCCCCAGATATTTTGTTTGTTCCGTAAATGGAATCGTTTCCCCCCATAAGAATAGGTGGTTTTAATCTATCCAGCCTTCTTCTTCTGGTAAATGGAACAATGTCTTTTTGCGGGGGTTCACAGACATCTGTTCTCTCCGACACCAATCATTCACTACATTTAGTGCCTCTTGAAGAGTTCTTGCTAGTTCCTCTTCATATTTGCCCCTAACCATTATGACTAGATCATCAGCATACGCCTGGACCTCAACCTCCCACAGCCCCAGAATAGCCAGCAAATCGTCCACATAGAGGGACCACAGCAGGGGGGATAGAACTCCCCCTTGAGGCCACCCCCTCGCAGCCCTGAAGCTGACCACCTCCCCCTGCAGCTAGGTAATAACGGTCCGATTGTGGAGCATGCTTCCGATCCAGCCGCAAATAATACGTTCCACCCCTCTAGCGATAGTGGCTTCGTAGAGGGAGATAGGTAATGCATTGTTGAATGCTCCTTCAATGTCGAGAAATGCAGCCACCGCCACCTCCCCGTCATCCAGGGAGTATGTGATCTTCTCGACCTGTTTAACACACGTGAAGGACCAGAGAAATTGTTTGTGAAGCAGATTTATGAATGCACGTGATAAAAATAATAACAATTTAATATGAGTTGCAAAGTTAAAAACAAGAGTGAAAGTTGTGATCCAATAATGTTACAATAAAAAAGGTGACCTACAATTGAACAATTGGAGCTGGGTAGGTTGTAGGCTGCCGTACCCAACACGCTGAAGCTGCCGCTGGTACCTGGGGCTTCGTCCAAAAGGGCCAAGGTGTTTCACGTGTCCAGGTGACGACTGTGAAGACTTGCGGTGTGTTGATGCCATGGTTGATTAATGGATTTCTACTAACGTGGATCAGTCACTCATCGGGAGATTGGTTCTTCCACAATGAGGCTCACTGACCTGTCCACGTGTCAGCGAGACCACCGTGGGGGTGACTTGACTATGTGTCGCGGCTTAGGCGATGTTCCTGTGATGCTACCTGACCGCTGAAACGACGACGCAGTTAACTTGGGTATGACGACAGCATAATCAACTATTATGCAGTGTCTGACTAACACTCACGGTTCAGCCGGTCGGGATGACATGGAGGTGGTTGAATCTTGAGATCTCTCGTAGCTGCTGACGCTTGATGACACCTGTCACAGGATCCAACTGTTGGTTGTACTTGCGCCTTCGGTGGCTGTTGTTGCCAACTGTTGAAGGTGTGCCAATGTCGTAACGCCTCTGGTTGCTGTTGTAGTCACCGAGGTAAGTTTTCAGGATTGGAATGTACAGGGTCGGACTCAGGGAGAATATTAGAACACAACACCTTTCTACCAACATTTTTGTTTTTCGAAAGCAGGTCTTCTAGATATCTAAATAAATGTAAGGCTAGATGTATTCTGTATTCACTTCATTCTTTTACTGATAACCAAAACAAAATTAAACTTAAGGAGCACTAGAAGAGGTCACACCAAAATGATAGAAGAGATCACACCAAAATCATAGAAGAGATCACACCAAAATGAGCCCCTCCGCAGCCAGGCCTGGAGACATTGCACATAGGACATTCACACACACGCCCGCGCCTGCGAACAACCGCCTCCAATCGGCGAATTTAGGTCGTCACTTTGTTAAGAAACATCGTTAGACTTTGTTCGACTATCGTTAGACGTCTGCGGCTCTAATTATGGTGAAAATACATCTAGCCTTACATACATTGTAGGGACAATATTAGGGAAGAAATGGGCCAAGCCTGACAATTTACAAAACTGTCAGTTGGTTTGTACACAGTCTCTATTTTATAATATTTTGAGTTATTTGGAGCTGTCGTGACAACATACTACCTAGTGCCGACGCGAGATGGCGACCCTGTTGTACATCTGACAATGTTCCCTGCTACAGTCATATAGATGCGTCTATTGTTCGGCCAGTGAGTCAGAGATATTTATTGCGCAAAGATGCGATCCATTGTCCGAGTACTGGGAATTACCCCAACGACTTATTGAATACTGAATGTTTTTTATCAGAGTTGATTCGTCTTGTATCATTACCTGTACAGGTGAAAAAAGTTGAATTTAACACATTAATACGGAATTTAAGTCTTAATTTTAAATGCAATATTGCGATAAGACTGCTACAGTTGTATATATACGCACCACTTGAAAATTACATGCACATGGCAGGCATTCGCTCAAACTAAATGGGCAGTGAAAGGGTTAATATATATTGGTTTAATATTTTCCAGACATGATGGGTGGCGAAGGTGGAATTTGAATGAAAAAGAACACACAATGAAAAATTATCGATCTTAGTCCCTTTTGTATGAAGGGTCACATAGAAGTTTGTTATAGGGGAGCATCGCAGGGTCAAACTAATTATTAATTTGTCTGCTTATATAGGCCTTCTTCCGGGATTTTAAATCATTTGTAGAAAAACAGCGCGTGGTTTAAAATCCTAATTTCGAATTTATTTTGAGAATATGCCTATTTGCGGATTTTAATGTTAACTTCTTAACAAATAGCAAATAAAAAGATAGTTGGTTCGATATTTTATCATCTTTTGATCTAGAAAATGTTGTGCAGAGTCTAACGCGGAATGACCATTTCTTGGATTATATGTATTGTGAGGTTGAGTCTTTTTGATGTTACTTGACCTTTACTTTCGACATTTCAGGGTCACTATGGGGTTTACATTAGTACAGATGCTGGTCGTACATGGAGACAGGCTCTAAGAGACCTGTACTTTTTCAATATGGGTGATCACGGCGGTCTCTTGACTGCCGTCAAATATTACAAGTTTGAAGGAGAGACCAGGCACATACAGTATTCGACAGACGAGGGCGAGACTTGGCAGAGAACGACGTTCCATAATGAGGATGTCAAACTGTATGGTCTAATGACCGAACCCGGAGAAAACACCACAGTGTTTACCATGTTTGGGTCACTAGCGCCAGTGCATCAGTGGCTCATCGTCAAAGTGGATTTCATCAAAGCTTTCAAGAGGAATTGCACTAAGGTAAGTGTGGTTTACATGTTAGAAATTATTTTAGAGTTAAAAGTTTCCTCCAAGTTATATGGGAAAGAAATTGATACATACAATCAGATTGGTCAACTTAAATAGGAAGAATTATTGTACGGTTCAGATTGGGTTAAATGTAATGCCGCAAAATACCTAAATGTTTAAATTAAAATAAATGTGTGCATTAACATTACTAGTTTATAAATCATCGTGGTTTAATTACCCGTTTAACACTCGTGGAGGACCAGATGAATTGTTGTTTGTGGGGCAAATTTATGAATACATTTGGTAAAAGTAATAATAATTTAATACTACAAAGTTACCAATACAAATACAAGAGTGAATGGAGGTGTTGTGACCCAATACTGAAACAATAAAAAAAGGTGACTAACAATTGGGCAGTTGGAGCTGGGTAGGTTGTAGGTTGCCATACCCAACACGCGGAAGCTACCTGTGGCTTCGTCCACAGGGGTAGCCACGTGGGTGAATCTTCTCCTGTTGACAACACAGGCTCACAAACACGTGCAGCACTTCTCGCCACGGGTCAATCGCTCGCTGAAAGGGTGGTTCTTCCCACGCGAGGCTCACGGACCGCTAAATGGCCAAGAATATGAACTGGTGACTAATCATCACCGGGACTTGGTTGGAACCGATCTGGTTACGGTCTTGACTGGCCGCCGGACGATGAAAAGGTGATCTTTGGTGTGATCACGGCATAGTCAACTACTATGCTGCGTCTGACTAACACTCACGGTTCAGCCGGTCGGTATGCCCACACTGGACGGACGCTGGATGACATGGAAGTGACCTAGAGTTGAGTTCTCTCAAAGCTCCTTGCTTGGTTGGTGATGCACAACTGTCACAGGGATACCAATGTTGTACGCGGAGGTGGCTGTTGTTGCCAACTGTGTCGTAACTGCCTCTGGTGGCTGTTGTAGACACTGAGGGAAGTTTTCAGGATGGGAATGTACAGGGTTGGACTCGGGGAGATTGAGGGTGGGGATCAAGCAATATTAGAACACAACAATTACAATACCTTCTTTCTCAAAAACTCATAAATTAATGACGTCAAAGGTTTGTTGGTCTATCATTTTTTTATTATATTAGGTAGGTATGAGGTAAGCGCCAAAATTTCTCGGCCTGACATAGACCCAGGGTATCTCAGCCTGCCAAAATTTCGTACGACATTGCTTGAAGTTTTATTAGCCTAGGAAAAAACAAACATTGATTTTATGTCATTTAGTTTTCTTATAATTACCACTTGTCGTCACAATATCAGAAGTCATGGAAATGGAATATAGAGCTGTTATTAAATTCCCTACTCGAGAAGGTCTTCCACCTCAAAGCATCAAAGATCGACTGGATGGGGGTGTATGGGGAAAAGTCTCCATTTTATTATGTAGTAAAAGATTGATAAAAACGTTTTTGAATGCGGCAGAAATCTTTGGAAAGTGACACAAGAACAGGAAGGATGGTGGAAGTGGTGATAGACAAGAATATTGCCGTTGTTGATGATCTCGTATTAAGCGACCAACCCCTGAAAGTGAAAGAATTATCAAAAATGCCACGGCTTGCAGATACAACGTGAAAGCTCGGGCCAATTATGGAAAATGATAGACGATATGAAATGAAAAATTTGCCAAGTGATTGTTATTTAACTGGGAGATCAATCAATTATTAAAATACACTACATTTGTAGTTTTATGAACGACCCCAAATACAGTTTTAGCACAGCATGTCGCATAATATAGTAGAAATGTAAATAAAATCAAGCCGGGTCTCTATAAAAATGATTCTAAAAGAGTTGCTTTTATCTCTAAACTTAAACATAAGACGTCATATAAGACCGAAACAGTCGTGGGATATGTTTCAATGGTAATTCTACTAATTCTGTAATTAATTACGTATACTTTGAATATAATATCCCGGGCATGAAGCCGATCTAAGGTATCACGCAAATAAAACGTTGCTTAAAGCATACTTAGGTGGCGCCGTGGCCAGCGTTGTTGCCTTCTAAGCAGAAAGTTATGCAATCGAATCCAGCTTGATGAATGTATGTTTTTTATGTTTTATTTTGACATTTGGAGAAACAATAGTGCACAGATTTGATATGTTTTGAACAAGATCTCATTTTTATTTAGAACGCCTGAATAAGTTTGTCACCTTTGAGTCTGAAATTATAATTTTGTTATTGTTGATATGGAAAAACAGTTTGATTAGGTTGACTAAAACGAAATCATACTGGCGATTAGTAAGGAAAAAATAACTGCCACGGTTATAATTTGGCATATACTTTACTTTTATAAATATGAATTAAGTTTCCTTCTGGATATCTTTCGTATAACTTTAATGAAAGTTGTAATACAAGTTTCTTTTAAAGAGACTTACACTATCTACAGATGTAGCAAAATTTAGGTCTTTAGCTTTATAGAAAATTGAGTTTTCAGCATTTTTCTTAAAAGGAGTTAGAACGCAAGATTTTTTTGATAATAGAGAGATATCGATGGTAACAATTTCCAAAGAATTCTTTAAATGTGCGTGTACTAGGACCTCTAAAATCGATCTTTTAGGTCTGGGTAAGTTTAAAGTATTAACTTTACTAATATGTCGTATAATAATGGCGTGCAATTCTTATGAAAATTCGCTACTATAACGCACTTGCTGCGTCCCGATTTTTTTTTGGTCAGATCAGCGTCCGAATGTGTCGGGCGGTGAGGTCAAGTCAAGTCGTTCATGCCTGCTTCGTAAATTGCTTTGTGCACAAAGGGCAAGAAAAATGTTTTTCCTTTAATCCCCAAAAAAGCTGGGGAACTTGGAACACATAGGCGTGATGGAGCGGAAAGAATATTATTAAGAGGAAGTGTTGATGCAAAACGTGAAGAGGCTGTTTATAGGAACTGTTTTTGTCGATTTATCCTTCATTTTTCGTTCCCCAGCCAGCACGCCTATTCGCTCCGGGTCCCGTAACTTTTGAAGGGGTTGATTCTTGATTCCACAATATTTATTTTGCTGCTTGTGCATACAGAGATGGTTTAAGCGTGTTTCTGGAAACATTTTTCAGAAACAATTATTAAAATACACTACATTTGTAGTTTTATGAACGACCCCAAATAGAGTTTTAGCACAGCATGTCGCATAATATAGTAGAAATGTAAATAAAATCAAGCCGGGTCTCTATAAAAATGATTATAAAATAGTTGCTTTTATCTTTAAACTTAAACATAAGACGTCATACAAGACCGAAACAGTCGTGGGATATGTTTCAATGGTAATTCTACTAATTCTGTAATTAATTGTTACGTATACTTTGAATATAATATCCAGGGCATGAAGCCGATCTAATGTATCATGCAAACAAAACGTTACTTGACTTAGCCTACATGGCTGAGAGGCGTCGCGTTTGCCTCATAACCAGAAGGTTACGTGATCGAATCCAGCTCAATGAATGTATGTTTTTTTATGTTTTATTTTGACATTTGGAGAAACAATAGTCTAAATAAGTTTATTACCTTTGAAATTATAATTTTGTTATTGTTGATTTTGAAAAAACCGGTTTGATTAGGTTGACTAAAACAAAATCATACTGGCGATCAAAAAGGAAAAATAACTGCTACGCTTATAATTTGGCAGATACTTTACTTTTCTAAATATGAATTTAGTTTCCTTCTGCAAATCTTTTCTATAACTTTGATGAAATTTATAATAAAAGTTTCTCTTAAAGCGACTTAGACTATCTACAGATATAGCAAAATTTAGTTGTTTAGCTTCATAGAAAATTAAGTTTTGGGCATTTTTCTCAAAAGGAGTTAGAAGGCAAGATTTTTTTGATAATAGAGAGATGTCGATGGTAACACTTTCGAAAGAATTCTTTAAATGTGCTCATACTAGGACCTCTAAAATCGTTCTTCAAGGTCTGTGTAAGTTTAAAGTATTAACTGTACTAATATGCCGTATAATAATAGTGTACAATTCTTATGAAAATTCGCTATTATAATGCACTTGCTGCGTCCCGAATTTTTTTCCTTAGCAACCATTTAATTATTAAAACTAAAAACTTTTTAGGATGATTATAAACCATGGTCACCTAGCATGAGTGAAGAAAACAGAAACTATGTCCCTTGCATCTTAGGCCAGACCCTCACATACCAGAGAAGGATACCTCATGCTAATTGTTACAATGGGCTTGATTTTGATGCTCCCACTTCAATGCAACCATGTGATTGTGACTTTTATGACTATGAGTGGTAAGTTTTTAAGATTTTCCGTCGAATTATTTTAAGGGGGAAATATTTTGTTTTTTAACTGGTGTGCAGTAGATATGTTCGCTATGATATCTATAAGATAATTGTTAGGTTTTAGTTTCGTGGATTGGTTTAATTACATTACTTTTGCTTTTCTTAAAGGTTTTTATTTTACGCAGTGTTCATACAAAAACAAAAGGTTCATTCTGACCTTTAAAAAGGAAATCAATACGACACAGCTTCTACAAAACACCAACGATTACCAGCACATTATTACACACGTTTTCCTACTTGTCAAACCGAAAACAAACTGACTATAGACAAAATGAACTACTAACGAAAGTAACTGCTTCATAGACATGTGTGGGTAACTTGCCATTGCCTACATAGATAGAGTTTGTCATATATTCAACAATAATTATCCAAAGTTCATTAGTCTATAAGATGAAACCAAGTTTTTTGGAAATTTTAGCCATAACAAGACTACCCTATTTATATGTATAAAAATGTTTGCATCTTGTGAGTGGATGCTGGCATGTGTGTGTGGCTGTGCGTGAATGTGATAACTGTTGGAAGCCATGAGCTAATGACTTTGTTTATCCTTCTGGACTCTTGCTAAATCTATTGGGAATAATTTCTGCAAGAGCACGCTCCCACCTCTTGTTTCAGGGGATGAAATTGTTTATACCGCCCTGGACAAGGCTCAAATTTTTGCCTCATTGTTCCCCGGCAATTCTACTCTCAACCCACCTCCAAATATTCAACCACCAATAGTCCCCAATGTCACGCATAAAATGACGGATATCATTTTCAAAACTAGAAAGGTACGAAAGATGCTGTCTTCTCTTAATACAAGGAAAGCCTCTGCTCTTAACGAGATTCCAGCAATTGTTCTCAAAAAATGCGTACTAGGACTTGCTCCTGTCCTGACTCGTCTGTTTCAGACATCTTACAATAGAGGCATATTCCCTAGTAACTGGAAAACTGCTTGAGTACAACCCGTTCCCAAGAAATGATCCAAAGCGCGTCCTAGCGACTACAGGCCTATTTATCTCCTTTCAGTCATCTCTAAAGTGATGGAAAAGTATGTAAACACCGAATTACTAAAATTTCTTGAAAAACACGACATGCAGTATGGATTCCTTCAGCGCAGATCAACTGCCGACCTCCTTTCCTTTGTCACCCATTCTTGGAACAAGTCTATGGAACTACACGGTGAATCCCAGATTGTCGCTCTAGACATATCCAAAGCATTCGACCAGGCCTGGCATGCAGAACTGCTTAATAAACTTCCGGCCTATGGCCTACCACCAAAACTCTGTACCGGGACAGTAAATTTCCTCTTCAACTGGAGCATTTCTGTTGTCGTGGATTGCCATTCCTCTAAACTGTATCCAATTAATGCAGGAGTTCCTCAAGGTTCAGCTTTAGCCCCTACTTTGTTTCTTCTCCACATCAATGACCTCCTCTCTAGCTCATCCAACCCAGTTCACAGTTACGCGGACGACAGCACCCTCCACTTAAATATACAATATTCTAAGCCTGTCTCTTTAGCCCAATTAGATGAGGATCGCAGACTCACGTAGGGTTCTGTCTCCGTGGATCTCCAAAAAATATTATACTGGGGAAGTAGAAATCTTGTACAATTCAACCCCACCAAATCACAGTCTTGCTTTCTTTCTCATAAGAGATAAACCAGCCCTAGACCCATCACAATGAACAACCAAGTTATTCAAAGTAATGAGTCCTTTTCACTTGTTGGCATTTCTGTGGATCGAAATCTCAATTGGCACCAACATGTCACATCAATTGCAGAAGCGGCTGCTAAGAAATTAGGTTTTCTCTTCCGGGCTCGCAAATACTTTTCACCAGCTAATCTCTACCTTATGTACTTCACAAATAAGACCAACCTCGAATACTGCTCCCACATCTGGGGTGCCGCTGCCTCTTCTACACTCGCTATCCTGGGCTTCATTCAGAAGAGAGTTATACGTCTCATCAGTGACCCTACACTCACCCTAAAGCTGCCATCCATTGCCCACCGACGTGCCGTTGGTGACCTCTCTCTTTTATAGATATCGGCACGGGCACTGCTCAGAGGAGCTTTCTTCCATAGTTCCTCCACCTGCTGCCCCCAACAGATCTACCAGGGAAACAGAGCGAATGCACCCTTTTACTGTCCAGGTCACCAGACATAGAACATCTTTATATGCCCGCTCTTTTGTGCAGAGGACTTCCAAGTTGTGGAATTCCTTGCCAGCACATGTTTTTCCTTCTCCTCTGAACCTCCAAACCTTCAAGTCCAGAATTAACAAGTTGCCTCTTACCTCCTTGTCGACACCCACGGTACGATAGTATTTAGGCTGTAAGCCCTCGTGGTGTGTTGTTGAAATATAAAAAATAGTGAGACAAAAAATAAAGTCATACCTCTACCTAAAATGGATAAAACTGTGAGTGAAAAAAACAGCCACATTACTGCTATTAAACTGTATAACAACCTTCCAAGTACATTTAAGAAATTTGATAAGAAGAAAAGGTCCACTACCATTAAATTAAAAAAATGGGTTTGTTGAGATTTTATATGATTTGGTGGATTTTGATCTGGGAATTTTACCACATTGTTTTGATATATAAATCTATTTAAACCAAATATAAAATGTTGTGAAATATTGGTCTGTAAGTTAGTATATAATATTAGATAGATAGATAGATAGATAGGTGCTTTATTGTCCAAAGATAAAAATCTTATTGACAAGCAAAGTTAACATATAAAAGTAAAAGTTGTCAAAATATAAAAACACAAAAATATAAGTTCACAACAAATAGTAGTATAAATGCATAAGTAACTAGTATAACTATATATAAATAACAATATAAAAAAAATATAAACATAAATACACGTCTAACCAACAATATAATATAAACACACAATATACAGAAAGCAGTCCAAATGAAAACTCCCAAACAACACCAATCGAATCTGTCACAGTGTTGCATCATTACAAAATTCATCTATTGAATAATAACATTTTGCAATTAAAAATTCCTTAAGCCCTTTCCTAAAAATTTCAATGTCACCAATCTTCTTCAAGTTTAGTGGTCTCTGGTTAAATATCTTCCTACTATTATATATTAATGACCTCTTTAACAATGATGTGGATGATATAGGAAGAGGAATGCAGTTCTTTTGTCTTGTATCACGAGAAGACACTGACCTGATCTCATCTTTATATTTTTCATGCATAAGGCATGCAGTCTCCAATACAAACAGAGATGGTAGGGTCAATATCTGCTCATAAAAAAATAAAGGTCTACAAGAGTCACGGACACTAACCCCACACAAATATCTGAGGGCTCTTTTCTGCAGAATAAATACAGAATTGAAAAGATAACCTGCACAAGAGCCCCAGTAACAAATGCCATGCCTCAGATGGGACTCCAGAAGTGAGAAGTAAACACTTCTAGATGTACTCTTGTCCAAGCTTTTTGAAACAACTCTTAGTGTGACAACCTGATGAAAGCTTCTTACATAGATGATTTATGTGTTTCAAATTTTAACGATTGATCAATGTATAGTCCCAGAAACCTAACACAGCTCTCCTTCCCAAGTTCCTCAGCTGCTAGACTCACAGCAGGCAGACTGCATTTGAAATGCATTATATTAGTCTTAGAGACATTCAAAGTTAACACATTTGAAATGAACCAGTTTTCTATCATTTTCATATCCTCTGCCACAGTGCGCTCCAGTGCTTCAACACTATCACTACTCCACAAGATGGTTATATCATCAGCATAGATAGTCATATGACCCTTAATTTTCAACATAGACAGCTCATTCATATAAAGTAAAAACAACAGTGGGCCAAGAACAGACCCCTCCGGAACACCATGGTGAATATGTTGGTACCCAGAGCTAACATGACCAAGTTGAACACTCTGCTGACGATCAGATAAATAGGACCTCAACCATTCAAGCAAAGTCCCCCTAAAGCCATAAGTAGGAAGTTTACATAACAGTATCTCATGGTCCACACAATCAAATGCTTTAGTGAGATCACAGAACACTGCCGCGGCCACCTGTTTGTTATTCAGTGAAAGGTACAGATTTTCAAGAAAAGAAAATATTGCATCATTTGTAACTTTTTTAGGTTGAAATCCAAACTGGAAAGATTTTAGGATCTTGTGATTACCAAGAAATACCTGCATTTTATTTTAAATTAATTTCTCAACTATTTTAGAGATGGTAGGAAGTAGAGACAGAGCACGAAAACTATTTGGAGAATCTGTTTCACCTCCTTTATATGCAAGAATTACTCTAGCCATTTTCAGGGACGAAGGAAAATATCCCGTTATAATCGAACTATTAATTGCATCTGCCAAGATTTCAAGAACCCAGTTAGGAAGGTGTAGAAGCAGTTTGACAGAGATACCATCCCACCCGATAGAAGCGTTGTTCTTAAAGTCATGGAGCACTCCATGAATCTCACCAGAATCGACCGGCGTAAAAAAGAAGGTGTCAGGGATAAAAACATTATCCATGAATCCCAGTGGATCTGTCCAAGGGACCCTCCACTGTATCAGCACAGAAGCAATGGAACAATAATAATCATTGAGATGATTAGGATCCTGTTCAGAGTCACTTGATGAGAACCATGTCCTCCCGAAAGATCATTAACAATCGACCATGACTCTCTCTGTTTGTTTGAAGACCGCAGTATCCTTTGTCTATAATATTGTTGATTTGCAACCTTTAAAATTCTTCTGTATATCCGTCAATAATTATTTAAATAGAATATGAATATTAGTATGTAAGAATTAGTATGTAAGGACCAGACCTGTGAACAGGAAACTCTGTTTTCCTTTGCAGGTTTGCGATTACAGTACGTAGAGTAATGTAATTTACTCTGGTAAATAATTAAATAAATAAATATTTCACTGCCGGCGAATAAATTTAGATATTGCTAAGTATATATTTGTTAACAGGAATGTTTATTTTTTGTTTCAGTGATTTTGGATTTGTACGCACAGGCAAACCTGGCTTTTGTGTCCGAAACCAAACTGTACTCGTAGATCCCTATAAAGTACCTGATAAATGTCCACCAGGCACTTTCTACAATCGTACAAAAGGTTATCGTAAAATCGCTGGAGACATTTGTGTTGGAGGATTCGAAGCTCACTATTTACCCGATGAAATACCTTGTCCATTTGATGAAGTGGAAGATTTCCTGCTGTTTGCCCAACGTGAGAAGATCTCCAGATATAACCTGATCACAAAAACTGTGGAGGATGTGCCTATTAAAAATCTGAAGAATGTTATTGCCATAGATTTTGATATGAAGAACAATTGTGTTTACTGGGCGGATATTGCTTCAGATATCATAGGAAGGCAGTGTTTAAGCAATGGAAATGAATCTGAAATATTGGCGTCGCAAGATTTATCATCAGTTGAGGGAATGGCTTTGGATTGGATATCTAATAACTTGTACTTTGTTGATGGGATCAGAGCGAAAATCGAGCTTATTAGGACTGATATCAATCACAGTGGAAGAATGAGACGTACAGTTTTAAATGGTATGATTTTAATTGTTTTTTCATGCATAACATATTTCCATCTTGTTTTAACTTGGTAACTAATATTTTGTAATAAGTAAAACATGGCATTAAGGTGTCAGTCATACCATTATATGCCTATCATTTTGTCATATTAAAATTCCATGTTTAATACGATTATTTATGACACATATGGCATTACGACAAGGCTTTGTGACAATTCAACAGCATGAAGTAGGGATGTTTACAAATCACTACTGAACGCTAAGAACCGGAACAGCAAAGAACCTTGCAATTGGCCACCAAGCAGTACTAACGCAACAGAACGTAGAGTAACGATATAAACTTTTGGCAACTACATATGCATCATCTCCAGGCCTGGCAAAAACCGAAAATCACATTCCCAAAGGGTTCCCATAAGTATTTTCCGAGTTATTAGCAAAAGTTTTGGCAACCACATAACCAGAATCTCCAGGCCAGGCAAGAACAGAAAATCGCATGCCCAAAGAGTTCACAAATGTATTTTCCGAGTTACTGGCAAAAGTTTTGGCAACCACATATCCAGCATCTCTAGGTCAGGCAAGAATTGAAAATTGCAATGCCTAGGGCGGAAAGGGCCATTTGTAAGGTTGTTTTCTTGAGTTCCAGGATAACTCAGTCAAGGAAGTTTTCTATTAGATGTATTTATTTACAATTTCCTTAAAATATAAAAGTATTTACAGTATATACATTAATTACCTTTGATATAAATCGAAATATAATGCCTGGTCGGTTCTTCCTACTGCGGAATGGAACTGGGACAGTTCTTCCCAGCAAGACTCCTTTTCAGCGTTCTTAGGTTACAGCCTAGCTAGCCGACGGTGAGCTTTCAGTTGCTTTTTTGCGGCGAGGGGGCGAAGGGGGTCATATGGAATGAGCTTCCCTTGTTTAGCATGCAGGACTCAGCATCAGGTACTAAACAACATTGGCTTTTTGGCCAGACCAGCGGGTTACGATCAGGAATCAGCGCCGCTCATAGGCATCCTGGTCGGTCAATACAAGGAGGGAAGAGGGGCGGCGGTGTGGTTTGATCTTAGACGCTTACACCTCAACAACTGGGGCAGGCGTTTTAGACCAAGCTAGATCGTACCATGTTGTTACATCCGGGGGCCAACATCTGTTGTAATATCCGGCAAATCATTTACCACACTGCAGTATAATATTGGGGCAAACTCACCGAAGGCTGAAGACACTCGGCTGGACCTAGGACTGCTGCTTACTGGCTATGTCAGTGTTTGGTGAATGCTTGAAGCGAACTGACTTTCCTTGAAATCTCAGCCTCATTTTATATGCATCAGTCACTGATAAAATGTAGATAGCCAATGATATGACATTGTCATCTGATATTCATTTATCTGAAACCGCTTTTTGTCTGTATCTTGTGTTTTTTTTTAATTGCATGAAATTAATTAATTTTTATGAATTTATTTGTTGCATATATGTTTAATTACATTGTACTGAGGTGTATTTATTCCCCTCGTTACAGCTGACAGGAGCACAGAGCATTTTTGAATGCTATACACCTAACTCGTTAAGTAAAAGTTCTTGTCTAGCCGGTCTGGTTTAGCAGGTTCTAGATTGCTGACCTTAGCTGTTGATTATAGACGCCAATGATGCACTATTTAGGCCGTAAGCCATGTCAGTATAATAATTCAATGTGTATCAGCTACAGCTGTAGTTACAGCTGCTTCGTGTTCGAACACAAATTTAATCCATATCCCATCGGTGAGATGTTCGCTTCGCTACCAAAAAGTCGAACCAAAATTATGGTAAGGGCCTAATAACATATCCAGTTTTCTAATCGTGGACTGTATAGATGCTTTTACAGAGTCACTTTGGTTTTTGTTCATTCTCTCACTGAGAACGCAGGAATTTCCTAAGTTTTAAGTCCTCGAAATCATGTCTTGTTCAAAAAACAAACAAAAAAAGATGACACTGTCATTGAAATCTATAGACAATTGTAGTAATCGGTTTGAACTTTGCAAATGTATTTGAATATGCTCTGGATGGGTACTTATCATCACATCTATACCAACTTCTTTCCCACAATCAACAAAGTCCTCTTAAGCTCCAGCAGCAGCAAACCCTTCTGGACTCTTGCTAAATCTATTGGGAATAATTTCTGCAAGAGCACGTTCCCACCCCTTGTCTCAGGGGATGAAATTGTTTCTACCGCCCTGGGCAACGCTGAACTTTTTGCCTCGTTGTTCGCCGGCAGTTCTACTCTCAACCCACCTCCAAATGTTCAACCACCAACAGTCCCCAATGTCGCGCATAAAATGACGGATATCACTTTCAAAACTAAAAAGGTACTAAAGATGCTGTCTTCACTTAATACCAGGAAAGCCCCTGGCTTTGACGAGATCCCAGCAATTGTTCTCAAAAAATGTGCACCAGAACGTGCGCCTGTCCTCACTCATCTGTTGCAGACATCTTACAATAGAGGCATATTCCCTAGTAACTGGAAAACTGCTCGGGTACAACCCATCCCCAAGAAAGGATCCAAAGAGCTTCCTAGCAACTACATGCCTATTTTCTCCTTTCAGTCGTCTCTAAAGTGATGGAAAAGTATATAACACCGAATTACTAAAATTTCTTAAAAAACACAGTCTAATCCACGACAGGCAGTATGGATTCCATCAGCGCAGATCAACTGCCGACCTCCTTTCCTTTGTCACCCATTCTTGGAACAAGTCTATGGAACTACACAGCGAATCCCAGATTGTCGCTCTAGACATATCCAAAGCATTCCACTAGGTCTGGCACGCAGCGCTGCTTAATAAACTACCAGCCTATGGCCTACCACCAAAACTCTGTATGTGGACAGCAAATTTCCTCTCCAACCGGAGCATTTCTGTTGTCGTGGATGGCCATTCCTCTAAACTGTATCCAATTAATGCAGGAGTTCCTCAAGGTTCAGTTTTAACCCCTACTTTGTTTCTTCTTCAATGACCTCCTCTGTAGCACATCCAACCCAGTTCACAGTTATGCGGAGGACAGCACCCTCCACTCAAATATACAATATTCTAAGCCTGTCTCTTTAGCCCAATTAGATGAGGATTGCAGACTCATGGAGGGTTCTGTCTCTGTGGATCTCCAAAAAATATTAGACGGGAAGTAGAAATCTTGTACAATTCAACCCCACCAAATCACAGTCTTGCTTTCTTTCTCATAAGAGATACACCAGCCCTAGACCCATCACAATAAACAACCAAGTTATTCAAAGTAATGAGTCATTTTCACTTGTTGGCATTTCTATGGATTGAAATCTCAATTGGCACCAACATGTCACATCAATTGCAGAAGCAGCTGCTCAGAAATTAGGTTTCCTCTTCCGGGCTCGCAAATACTTTTCACCAGCTAATCTCTATACCTTATATACTTCACAAATAAGACCAAACCTCAAATACTGCTCCCACATCTGGGGTGCCGCTGTCGCTTCTATACTCGCTATCCTGGACTCCATTCAGAAAAGAGCTATACGTCTCATCGGTGACCCTGCCCTCACCCAAAGGCTGCCATCCCTTGCCCACCGACGTGCCGTTGGTGACCTCTCTCTCTCTTATAGATATCTGCACGGGCACTGCTCAGAGGAGCTTTCTTCCATAGTTCCTCCACCTGCTGCCCCTAACAGATCTACCAGGGCAACAGAGCGAATGCACCCTTTTATTGTCCAGGTCACTAGACATAGAACATCTTGTTATGCCCGCTCTTTTGTCCCGAGGACTTCCAAGTTGTGGAATTCCTTGCCGGCACATGTTTTTCCTACTCCTCCGAACCTCCAAACCTTCAAGTCCAAAATTAACAAGTTGCCTCTTTCCTCCTTGTCGACACCCACGGTACGATAGTATTTAGGCTGTGAGCCCTCGTGGTGTGTTGTTGAAATTAAAAAAAAAAGTTTTATTTGTCACCTTTTACTCAGTATGTGTCTGAGAGCCTTGACAAGAATATCGAGGTAGATACAATATGCTGGTCATTTGATTCTGCTTCACATGAGTTACTTTTAAATAAATTGAATAATCTTGGAATTTAAAATTCTTAAATAGCTTTCTTTGAATGATATCTCTGGTAGAACACAATATTTTTACAATGGTTGGCAGTTGAATAAATTTGATGCTTTATCTGGAGTACTGTAAGGCTCTATCTTAGGTCCTGTCCCGATTGTTAGATCCCTAACTATGACGTTAAGCAGGTACTTGCTGTAGACCCTTTCTCTGATGCTTTGGCGGTAGTTTCAGTTAAGTTTATGGTTTAACGGTGTATAATTTTTGGTTAATTTTTGTAACAAAAATTCTTTAATGAGGAGACTGCGACTATTGAATGTTAAAGAGATTTCTTCAAATGCGCACAAACTAGGTCCCTTAGAATCCATATCCGGGTTTACATTCAATTTTTATCTGTACATGTATACAGTGTGACGTATTTCTACGGTAAAGCTGAGTATAATTGTTATTATACAAGATACGAGAAAAAATTGTCTACGTTAATTATAGGCTGTCTTGAGCTGCATCTTATAAAATTATTTTGTCAATCACAGGATGGCCCATAAATTGTTGGTGGTACCTACCTTGTTTTTCAAACACCCTTATTGCATTTTTGAAATATGATGCATGTTTGTAAGAAAAAAAAAACGGGATGCAGTAAGTGCGTTTTGGTGGTGATTTTTTTTTATTAAATGCTTAAAATTTCAATAACTCAATTTGCTATTAACCTAAGGTTTGTTGGTTAGGAAATCAGTTTTCTCGCAAACATTTTAAGTTTATTTTTGTTCAAACAATAAGTTATTTTGATAAAATATGGTACATTATTTCTTCTATATAGGCTATACAGGTAACCAAATTAATGACTGCTCGCATTAGAGAAGACATATTTGCTATTAACGTTTTTATGAAAATTCTCTTTCTGCGTCCAGACTTTTTAAATGTACTACCGTTTTGTTTAAAATTTCCTACCTCTCTAGTTTCATCGCTTTGTATTTTCTTTAATTCTGTCAACTTTTTAAGCCTTTTTTGGTTAGTGTTCTTCCAGAATTATGCAATTTAAAGTAATTTTCAGATTTATCAACAATGAAAACAAAAAATGTTTTTTGTTGCAAAACAGTATGTTTTGTTATGGTATTTAGCATGTTTATATATAAAAATATATCGAGAAAGGAAATACATAGTTGATTATATTAATAAAATTACTTTCTGTTATAGGTACTGTCTTGAAGAAACCCAGAGGGATAGCCTTGCACCCCAAGCATGGTTATATGTTCTGGACAGACTGGTCTGCAGAAAATCCCTCCGTCAGTCGTGCTAACCTCGATGGTTCAAACACGATGCAGCTGTTCGGAAAAGCGGTCGTGGAATGGCCTAATGGAATAACCATAGACTATATTGCTGAGAGGATATACTGGGTGGATGCAAGGAAAGATTATATAGCTAGTGCTGGGTTGCACGGCGATGACCTCAAGTACATCATATCGCAGGAGGACATTGTGTCACACCCGTTCGCTGTAGCAGTCTTTAAGAATAACATGTACTGGGATGACTGGAAGAGGAATGCCATCTTTATGGCTGATAAAGACACATACCTTGATAAAAGTGGTAAGTTTATTTACAGTCTACTTTCGATTATTCATGTGCGGATTATCCGTATTGCACAATTCATCAATCATTTCAAATCAGGAATAGATCGAAATTTCAATTTTTTCCGTTTTCTCTCGCACAAGTATAATTAATATCCCTAATAAAAACCAACGACCATCTCAGTACGGGCCTGCCTATTATAAGTTCTCCGTTGTAAAAATCACGAGGAAAATAAAACTGTAAAAATCTTTAGAACCTGTAGGTAGTGTAGTAGTATATGTATAAGCAGAATAAACTGTCACAGATTGCTTATTTTGTTGTAACGAATTTCTATTTATCTCAGAACGTCACTGTCACTACATTAGGGACGCCAAGAAAGATTCATATCCTGGAATGTTTATGTTAAGGTCATCAATTTTAATTGCGCCTATCTTTTTACACTTGATCTCATTCGTGATTGCATGGTCGGCAGGCCAGAAAGGAACAAAATAACTTTTCTTGAGAATGGCACAGCTGCTAAACATTCTGGATGCAGTTTCCTTTCAGATTATGAAGGCTACCGAAATTACTTAGTTTGTCAGTTGATTTTTGATTGTGTGTGTGTGTGTGTGTGTATGTCTGCGTGTGTGTGTTAATATAGGTATATATATATATATATATATATATATATATATATATATATATATATATATATATATATATATATATATATATATATATATATATATATATATATATATATATATATATATATATACCTATATATATATATATATACCTATATATATATATATATATATATATATATATATATATATATATATATATATATATATATATATATATATATATATATATGTTCAAGAATGTAATAATTATTTTTATTTTTTTTACTTATTTTATGTTTTATTTCCATTTTATTTGTATTATTATTATTGGTGCAGACTATGACGTTTTAGTTTAATTTCGTTCCTTGGTACTCAGCAGGAATTAATTTGCTGTATATATCTATTATGAATTTCTCGATGGTTTGGTGCACTGCGCATGTGCGCGATCGCATTTTTACGAAGTCTTGTTCGTTTCAAGAAGAGTTGAGTTGTTGATGTCAACCAGAAAGCACGTCGTTCGCGAGTTACCCGTGCTCCGACGATTAGCTAGCTAATAACCCATGTTCGCATGAGTTGACATACCTTATCCACCTGCAGTTGTAGTGGGCTTCAGTATTGTTAGCAAGACTGAAGAAGTTGGCGGCGAATTGTACGAACAAAGGCAAGATTCCAACACCTATCTGCATGAGAAAACACTGAATAATCGTAAGTGTTTTGATATTTATATGCGGCTAAGTTATCCTGTGAATCCCTATTAGTGCCTATGGAACGACAGTTGAAATTAGAAATTATTCAATTGCGTTTAAATACAGTCCCTCTCATTGGTCCATCGACCCAGGATTATCATAGTCTGCATTAAATAACTTAAATTCGTTCAAAAAGCGTTAAAATAAACGTAAATGCGATACTATATCTTATCGGGTTTTTATCGCGTTTTTTATACCGCTTTTGTTCAAATCTTGAATCGTGTCCATTAAGGACGATTCGTGTCCGTCGGCTTATTGTCGTCATCGCTGCTGGGTGGTGATCTACTTGTAGTTCATTTGTAACGACTGTTCTGTAATTTAACTACCACAGATTTCTATATTCTGTGGCCTGTCATAATTTTATTTCTCACAGGGTTTGACGTTTGACATTTCTGATGTTCTGCCTAATATACATAAGATAGGTTATGTTAATGTTTACATGATAGAAGTGATCAAACTTGTAATCAATTCGTTGTTTACATAAAATACATAATATTTGAATACTTTGTATCAATTAGTTGATACATAAAAAACAATAGGTTAATTTCATTCGTGAAATTATAAACTTGTTTGCAAGTTAGACTTTTAGTTTGTTAATTTGCTGTCTGACTAATTACAATGGATAAAAAATTGAGACTTTTAAAGGCAGAAACATTTATTATTAGTTCTAAATGCCAGAAAATTCTAGAGTTGTTAATAGTTGCTGAGAGAAGTGAAGATGAGTGTGATATATATAAAGCTTTGACTAGATGTGAGGACTTATACCAGTTAAACTCTGCACATCAGTTACTTCACTCTAAAATCCTAGAAATGTTTATTGAAAATGACCAAGAGGAAAAATTAGATCAGGAACATGAATGTTTGCAAAATTTTGAAGACTTGTATTATTCAATTAAAGAAAAACAACGGTGTGTTTTGGAAATATTGGAAAGAAAGACAACTGTAAGTAAGATTAATACTGAAGGCTCTAAGCAAACATGTGTCAAACTTCCTGCGATACAGCTTCCTTCTTTTGCTGGTGACATAAAAGAATATCAATGTTTTATTGAATTGTTTAAAAGCTTAGTTGATGAAAATCAGAATTTAAGTGATATTGAAAAATTTCATTATTTACTTTTATCTTTGAAAGGTGAAGCTAGTGTTTTAGTTAAATCACTGCAATTAACTGCGTCAAACTATCCAATTGCTTTAAATTTACTGGATAAAAGATACATGAATAAACGTATCATAGCAGGTAGTTATTTGCAGGCCTTGTATAAAATTCCTCCTGTAATGGAGCGAACTTCAAAAAATTTAAACCATGTCATAAATAGCTTTTCTGAAAATTTAAGTGCATTTAGGTCAATAATTCCTGACCTTAAAAATCAACTTGATTTTTTGTTGCTGAATCTTCTTGTTTGTAAATTGGATGGCCAGACTAGGGAACGGTTTGAGTTAACTATTTTAGATGATGCATTGCCCTCAATTCAGGAGTTGATTGAGTTTGTTTATGCCCAGGCTCGGGCACGTGAAAACTCTTGTGGGGACTTTGATACTAAAGGTAGGAGAGCTGGTCCCTCAACTAAATCTTCACCGCTTTCGTTGATTGTGAATTCATGTAAATGTAGTCTGTGTGAATCCAAACATGAGCTATATAAATGTGATGTATTTTTAAATAAGTCACCTCAGGATAGATTTACTGTGATAAAATCATTGAATCGTTGTATACTTTGCTTTGGTGAGTCGCATCGTGTTTCAGGTTGCAAATCAAAGAGAAAGTGTGGCCAGTGTAAGCAGAGACATAACACTTTGTTGCATTTTAAGGGACAGGTTCACAAGGATAGATCCAAATCAGACAATTCAGGCTTAACCAGTCAGCACACTAATGTTTGCTTAAACTCTGAGACATCAACATCAGATGGTTCAAATGTAGATGAACTACAAAGCTCTTCAACTGGGGTACAAGCTGATCAGATTTTGTGTCCGATGGGGCAAGGTGGTTCTGGTAATATTGGCCTAAGTGTTTTGGCATCTGTTTCGAAGGTGTTGTTGGGTACTGCTGTTGTGGAGAGTGTTGATTGCTCGGGGAGTTCTCAACTCATTCGTGTGGTTTTGGATTCGGGCAGCCAGTTATCCTTCATTTCGGAAGCATGTGTTCAGAGACTTGGTCTTCGAAGGAAAAGCTCTTGCGTCACAGTTAGAGGTTTAAGCCAAACACCATCTGCTGTTGGAAAGGGTATAGTAAATTGTTATATTCGACCTCGTGACATGTTGGCCCCAACCTTGAACATAGAAGCTGTTGTTTTACCAAAAATTTGTTCGGATTTGCCTGATACAACCGTGGACCCTCAAAATTGGAAGCATCTTGATGGCCTCAAATTGGCCGATCCAAAGTTTCATTTACCTCAGCCCTTAGATATGTTGTTAGGTGCGGAATTTGTTCCGTATTTGTTGACAGGGGGTGTAGTTAAGGGTGAAGGGATTGGTGATCCCATTGCGATAAATACTATTTTTGGGTACATTCTAATGGGAAAGGTGACATGTGGAGTGCCGCAACAGTCTGAGCAGGTTTGTTTATTTTCAGAGGTTTCAATTGATCATATAGTTAGCAAATTCTGGGAATTAGAAAATGTTCCCTCTGTAATAACCAATAAAGAAGACAGTTATTGTGAACGCCATTTCTTGGAAACTCATTCGAGAAATCCTTCAGGTAGGTATGTGGTGTCACTTCCATTTCGAGAGGATGGTTGCCACTTAGGGCGCTCTCGTGATATGGCTCTTCGGAGATTTTACTCGTTAGAGAAATCTCTCCTAAAGAATCCTAGCATTCGTGCAGGTTATATAAATTGTATGAAGGAATATTTGGATTCTAATCATATGGAAGTTGTGCCAGAAGCACAAATTGAAAAAAAGGATGTGTATTATATTCCTCATCATGCGGTCATTAATGAGAAGAAGCTGAGAATTGTCTATGATGCTTCAGCAAAATCAAGTAATGGTCTTTCGTTAAATGATACATTGTACACGGGTCCCAAATTACAACAGGATATTGCAATTTTGTTGACTCGTTTCCGTTTCCATAAGTTTGTTTTTATTGCTGACATTAAACACATGTATCGTCAGATTCAGGTAGTTTCCGATCAGTGTGACTATCAGCGTATTTTGTGGAGATTCAAAGATGATGAGCCGGTACGAGAGTACAGACTCAAAACGGTTACGTTTGGAGTCAAACCCTCTCCTTATCTGGCATTACGTACACTACAACAGCTCGCTGTTGATGAGTGCAGCAGTTTTCCTGTAGCATCAGAAGTCTTGAAAAATGATGTCTATGTCGACGATGTTATCACAGGAGCCTCTTCGCTGGAAGCAATAGCGGAATTACAGAGACAAGTAATTGGGCTTTGTGAAGCGGGTGGTTTTCCTTTACGTAAATGGGCAAGTAACAGTCAGGAAGTTCTGAATAATATTTCCACGGAATTTCAGCAAAATATTTCATTTGATGTGGAAAAGGAAATCGTTATTAAGATTTTAGGTCTACAATGGAACCCACTCTTGGATCAGTTTACATTTGAAGTAAGACAGAGGCAAAGTGTTTGTACAAAGCGATCAATGTTGTCGGAGTTAGCCAGGATTTTTGATCCTTTGGGGTTTTTATCTCCTTGTACGGTTTTCACAAAATGCCTAATTCAGCATATTTGGACATTGAAACTTGGTTGGGATGACCCCTTGCCTCCGGCTGTGACACAGCAGTGGGATCAATATCAATCTGAACTACACTTACTGTCTAGCATACACATAGCAAGATATACTCACATGGACGATTTAAATCATGCTGTTGAGTTTCATGCCTTCTGTGATGCATCTGAAAAGGCGTATGCTGCAGTTGTTTATCTTAGGATACTTTCAGATCCCATTCAAATATATTTCGTAGCTGCTAAGTCGAAGGTCAGTCCGTTGAAAAAAGTGTCTCTTCCCAGGCTAGAATTATGTGCGGCTTTACTGCTTTCTGAATTGGTAAACGCAATTTTACCTGCCTTTGTATTAGTCCATAGAAATTATAAACTCTTCGCATGGTCAGATTCAAAAGTGGCGCTTAACTGGCTGTCTTCTCCCTCTCACCGGTGGAAGACCTTTGTGGCGAATAGGGTCGCACAAATTCAGGAACTCGTTCCTCCTCATTGCTGGGGATATGTCCCATCCTCACAGAACCCTGCTGATTGTTCTAGTAGGGGTATATTTCCATCGCAGCTAGTTGCACATCCCTTATGGTGGACTGGACCTACCTGGCTATGTATGACTTCTGAACATTGGCCAGAGCAAAGCATCTCTCAAGAACATAGTACTGAAATCTTCCATGAGGAAGTGAAAAATTCGTTGTCCGTTTTCATAACAGAGGACTTCTTCTCATTTATTGGTAGATTCTCCTCATTGTCTAAGTTGCAACGTGTAATATGCTACTGCCTGAGATTTGCTTCATATTGTCGGCACAAGAAAAAGTTGGGTGAGAAGTTTACCCATCTGGAACTGCAAGATGCGTTATTGAGACTGATAAAGTTAGTGCAGCATTTTGTGTTTAAATCAGACATAGAATTGTTGTCACAAAATAAAAATTGTTCAAAGAGTATTAGGAAACTTAATCCATTTCTTGATGATAAAAATATTTTAAGGGTTGGTGGTAGATTGAGGAATTCTTCATTGAATTTTGATGCTAAGCATCCTATTTTGCTCCCAAGAAAACATGCCTTGACTGTTCTTATCATTGAATACTATCATAAATCCTACTTACATCCAGGATTTAACACCTTGCATTGTTTGCTTCGGCGACAGTTTTGGATATTATCTCCCCACCGTGCGATTAAAACTGTGTTGTCAAAATGTCACACATGTTTCAGGGTGAACCCGCCTGTCATATATCCACTTATGGGTAATTTGCCTTCCTCTCGATTATCGGAAATAAAGGCTTTTAAATTTGTGGGTGTTGATTTCGGCGGCCCCTTCACTATTACTATGAATAAAGGCCGGGGTACAAAAACTTTGAAATCTTATCTTTGCCTTTTTGTATGTTTCACCACCAAGGCTGTTCACTTGGAACTCGCTTCGGATCTCTCCACCGAGGCGTTTCTGGCCGCTTTTCGTCGATTTGTGTCTCATCGAGGAAGTTGTGTTAGAATTCACAGCGACTGTGGTAAAAATTTCGTTGGTGCCAGCAGATATCTTCTTGATTGTATGAAATCTGCAGTGGAAATGGCAAATTTCGAGTGGCATTTTAATCCGCCCTCCGCCCCACATATGGGTGGTTTATGGGAAGCTGGGATAAAGTCAGTTAAACATCATTTAACTCGAATTATAGGTGATCAAATTCTTACTTTCGAAGAATTGTCGACGGTTTTCACACAAATTGAAGCTGTTCTGAACTCTAGACCTCTTTGTAGTTTAAGCTCTGACCCCAATGATTTAACTGCTCTTTCCCCTTCGCATTTCTTAAACTTAGAACCCTTGGGTTCCTTCATTGAACATGACTTGTCAAATTTAAAGTTGTCTCGCTTGTCACGTTGGCAACATATCTCTGCTTTCCAACAGAAGTTTTGGCGCCGTTGGAGTCACGAATACCTTAATACCTTGCAGCAGCGGAATAAATGGGATTCAGAAACAAATCCCGTGAGAGTCGGTACTCTTGTTTTAATTAAAGATGAGTTGTCACCACCTCTGCGATGGCGTATGGCCCGTGTCAGCTCAGTCCATCCAGGAGCAGACGGTATCATTCGCGTAGTTACCGTGAAAACGGCGTTGGGAGAGTTGAAACGGCCAGTTACTAAACTGTGTCCGTTGCCAAATCAGTAGGGTAGAGTAAAATAGTATTTTACGGGGTGCGGAATGTTCAAGAATGTAATAATTATTTTTATTTTTTTTACTTATTTTATGTTTTATTTCCATTTTATTTGTATTATTATTATTGGTGCAGACTATGACGTTTTAGTTTAATTTCGTTCCTTGGTACTCAGCAGGAATTAATTTGCTGTATATATCTATTATGAATTTCTCGATGGTTTGGTGCACTGCGCATGTGCGCGATCGCATTTTTACGAAGTCTTGTTCGTTTCAAGAAGAGTTGAGTTGTTGATGTCAACCAGAAAGCACGTCGTTCGCGAGTTACCCGTGCTCCGACGATTAGCTAGCTAATAACCCATGTTCGCATGAGTTGACATACCTTATCCACCTGCAGTTGTAGTGGGCTTCAGTATTGTTAGCAAGACTGAAGAAGTTGGCGGCGAATTGTACGAACAAAGGCAAGATTCCAACACCTATCTGCATGAGAAAACACTGAATAATCGTAAGTGTTTTGATATTTATATGCGGCTAAGTTATCCTGTGAATCCCTATTAGTGCCTATGGAACGACAGTTGAAATTAGAAATTATTCAATTGCGTTTAATTACAGTCCCTCTCATATATATATATATATATATTGACATATACATTTTATTATTTTGGATTATCCGTGTTACCGATCCCCCATTATCCCGGATAATCGAGAGTATACTGTATTTATAAACAATAGAAAATGTAAAAATGCTCTCTCTTTTCTCTTTCTTCAATATCTCTTTTCTTTTTATTAAAATAAGATAAATTATCGCTTTCTGACTTTCACTTTCTTATCTGTAAAAGGAATTTAAAATACTGGAGATTCTATTATTGGCAAACTGTTTTGTGAGCAGAAGCAAGTGGAGTACTCGTTAGCTGTTAGTGCTTTTCGTAGTGTTACAGATTAAATACTCACCTGCACAAAAGTCCGGTTGCTAGTTAACTTTCTTTCGAAAGGGATAAAACTGCTACCACATTGTTTACAGTGTAGAACCCCTTAAGAATGAATGGTAAGCAAGATACCTATTAGTTAATATTAGAGTTAAAGGAGATATTTTGTCCAATTGTAGGGTTCTTGGAGACTTCTTGTATGTTCCTTTTAAACCGCCCCGACAAAATAAAAAAATGTTTTTAGGGAACCGTAACGTGCAGTAGTAGTAGTGGCAGCAAGATTTAAGATAAACCCACAATCCAATGAATCCAAGCTTCGTATGGTTGAGATGAATCTGGGCTTCTCATGGATACTCAACAGCAGAACTATATACCAGCCATAAACTTTAGCTCTCAAGTACACCATTTGACACTATGGTTATTCAAAACCCATCACAACGACAATCAAATTTACTACGATGGTAGCGAAACTTATCAGAGCAAAACAAACTTGTTGCATTCACCAGAAGGAGCTGTTATTTCGACACTAAAATCGTCCACGCAGACACTAGGTATACCACATACTGATCTGTTACCTAATGCAAAACCGGTCTTAGGTACTTTAATTCTGCAAAAATTGTTTGCAATGGACATCTGTGGTTGTTATCTTTCGTGGATTCGATCTTACCTGTCTGACAGAAAGCAATTTGTTAGCATTGGTGGTGCTCTATCAGATGAGGTCCTCGTCTTGTCTGGGGTACCACAGGGATCACATATAGGTCCCGTTCTCTTCAATCTTTCGATTAATGATGTTGTGAGTTGTTTTGAGTCATCGAAATGTTTATTGTATGCAGATGACTTGAATTTTTTTTCTGAAGTTGTCCATGGTGTCAACACTTTGCAACATGATCTCGACAACTTGACTCGCTGGTGCAGTTCAAACTTTTTGTCGCTTAATGTGGGTAAATATAAGGTTGTGAGCTATTTTAGGGGTCAGAATCGGATTGTTCATAGCTATACTATTTATAACATGGTGTTGGACGTTGTCACTTCAGTTGCAGATCGTGGTGTAATTTTCAAAAATGATTTGTCATTTAATCTGCATATTGATGCTGAGGTTGTGAAATGTTGCAGACTTTTGGGGTTTGTTAAAAGACAAACTAAACATATGACTGATACAAGGGCAATCACTTGTTTGTATACATCCCTGGTTCAAAGTAATATTGAGTATTGTTGTGTTGTATGGTTTCCATCCTATGCTTGCCACATTAATCGTATTGAAAGGGTACAAAACAAATTTGTTAAGTACCTTCTTTATAAGCTTAACTTTCCTTGCCAAGATATTGGGTATGATGTCAGATTGCTTCTTTGTGGTATGGTCAGTCTCAAAGTGCGACATGAGTATCTTTCATTGATGTTTATATATAAGTTAATTAATGGTCACATTGACTGTAATGATCTGCTCGAGTTGGTCCTTTTCCATGTTCCACCACGCTCAACTCACCAACAGCAACATTTTTTTGAGCGAACACACAGGACCAACTATGGACATAACAGTTTCATGGACAGATTGTTGCATAATTATAATGCTAATTTTTCTCATTGTAATATCTTTTATATTGCTATGTCTAGGATGAAAACTGTCTTAAGACAGTGATTTTGTTACTTTGAATTATTTTTTGTTTGTTTTATTTTTAAGTACCATTTGGAATTGTTTAATTCTGTAGGTGCAAATTTAAATAAATAAATAAATTAATTAAATGCTGCACACCAGTATCGAAAAACTAAGATAGTGTGATAATTAGTTAGTGCCTCTTTCAGCCCCCCACAATCTCTAGATAACGCGGCGCTTCGCCGAAGATGTGCTCTAGGTATGCACCGAAAGAGCTGACGTAATTAGACAGTCAGTCACCGCTGTGATACACTAGGTCTAACCTCGAACATGAGAGATGACGCCGTTGTTGCTCTACTGATGGCTGTCTGCCAACCGAGGGAGATCCAGGCATTGCACACGCTTAAGTAACCAGCTGGGCTTGTTTACTGCGTCGACGTCCCTGCTGGAGATATTTTCTCTGTCCTTTAGTTACCCATCCACCTCCATGTGTATGAGAGAGATGAAGAGATGCGTGTGTTTCGCGCCAGGTTCCGCAGACAGCCAGTTGAAGCTTCGCAGCCCCAACGGTTCTTTTCGACCAGTATCTGTCAAGTATACTTTATTGCTTAACGGTAACACTTGCTTTGTCGACATTTCTTTCAGTTGTCAACTTGTCTCATCAATTTCCGACTTTATGACTCGAAATCTTTAATATTTCTGCCTCTAGTTTCTAATACTTTAGATGATGTTATTGCATCATTATGGAGTTATTTATTTCAATAAATATTTATCTCTGTAACGATATTCTCTTGCTTCTAGGTTTCCAATTTAGAAACATTTAATATTCCTTTGTACCAAAGTGAGGCAAGTGTGGATTTTTGGTAGCGAATAAGATTTATTCTGCATATAATCGCCTAATTCTGTGCTTCTTAAGTAGTTAAGTAGCACATTGCGCTACTGAGTCTTCCCAGATGTTATTGCTAAGACAGTAAGAGCGTTATGGGAGCGAAAAAGTGACTGTAACAAGCTTTAGACAGGTATCTGCTGCCAGTCACTTCTACCTGTCTTAAAGAGCATTCTATCACAGGGCCCCATACCAGCAGCCTGCATAACATTGGTAGCTAGACAGGGGAAACATATGATTTGTAGGTTTCACAGTTCTCTCTGACATCTATAACCAACTTTAGCCTGGCGTTAGTTTAGGGAAGCTTCATCAACTAAGAAGGATCGTAGGCACCGCTCAGCCCCACAGAACAACTGGGCGAAGTAACACAGGGTACCCAGCGACCTGGAAAACCGGGAAAAATCAGGGAATTTGAAAAAACCTTAAAATGTCAGGGAAATTTGTAATTTTACTCAAATGTCATGGAAATCATGCAGCAGACCTGGAAATTATATATTTGTCAAATTCCATCACAAGCAGGTTATTTTCGTATCAAATGATATAAGCATATTATATGAATCTTTTTCACCTAAATATTTGTCTCCTTCTTAGGGAAATATTGATAAACATTGCGGCTGCCATTTGGCATATTAATTTTAACCGCCAAAAAACACAGCGAACGTCATGCGCCAAAATAAATATAGCTTCTTCTTCACTTATCTCAAATATGTCTTATTTGTTTCTCACTTGAAATATGCTTCCTTGAATGCATAAAATGCGTTCTAGTTATTGGCGGCGTAGAGCTGCGCTGTCTGTGTTTATTCTATTTTAACCTTTATGATCATATAACATACAGTTAAAGTTGGATGGAAAATATTGGGCATTTGTTATATGGCTACTTGTATTGTAATCCACAAGAGAAAACCTTCATATCGCAACACATTGTGTACGATAGTGTAAAGAAATTAGGACGAGTGGGAAAAAATGAAGTCAATCTAAAGTAGTATCAAAAATTCATATCATCAATATAAAAGAGCTCTTGATGAAAATCAGAAGACAAAGCTTTAGATGACCGAAGTAGAAATAATGAAACATAAAACACTTAGAGCACTATCACAACTAGGAAAGCGGAAAACACACTGAGAAATCTGCAAAATTTGAGATTGTAGTTTTGAAATCTAAAATTACCACATTGATAAAGTATATATGAACATTATCTTATTTCCACAATGTAATTTCATTTGGACTTTTTTCATAGTAAACATTTCATACTTATTTTCGTTGTTCAAGAGGCTTTATATATATTTTTAAATCAAGACGTGTCTTATTCGAATGCTTGAACAGTGGTTATAATATGGCTCTTGTGGTTTGATCAAATGTAAATTAAAATTAGTAAAGCCTAATTAGTAGTTACTGCAAAAATCATCAGGTTTTGATACTTACTTGTCACGAACAGTGTGGAAATTTTGGCGCCCAACGTGGGGCTCAAAGGAATAAACCTATTTTTGGTGCTGATTTGTTATGTTTTTTTTTAATTCGTGACTTTGTTGACATACTTGCTTATATATTTTGCATAATTTTTAACATTTCTCTTGAATCTGGAATTTTCCTTGTTATTTAGTAATTTTTTACAGGTGCTGTGGTTCTCTTGAAACAGCTCAGCGGACTGATGGACCTGAAGGTGTATGCTCACGGTCTCCAGGTAGGCAGTAACGACTGTACGGGCAGCACCGATTGCCCCTATATCTGCACTGGAGCTCCCAAGAACAACCGTCACGTTTGTCTCTGCCCGGACGTAATGTATATGCGTGATGGTAAGTGCATGTGTCCCGGAGACGTCCAGGCCACAGAGAACATGACGTGCCCGATGGTAGGGAACAGCTGCGGTCCCAGACAGTTCAGGTGCGCAGATACTGGTTACTGTGTGCCAGAGAAGTGGAAGTGTGACGGTGAGAATGATTGCGGTGACGGATCAGATGAGGTCAGTTGCCAGAAGTGTCCCATCAACTATATCAAGTGCGGAGATGGAAAGTGTCTGCCACATTATTGGAGGTTAGTATCTGGACATAATTATATTTAGATAACACCATGGAGCTAATTTTTATAAACCTTTTGCTTATGTACGAGGTGCTATGTCATATAGTTTTGCCGCTAGGGGGTGTTTCTTGTATTTAGTCAATTTCTTTGATGTCCTATAACTTCTTTGTTTTTAAAAATAATTGATCTCTGAAAAACTTCCATACAGCAGTTTTTCATGTAGAATAAGCTGATGTGCTTTGTTTTAATACAGGTGACTGAAATCATTTTTTGGCTAATGGGACACCGATATATTTTTACATTTTCTTGTAGTTCTTAAAATCCTCTTTTCAATAATGTATAATACTATATATCTTTAGCACTTTACGATATATAAGGCTTTTAAATAAATTAATCGTAAAATCAAGTAGCAATCACAGCTCATAGCGCTAATAATCTCAGTCTTGCTTTCTATCTCATAAGAGATACACCAGCCCTAGACCCATCACAATAAAGTACCAAGTTATTCAAAGTAATGAGTCCTTTTCACTAGTTGGCATTTCTGTGGATCGAAATCTCAATTGGCACCAACATGTCACATCAATTGCAGAAGCGGCTGCTAAGGAATTAGGTTTCCTCTTCCGGGCTCGCAAATACTTTTCACCAGCTAATCTCTATACCTCATATACTTCACAAATAAGGCCAAACCTCAAATACTGCTCCCACATCTGGGGTGCCGCTGCCGCTTCTACACTTGCTATCCTGGACTCCATTCGTCTCATCAGTGACCCTACCCTCAACCAAATGCTGCCATCCCTTGCCCACCGATGTACTGTTGGTGATCTCTCTCTCTTTTATAGATATCTGCATGGACACTGCTCAGAGGAGCTTTCTTCCATAGTTCCTCCACCTGCTGCACCAACAGATCTACCAGGGGAACAGAGAGAATGCAACCTTTTACTGCCCAGGTCACCAGACATAGAACATCCTGTTATGCCCGCTCTTTTGTCCCGAGGACTTTCAAGTTGTGGAATTCCTTGCCGGCACATGTTTTTCCTTCTCCTCCGAACCTCCAAACCTTCAAGTACAGAATTAACAAGTTGCCTCTTTCCTCCTTGTCAACATCCACAGTACGAAAGTATTTAGGCTGTAAGCCCTCATGGTGTGTTGTTGAAATATTAATATTAATTGACAATTACTGTAAAGGAAGCAGTTGTTGTTACTGTAAAGTTGGAGGCTGTCAAAGTGGTCTGAGAGATTTTGAATTTCGGCAGAATCTGTTTTAATATCTGTGATTTTAACATTGAAAATAATCAAAACTATGAAAAACACGATATGTTAATGTTTTTTGTGGACATCGATCCCAATGTTTCAAAGGCTGAAAAGAAACCTAACAAATTATAACTCCGACAGAACAACAATAATAATGGCCTACTGAATTCAGAGTGATATTCAGATATCCTTTAAATACATGTTGAACCCTTTTTAGACGACTTATCATTATTCCCAACGACAGGGGCTTATATTAATTCAATAAGATGGTGCACTGTCCCATAATTTAAGAGTTATAAGTGAGTACTTAAATCAGCTGTTTGCTCAAGAATGTATAGCAAACCAAGGGCCAATAGCTTGGCCAGCAATCTCACCAGACTTGACACGCTTGATTATTATCTTTGGAGAAGAATTAAGGATTTGGTATATAACAAATCAAAATGTTACATGCACTGAGCGGGAATCGACCTCACACTGTCTACGCACGAGGCAAGCATTCTACCCATGAACCAAAGATGCACTGACCTGACTCTACAGGGTTGTCTTTTTTCTCAGAGTTAAAATGATATGTCTAGGGGGCGCACACAAGCTCTGATAGGGTGAGCATGTTGACAACCCAAGTAAGAAGGTAGCAAGAGACCTATATGTAGTTGGGAATTGAGCGTTTCACATGGTGTCTTGCAGAGAGCCTACGATGCGATATTTTATTCCCATTTAGTCTACGTAATCTTGATTCAGCAGGGACACCGAGGGTCTTTGGCTTTTGACTTTTGTACATTTACATGAATAAATGAATTTGAAATTTGAACTTGGCACTTATATTGTTTTTGAGACTTTTGTTTCCTTTTCAGGTGTGATTTTGATCTAGACTGTGCTGACGGGTCAGATGAGAAAGGTTGCATACACGTCAACTGTACTCAGAATCAGTTTAGATGCTCCAATGGCCGGTGTATCTCGCAGCAGTGGAAATGTGATGGTGAAAATGACTGTCATGATGGTTCTGACGAACGCAACTGTGACCCACAAGAGCCCTCGTCTTGCCAAGGTTAGTATTTTGTTGTTTTTGTAAAATAATGAAATTGGAGATTGATTCTCATGAAGTACAAGAAGGTATTGCAAAGTTTAGTCTACAACAGGAACCGCAATAATTTTTTAAATCGTAACTTTATTTATTCAACAATCTTAAAACTTAAGCATCAGAAACCATTTAAAAGTATTCTATGGCTTGGTCTTCAAACCACTCCCCATTATGACTTCGTTGTTTGTTGAAACTCATTACAAATGTTTTTTGAGAACACATAGCCTGAACCCTATGAAGAGTATTTTTATGACTTTCGTAATGCCGATTATTGTGCCATGAATTATTTTCTTTCCGAATTTGACTGGGAATATCTTGAGTCATTGGAGATAAATGATGCTGTGAAATGCTTTTATGACATTCTGTTTAATGCTGTGGATCGGTTTGTTCCAGTTAAGAGATGTAAAAAGTCATGTTTCCCTCCTTGGTTTAGTGTCGAGCTTAGAGGCATGATAACTGAGAAGAAGAGGGTACACAGTCAATATAAGAAATATGGTAGAATAGATGATTATATTAGGTTTTCTGGTGTCCGAGAGGAATGTAGGAATCTTCGTGATACTTGTTACAGAAATTTTATTGCTTATACTGAGAATAATTTTGAAAACAATCCGGGTTCTTTCTGGTCTTATATTAATAAATTGAGGATGGTTTATGATCTTCCTGAGGCTATGTATTATGATGATGTTAGGAGTGATTCTTTGCATGATTCGGTGGGTCTTTTTGCTAGTTTTTTCTCATCTGTGTATGAGGTTCAGGCTGGCAGTGTCGGTCCCGATCCTTTTTTGCGTGAGTCGGTAAATATGACTGTGCCTAGTGTTACTTCTGCTGATATTATTGATCGTATCTGTAATTTGAAAGATAAACTTACTTATGGATATTACAGATGGAATCCCCTCCCATCTGTTAAAATCTTGTGCCTTCACCTTGGCAATTCCACTGAGGATTCTCTTTAACAGGTCTTTGTTGTCTGGTGAGTTTCCACATGCTTGGAAACGTTCTTATTTGATGCTCGTTCATAAGCAGGGACCAAAGCATTTGGTTACTAATTACAAAGCTGTTTGTATTCAGTCAGAGATACCCAAACTTCTTGACTTTTTTGTCTCTAGACATATAACTTGGGAATGCAGACATGTTTACGTCGAACAGCAGCATGGTTTTCCTAAAGGAAGATCTACAACAACCAACCTTCTTCTTTACCAGAATGTATTGGTCTCAGCTTTGGAGGATAGGTTACAGGTTGATTCGGTGTATACAGATTTCTCCAAAGCGTTTGATAAGGTTAATCACGCCTTATTATTGTCAAAACTTGCATTGTTGGGTTTTAATGCCAATTTGTTGTCTTGGGTGCGCAGCTTCCTTACGGGTAGGTCCCAGAGTGTAAAGATCAGAAACATCATTTCTGATAGTATTACTGTTTCTTCAGGAGTTCCTCGGGGTTCACATTGTGGACCAGTCCTCTTTAATCTTTTTATCAATGATGTCATACATTCACTTAAGCATAGTCAGATTTTGATGTTTGCTGATGATATCAAAATTTTCAAGATTGTTCGTTCCAGACAGGACGCTTTACGTTGACAGGAAGACCTAAATCGTTTTGCTCGGTGGTGTGGTGACAATCTTCTGACTCTGAATGTTGATAAGTGTTTCTGCATTACATTCACTAGAGCTCAGTTTCCCATTGACTTTGTGTACCTCATGGGCTCTAGTGCTTTACAGAGGAAGGAAATGATTAAAGACTTGGGCATTGTATTGGATAGGGAATTATCTTTTAAGGATCACATAGAATACATAGTATCTAAAGCATATAAAATGTTAGGATTTATTCATAGATTAACTCTGGATTTTTCATGCAATAGCTTGAGAAGGCTGTATTGTGGTCTGGTTCGCTCTTTGTTGGAATGCTCATCTGTAGTCTGGAGTCCGAATTACAATATTTATATCAATCAGATTGAGGCCATACAAAATAGATTCTTAAGAATTTATGCTTACAGAATGGGCTTGCAGAGAAATGATCTTACCCTTTCTTATTTGCGGAATCGGCTGCACATGCAGTCACTCAGTGGTAGAAGGATTGTCAGTGATGTTTGTTTTTTGCATAAATTATTAGTGAATAAAATTGATAGTCCTTCTTTGCTTGAGTTAGTCTCTCTAAGGATTCCGGACCGCACGAGAGCAAGTGAGGTTTTTGTGGTTCCCTTCCATTGAACCAATTATGGCTTTTTCAGTCCGATGTCGAGAGTGGCAAGAACTGCAAATGAGTATTCGGAGATCTTGGATATGTTTGATTATTCTGACCGTTCAATTAGAGGCATTTTGAGAGGTGTTATTGATTGAATTGTCATACATACGGTATACAGGTTATGTTTTGCTTTTTTTGTTATGTTCTCATATTGAGATAGGTTATTTAAGACTAATGTAGTTTTAGATGTTCTTATTATTATTGTAAATGGTTGATCCGTTGAATAAATAAATAAAAATAATAATAATAAAATTATTGCTGGGAACGAAAACTGGTTAACCGATGGACCGGTCACAATTTGACTCGAAAACTGTGGTTGTGGATGAATAAAAACCGGTCGGCTAGCCGTCCAGGGTACCATACAACCGTTTTTAAAAACCGGTCAACTGATAAGTCATTTAGACTAAATTGATCGAAAACCGATCGACTGCTTATGATTTAAAACTACAACCGCAGTTATGGATATGCGAAATCGGTAACTCATTCTGTCACATATTTCAAGAGTTTAGAATAATTGTCAATAAAACGTCGGGCCGCATTTTACGTTGCTGAATGGTAAACAATATCTTTTACAGCTTTTGAGTGAAGTTACTGGAACAAATCACATTCCGTTTGACGATTGTGGTTTAATATCCAAAGCGCTTCCTAGCAACTACAGGCCTATTTCTCTCCTTTCAGTCGTCTCTAAAGGGATGGAAAAGTATATAAACAAGGAATTACTAAAATTTCTTGAAAAACACAGTCTAATCCACGACAGGTAGTATGTATTCCATCAGCATCCTTTCTCACCCATTCTTGGAACAGGTCTATGGAACTACACGGTGAATCCCAGATTGTCGCTCTAGACATATCCAAAGCATTCGACCAGGTCTGGCACGCAGCACTGCTTAATAAACTTGCGGCCTATGGCCTACCACCAAAACTCTGTACCTGGACAGCAAATTTCCTCTCCAACCGGATGGCCATTCCTCTAAAGTATATCCAATTAATGCAGGAGTTCCTCAAGGTTCAGCTTTAGCCCCTACTTTGTTTCTTCTCCACATCAATGAACTCCTCTCTAGAACATCCAACCCAGTTCACAGTTATGCGGACGACAGCACCCTCCACTCAAATATACAATATTCTAAGCCTGTCTCTTTAGCCCCAATTAGATGAGGATCGCAAACTCATTCAGGGTTCTGTCTCCGTGGACCTCCAAAAGATATTAGACTGGGGAAGTAGAAATCTTGTACAATTCAACCCCACCAAATCTCAGTCTTGCTTTCTATATCATAAGAGATACACCAGCCCTAGACCCATCACAATAAAGTACCAACTTATTCAAAGTAATGAGTCCTTTTCACTTGTTGGCATTTCTGTGGATCGAAATCTCAATCGGCACCAACATGTCACATCAATTGCAGAAGCGGCTGCTAAGAAATTAGGTTTCCTCTTCCGGGCTCGCAAATACTTTTCACCAGCTAATCTCTATACCTTATATACTTCACAAATAAGGCCAAACCTCGAATAGTGCTCAAACATCTGGGGTGCTGCTGCCGCTTCTACACTCGCTATCCTAGACTCCATTCAGAAGAGAGCTATTGATGTCTCATCGGTGACCCTACCCTCATCCAAAGGCTGCCATCCCTTGGCCACCGACGTGTCGTTGGTGACCTCTTTCTCTCTTTTATAGATAACTGCACGGGCACTGCTCAGACGAGCTTTCCTCCACCTGCTGCCCCCAACAGATCTACCAGGGGAACAGAGCGAATGCACCCTTTTACTGTCCAGGTCACCAGACATAGAACATCTTGTTATGCCCGCTCCTTTGTCCCGAGGACTTCCAAGTTGTGGAATTCCTTGCCGGCACATGTTTTTCCTTCTCCTCCGAACCTCCAAACCTTCAAGTCCAGAATTAACAAGTTGCCTGTTTCCTCCTTGTCGACACCCACGATACGATAGTATTTAGGCTGTAAGCCCTCGTGGTGTGTTGTTGAAATTATATATATATATAATATAATATATATATATATATATATATATATATATATATATATATATATATATATATATATATATATATATATATATATATATATATATATATATATATATATATATATATACACAGGGTGACTGGTAAGTGGTTGCATTCCTTTTTGTTTGAGACAGTGATACTACATCTCTTTTGCAACATAATAAACCATATATCACATTATACAAAGTCCTCTGATTTTCGTGTCATTTCACTTTAAATGATTTTTGGAAAATTCGTCGTGTGGCTACTAATATTCAAATTTTAGAAGAAGTGGTAAGCACTCCCTCAATTATTTTTTTTTTCAGATAGTGTAGACATTAACTCGCACTGTGCAATGATTACCATGTTGAACAGGATAATAGTAAAGAAATGCAAGGGCAAAAATTATGAGTATCGTGAAAAAATTCAAATCAATTTAACATTTCAAACACGTTTATTTTGAAAATTTGATAACAAAAAACTTTTACAAATACTGTAAAAAACTTAACTAAAAAAGTCTCACAAACTATTCTCAAAATGGTTACCTCCATTTCTTATACACGTACGAGTTCGTTTGCAAATTACTGTTTTAGTAATCCTACGAGAAAAATTGCTTTTGATTTGTCCTGCTGCTTGCTGAATTCTGTAAATCAGTTGCTCTCGTGTGTGAATCTCCACTTCGTATATGATTTATTTTCTATGACCCCATACATAGAAATCTATTGGAGTTAAATCTGGACTCTTTGGCGGCCACAGTATTGGTCCCCCCCCCCCCCCCCCCTCTATCCACTCGTTTAGAAACCAGCGATCTAATAGCGCCCTCATGTTGCGACAATAGTGTGCCGGATACCTATCTTGCTGGAAAATCATGTTACATCTGTTTGCTAGTGGTACCTCTTCCAGTAAATCCATAAGATCATGTGATAAGAAATTTTCATAATCTTCACCATTTAGGTTGACTAGAAAGAAATTTAACCAACAGACGACTGTTCAGTCGATCAGTTGTTTAACCAACAGACTACTGATCACTCGACCGATTAGTCGGCTTTAGTCGCTCGGTTATAAAATTAAACGAAAACATTTTTTTCAAAATCGGTTATAATTTTTAATAACTGATAACCGACAGAAATCTGAAAAATTCCCAGCACTGCCTGTGATTGCCCTTATAGATTTTACTTAATAAATTGACTGCTTTTAAATAAATGAAAGAATATATGTATTACAGATAATGAGTTCCACTGTCATGGTGGCAGTATCACCTGTATTCCATCGACATGGCGTTGTGATGGAGAAAATGACTGCCGTGACAACTCTGATGAGATAAAATGTGGTGACAACACCTGCTCAGAGGTGCAGTTCTCATGTGGCCCAAGTTCCAACAACCGATGCATCTACAACACATGGGTCTGTGATGGAGACAAGGATTGTTTCGATGGTAGTGACGAGAAGAATTGCTCCAGCATCAGTCCCCACCCCAGTAGGCCTGATCATTTCATGCCACAGGTACAGTTAATCTTATTGCATCACATGGTAATGATTAGTAATATGGACAGTTTTTTTAATTCGTAGAATATTTCTGTTTTATAATGAAAATAAAAGTCTGGACGCAGCAAGTGCGTTATTGTAGTGAATTTTGTTTACAATTTGTTTCATAACAAGTATGCATTTTTTAATTGAAGCAGCCACCAAATTTTGTTACCAGTATAACCTACACAGTAGCAACAATGTACCATATTTAAAATGGAATCTCTCCCATCTGTTAAAATCTTGTGCCTTCACCTTGGCAATTCCACTGAGGATTCTCTTTAACAGGTCTTTGTTGTCTGGCGAGTTTCCACATGTTTGGAAACATTCTTATTTGATGCCCGTTCATAATCAGGGACCAAAGCATTTGGTTACTAATTATAGAGCTGTTTGTATTCAGTCAGAGATACCCAAAGTTCTTGACTTTTTTGTCTCTAGACATATAACTTGGGAATGCAGACATGTTTTCGTCGAACAGCAGCATGGTTTCCTTAAAGGAAGATCTACAACAACCAACCTTCTTCTTTACCAGAATGTATTGGTCTCAGCTTTGGAGGATAGGTTACAGGTTGATTCGGTGTATACAGATTTCTCCAAAGCGTTTGATAAGGTTAATCACGTCTTATTATTGTCAAAACTTGCATTGTTGGGTTTTAATGCCAATTTGTTGTCTTGGGTGCGCAGCTTCCTTACGGGTAGGTCACAGAGTGTAAAGATCAGAGACTTCATTTCTAATAGTTTTACTGTTTCTTCAGGAGTTCCTCAGGGTTCACATTGTGGACCAGTCCTCTTTAATCGCTTTATCAATGATGTCATACATTCACTTAAACATAGTCAGATTTTGATGTTTGCTCATGTTATCAAAATTTTCAAGATTGTTCGTTCCAGACAGGACGCTTTACTTTTACAGGAAGACTTAAATCGTTTTGCTCGGTGGTGTGGTGACAATCTTCTTCTGACTCTGAATGTTGATAAGTGTTTCTGAATTACATTCAGTAGAGCTCAGTTTCCCATTGACTTTGTGTACTTCATGGGCTCTAGTGCTTTACAGAGGAAGGAAATGATTAAAGACTTGGGCATTGTATTGGATAGGGAATTATCTTTTAAGGATCACATAGAATACATAGTATCTAAAGCATATAAAATGTTGGGATTTATTCATAGATTAACTCTGGATTTTTCATGCAATAGCTTGAGAAGGCTGTATTGTGGTCTGGTTCCCTCTTTATTGGAATGCTCTTCTGTAGTCTGGAGTCCGAATTACAATATTTATATCAATCAGATTGAGGCCATACAAAATAGATTCTTAAGAATTTGTGCTTACAGAATGGGCTTGCAGAGAAATGATCTTAACCTTTTTTATTTGCGGAATCGGCTGCACTTGCAGTCACTCAGTGGTAGAAGGATTGTCAGTGATGTTTGTTTTTTGCATAAATTATAAGTGAATAAAATTGATAGTCCTTCTTTGCTTGAGTTAGTCTCTCTAAGGATTCCGGACCGCACGAGTGTAAGGAGGTTTTTGTGGTTCCCTTCCATCGAACCAATTATGGCTTTTTCAGTCTGATGTCGAGAGTAGCGAGAGCTGCAAATGAGTGTTCGGAGCTCTTGGATATGTTTGATGATTCTGACCGTTCAATTAAAGGCATTTTGAGAGGTGTTATCGATTGAATTGTCATACATATGGTATACAGGTTATGTTTTGCTTTTTTGTTGTTTTCATATTGAGATAGGTTATTTAGGACTAATGTAGTTTTAGATGTTCTTATTATTATTGTAAATGGTTGATTCGTTGAATAAATAAATAAAAATTAATATCTTTGATTTGGTTCAACAGAATGGTACATGCGTGGATTGGACGTTTAGGTGCATGAACAACCGTTGCATCCCGTACTGGTGGAAGTGCGATGACGCTGATGACTGCGGTGACGGCAGTGACGAGGTGGGCTGTCCTACGTTTACCACCACTACATCCGTTCCCACAACAGTCACATTCAGACCGCCATCTGTATGCATGGAGAACCAGTTCCAATGCAAGAATGGTGGCTGTATACATTCCTCCTGGGTGTGTGATAGTACAGAGGATTGTCCTGGTGGTGAGGATGAGGCCAGGTGCGAAGGAGTGGTCAACTGCACTGCTGATCAGTTCAAGTGCAGGATGGATGGTAGCTGTGTGTCAGTAAGTTAAATCCTGTATTTGATTTGTATATTTCAGGACATAGGTCATTGTTTTATGGGAAGTCCATATTTTCAGGGTTATTCGATAAAGTCCATATTTCCATGAAAAAGTCATAAGTACATACATATTTTTATGTTCAGCAAACTTGACTTTATCAAATGCGAACAGCCAAGTTAGGCAAAACGTATTCATCTCGATTTTAAATTCGATTGTTATGTGCGAACACTGTGTCTCTACCACTTGCATGAGAGTGACAATCTAGCCCACTCATTTCAAATATGAAAAATACAACGTTTGTTATGATGTATTATAACATGTGCATCACAACTAGCACCAAAGTAATGGCAACTGAGATCGGAACTTGAAATGAGTAGTTATTACGTGATCGCTACTAATTATATGGGTGGGTGGCCTAGCTGCTTTCAAGGTCTTAGGATCGACGTCTTTACTCATAAAACTACTCAAAACTTAGGGGAACTTGAAAGTATCAGACCACAGTAGCCGAAACTATCTTAAGTTACTATAATGTTGTCGCGACGTTGCCGACCTCTTCATAGTTGTGGAACTTCTTGGTAATATATTCTGGTGACAGTCACGTTTTCGCTACCTGAAGAAGTGAATTGTACTGTTTGTAGCTACTATGAAGTAGTAATAACCTTTCAAATTCACCATAAGTTATTTTTCACCCCACTGATTCATAAAGGGTGATTGTTTTATTACAGCAGCACGCAATGCAATGTTGTGCAAGTCTAGTAGATGTGGAATGTGGATAGTACATGATACATAATTTTTATTAAAAACAACATTTCGAGGGCTTGTAATTCCTGGATGAGCAAATTGTCACGAAGTGGATAATCCGGAAAGGATTACCCAGCCTAATTAACAGCCATAAACTGCATTTACTCCATTAACAAGGGATTAAATAATTGCAAACACTTTTCATTATATTTTGTTTTGATATGGCGCGCTGAACAAAAGCCCCGGTGGTAAAGTGAATATAGTCGACCATGCAGGGGTCTCGACACGCTGAGCGAGAGAACCGAGGTCTCTTTCATTGGATGGCTGCCCCAGCATGGCTGAGAGTCCCACGTCGAGAGAAGCGAGACTGTGTGCGCCCGGTCGGCTAGAACGCGGCAGAAGCAGTTAGTCTTGACATCGCTGCAACGGAAGCAGTACGTTGGCCGCGGAAGCCGAGAATTTGCATACGTCGCTGGAGTAAAATCGTCGAAGAACCTGACCAGAGAGTGGCTGGAAGACCATAGAGAGGTTACCAGTGCAGGAGACCACCGCCGTGGTGTTTGTTGGGTGGACAACGTCGCCGGATTATACTTTAGGTAGATCGATGGCTCACACGGCATAGCAAGCCTGTGAAAGAAAAGGCTGAACGCTCTGTCACGGGGAATCGTCAGGCGGATTGTTTTTATTTTGTTAAGAGCAGTTACTCGACCTCGTCGCCAAAGGCACCACCAACAATGGATTCCTAGAGGTACTGTAACTCGGGGGCCGGGGGAGTGGTCGGCCATCTCCGGCGGTATTCATGCCATTTTCCTGGACGATTCTGGCCACCGTCCTGATTCTCTGATAGGTGGCAAAGCGGGGAGGTTGTGTGTGGGTGCCATTGTAGCAAATACGCTATCGGCACCAGTCAAAAATAGCCCTCTGTGTGGTCGCCTCTGCGTTCCAGGCAAGGGGTTGGAATAAGGGATCTTCCTGGGATGTAGTAGATCTGGGTTGTGGCGATTGCGTTATCGCAGATTGAGGCCGCTCTGTAGCGCTCCGTATCCCGGTCGCGTTGAGGGGGGCTAGGGGGTGCATTCCGGAGTTCTGATTCCCCGGGATCGTGGGGGTAAGTGGAAAAACCGGAGGACTGTGTGTCGATGCCGTTGTAGCGAATGCACTATCGGCGCCAGTTCTATCCCTGGAAAGGGGTTGGAACGGGGATATTTCTGGGCTGCAGTGGATCGGGGTTGTAGCGATTGCGTTATCGCAGATCGAGGCAGCCAGGCAGAGCCTGGCCTCCTGGACTGTCTGTGATCTCCATCAGAGGGGAGTCCGGTCGTTACCAGCTCCGTTGGGGGGAGGGGGGGGTCCGAAATAGGGGGGGATACCCTTTACACGAAGCAATGTTCTCCGGCTAATTGAATGAAGCATATGAAGATTGGGCCATAGATAATTTAAATTAATCATAGATTTTAGTATACCGCGAGCTTAGCTTGATATAGTACCCGTTACACCCCTATGTGCTGCATGTCTGCTTAGATTACCCAGTAGAGTTCACTGCCTTTCCCGTAACCCCGCACTGCTTAACAAAACCCCGGCCGTTAAGGTGTTGTCCCTTCAACCACCCTCTGCCTAATCCGCGAGAATGCGTAATAATAAAGTCAAATAACCGACCCTGCCTCTGGTTCCCCATAACTGCCTTGTAAATAATTTCTAGTAAAAAAAATCTCTTTCTTTTCTTTTGTAAATAGCTTGTAAATAGATTCTCATTTAATTTATTCAGCACTTCATTCAATCACTCCCGAATATCCACCGAAATAAGCTTTAACAATTAATCTCTAATCAAGACCATAACCAGCAGTCCCGTGGGGCTTGAGAAGCCGTTGACATTGACTTAGAAAGGGGGCTAGAATCGTGAGAGAGTGCACTGACTTTAAAGAAAAAATCTCTATCAGTGCTGGCATTCGAGCATGATCCTGCAGGAAAGCCGTGTCTCTAAAACTATCCCGGAAAAACCCCACACTAGGGAAGAATAATACTAACCCCCCAACTACCCGAAATACCCGTTATAAAATCATTATATTTCTTCAGTAAACTTGCATTTAAACACTCAAGACATCCAAATACAAAGCATCAGAAATCCAATTATCAATGTTGACTTGTAGTCTCGCTAGTATCTATATAATGGGAATAAAAGACAAGAATGGTTTTAGTGCATGGAGTTGGAGAGAGATATTATTCTGTGGAATAATTTTCAAGAGAAAGAAAGCAAGCGCAAGACAGAGTAGGTAGTAATAAGTCTCGTGATAGTAGCTATCACCGTTCAGCCTTGTTGTCGCTACGTGAAGGAATGTAGCAAGATAAGTTCCTGATACCATGCCGCAATTTCCGATTTTGGTGGTTGCTCCGTGACAGGAATGTTTCTATAACGGATCTCTTACTGGCGGCGAAACAGTTAGAATTTATCACGACAGTCGCTACTACGTTTCAGCAACCAATTGTGCTAGTTAGGTCCTCCGGTGTTAAGACAAATATCTAAAGATTAATTAGTGTTACTTTAATTTTTCAGGAAGCCTAAAGAATTTCACAGCATTACGATTTCTTTTACTTCCATACTCGACCATACAACAAAATAAAGGCATTTTAAAATGTTCCTACTGATGAAATCACAATATTTGTTTTTCCAGAAAATAAAACATGCTGCATGAACATGTGAATAAACCATGTGTATGTCTTACACCTGCCATCACAGCGTGCTGCATGTCGTAATTGTGGAATACTGTGGCATTAAAATAAAACTTTTGCTATGTCTATTACAAACAATTAGTTATTATTAAAATAATTTTATACAATTATATGGGTAACTTTCATCTTACTCTTTACAGCTCAGTGTTGTTTGTAATGAGAAATTCGATTGCCCAGATGGGACTGATGAGCTTATGTGCGAGCACAACCTACCCAATGAACCTGCAACCCCCAGCTGTTCCGTGGGTTACTTCCCTTGTGACAACAATGTATGTCACCCACTGTCATCCATGTGTGACAATAAATTCGACTGCATAGATGGTTACGATGAGGCAAACTGCACCAAGTCTACAAGGTGAGTAATACAATATTTTATATCACACTTGGTGTTCAATGTATGTGCATTATAGTTCATAGTTCTTTATTTCACCATCAAAAGCTACATGATGCATCCTGTTGAGTATTGTGTCAGTTGTCACGTCAATTCAGTAATAGTGATAATAAATAGGTCATTTATTTCAGTAGTTGTAGTGTCATATTTGTAGATATAAGTAAGAAGAAGTATGTAAAATGTCATATGAATAACGTGTTGTGTTGTTATATAGTTGATTGGATTCTTATAAAATAGAGCTATTATTTAACATCAAATAAGTGCACTCCTTTATTCACGGAAAATATACAACACATCCTACATTATACATTAAAGTATACACTGTGTCCTTAAGCTCCCACACTCTGGGTATATTCAGAACTAGAAGAGATACAACCTCAATTGAAATACTAAAAAGTTGCGCTTTCTTCAGACGTTTCAGCAACTCTTTTTCCGACATGTGATTCCAATGCTAAACAGGACCTTGTTCCTTTGATGCAAATATGATAGCAAAGCTAGTTTCTTTTAACTGTAATGTTCTAGTTGATTGTTTTAATGTCATTATGTCATTATTGCTTCCAAGTCTAAAGTGTAAACATCAGAAAGGTCTGCTTGTAGTTTTATGGTTCTTACACAAGTTTTTTGCATAGGAATTTGTTAAGTTTTATGACAAACTGCAGCATTTGTTTGTGTGCACTGGTGGTAGTGTTGGTTACAGAATTTCAACATTGTGGTGGAAGTTACATTTGAATTTTCTTTGTTTTGGAGTGTATTCTGCAATTGACCAGTTTTTTTTTTTTTGCATTGTGGTTATCTTATCTCTTGATGTTATGTTGATGGAAAAATCTTTTAATTTTATTAGTTTATTTATATTTCATTTTATACTGTTTATCTACAGCAGTCCATATATCATGAGTGACTGTCTAAGATGTGGTATTACTGGTAAGACCTTTAGTTGTGACACCTGCAAGCTCTTGTTCTGTGAGCAGTGTTCAGACCTTAGTGCCTCGGAGATTAGATACATGGAGTCGAAGAGGAGAAAGCTTCTTTGGATCCTACTTGACTAACTGTCTGCAATATGTTTTTTATAATGGATTTAAGCCTGAACCCTTCACTGCTAACTCCGGCGTTCCACAAGGTTCCAAACTTGGCCCACTCCTCTTTTTGTTATTTATCAACAACATAAGCTCTGTAATTTCTTGTAATCGTCTATTATTTGCTGTTTATCTCAAATTATACTCCAGTGTTCATGATATTAGTGACTGTTCAAGACTCCAGGTGACTCCTTGACAACTTACAGCTGTGGTGTGTTGAGAACAGACTTGAATTAATGCCTCGAAATACAAAGTGATGACATACACTAGAAAACCCAGCCGTATAGCTTTTCCCTACAAAGTGGGGGGTGTACCGTTGGCTAGGACTGAAACGCACAAGGATCTTGGCATTGTATATGATGAACATTTAAGTTTCGTTATGATGAACGTCAGATCATTTTCCAGCTTGGATAGCTTGAACATTCTCTATTTTGCTTACATTCGATCGAGGATTAAATATTGTAGCTTGGTTTTTGATCCCTTTTATAGTGTTCAGATTGATGCCCTAGAAGATGTTCAGTATAAGTTTTTAAGACACCTTGTATATAGAGAATCTGGTACCTACCCACAGAGAGGATGCAATCATGGTCAATTGCTGATGCAAACTGGCATACCCAGTTTGTATTCGGATAGAAAAGTTGCATCTGTGATGTTCCTGCATAACTTGTCTCATGGTAAAGTTGATTGTCCAGACTTATTGATGAAGTTAAATTTCTCAGTTCCACGGGCTGCATCTAGAGTGGTGAGAGTGTTTAAGCGTCCAATACCAAGGACTAACTTGTATATGAAATCACCTGTGTACACAATGAGCTCTGACTTTAATGACATTGCAAACTTGTGCGACTTCTATTCAGATAGGGCTGTGGTTATTCGTAGGGTGGCTATATCTTACTTTGTCTGTTATTAGGACCATTATATGTACTGTTTTGTGTAATTTTTGCCTTCTGATGTTTTGCACAGTATTTTAGTTCTGCTTTTGGAAGTAATTTTTGTTCATATTGTTACATATTGTTCTTTTTGTTTGGTGTCCTATTAATGGGATTATCTTGTTGGGCATGTATTCAGTAAATAAATAAATGTTATCGGAAACAAAATTATGTGAAAATGTATTTGGCATTGAAGTTTTGAATTTAGGTTGATAATAATAATAATAGTGTATTGTCCACCAATCTCACGTAGTTTGTCACATCATCCCTATTTACGGGTTTACAATTAATCAAATACAAAAACAGTTTAAAAAAATACATTTTCTTTTTTCTTTTTAAATAAGTGTAAATAAAAACACACAAAGCTGCAAATTTAAAACTTGTACATAAGGACACAAAAAAAAAACAGATTAAATTGCATAGATGAAAATTAAATCAACACAAAGTTAAAGTCAACTTCCCGGACAATTTATTTGTGAATTGATGAATTTGTTCATGGAATAAAACTGTTCCAACAAAATAGATTTCATCCTCTTGCAAACATTGTTGGTAATAGTGTCTTAAGATTAGGCGGTATTTTTTTGTACAGTGTGATCCATTAAGGGTGGCGACCGGCTGTATCTCGGAAACTATACATCTTAAAATTTTGAGAAAACATATTTTATAACAAAAGTGACCACGAAAAAAGCCTGAAAATTATTTACAGGGTGGTAGGTCAACCGCCAGAGCGCGTATCTCAAAACCAAAAATCAGAAACCGTTGCCCAGCACATTTTGCCGTTGGTGTCCGAAATTATTTAGGTGTTATGTTTTCAAATAAGTGGATTGGAAGAGGTAGTAATTTACCATGGCCAGCAAGGTCATCTGACCTTATGATTTTAGATTTTTACTTGTCGGGAAGTAGTAAAGATATAGTTTTTGAAACACGTCCAACTATACGTGAGGATATGAAAGAAATGATTCGGGAAGCAGTAAGAAGTATTTCTATTGATGAAATTGACGCCAGTGGCAATTCTACTAAACAAATACTGAATTTGTGTATAGCAAATGATGCGGAATATTATGAGTATATCAAATAAATTTTATCCTTTTGTAAATGTCTAGAACATTGTGAGATGTACGACAGGGTCGCCATCTCGGTGAGGAACCAGCTATGTTGTCACAGCAGCTTCAAATAACACAAAATGTTATAAAATACAGACCGTGTACAACCAACTAACAATTTTGTAAATTGTCAGCCCTGGCCCAACTAACAATTTACAAAATTAGTAGTTGGTTGTATACAGTCTCTATTTTATGAGATTTTGTGTTCTTTGGAGCTGTCGGGACAACATACTACCTGGTGCCGCACCGAGACGGCGACCCTATCGTACATCTCACATTGTTCTAGGTGGTTGGCTACCATAACCGTATTACTTTATAGGTGTGTTCTCACTGTATTTATTTATTTATTTATTTATTTATTCAACGGATTAACCATTTACAATAATAATAAGAACATCTAAAACTACATTAGTCTTAAATAATCACAATATGAGAACATAAAAAAAAAAAGCAAAACATAACCTGTACACCATATGTATGACAATTCAATCAATAACACCTCTCAAAATTCCTCTAATTACACGGTCAGAATCATTAAACATGTCCAAGAGCTCCGAATACTCATTTGCAGTTCTCGCCACTCTCGACATCGGACTGAAAAAGCCATAATTGGTTCGATGGAAGGGAACCACAAAAACCTCCCTCGCTCTCGTGCAGTTCGGAATCCTTAGAGAGACTAACTCAAGCAAAGAAGGACTATCAATTTTATTCACTAATAATTTGTGCAAAAAATAAACATCACTGACAATCCTTCTACCAGAGTGACTGCATGTGCAGCCGATTCCGCAAATAAGAAAGGTTAAGATCATTTCTCTGCAAGCCCATTCTGTAAGCACAAATTCTTAAGAATCTATTTTGTACGGCCTCAATCTGATTGATATAAATATTGTAATTCGGGCTCCAGACTACAGAAGAGCATTCCAACAAAGAGCGAACCAGAGCACAATACAGCCTTCTAAAGCTATTGCATGAAAAATCCAGAGTTGATCTATGAATAAATCCTAACATTTTATATGCCTTAGATACTATGTACTCCATGTGATCCCTAAAAGATAATTCCCTATCCAATACAATGCCCAAGTCTTTAATCATTTCCTTCCTCTGTAAAGCACCAGAGCCCATGGAGTACACAAAGTCAATGGGAAACTGAGCTCTAGTGAATGTAATGCAGAAACACTTATCAACATTCAGAGTCAGAAGATTGTCACCACACCACCGAGCAAAACGATTTAAGTCTTCCTGTAAAAGTAAAGCGTCCTGTCTGGAACGAACAATCTTGAAAATTTTGATATCATCAGCAAACATCAAAATCTGACTATGCTTAAGTGAATGTATGACATCATTGATAAAAAGATTAAAGAGGACTGGTCCACAATGTGAACCCTGAGGAACTCCTGAAGAAACAGTAATACTACCAGAAATGAAGTTCCTGATCTTTACACTCTGGGACCTACCCATAAGGAAGCTGCGCACCCAAGACAACAAATTGGCATTAAAACCCAACAATGCAAGTTTTGACAATAATAAGGCGTGATTTACCTTATCAAACGCTTTGGAGAAATCTGTATACACCGAATCAATCTGTAACCTATCCTCCAAAGCTGAGACCAATACATTCTGGTAAAGAAGAAGGTTGGTCGTTGTAGATCTTCCCTTAAGAAAACCATGCTGCTGTTCGGCGAAAACATGTCTGCATTCCCAAGTTATATGTCTAGAGACAAAAAAGTCCAGAAGTTTGGGTATCTCTGACTGAATACAAACAGCTCTGTAATTAGTAACCAAGTGCTTTGGTCCCTGCTTATGAACGGGCATCAAATAAGAATGTTTCCAAACATGTGGAAACTCACCAGACAATAAGGACATGTTAAAGAGAATCCTCAGTGGAATTGCCAAGGTGAAGGCACAAGATTTTAACAGATGGGAGGGGATTCCATCTGGGCCGTAACTAAGTTTATCTTTCAAACTACAGATACGATCAATAATATCAGCAGAAGTAACACTAGGCACAGTCATATTTACCGACTCACGCAAAAAAGGATCGGGACCGACACCGCCAGCCTGTACCTCATACACAGATGAGAAAAAACTAGCAAAAAGATCCACCGAATCATGCAAAGAATCACTCCTAACACCATCATAATACATAGCCTCAGGAAGATCATAAATCCTCCTCAACTTGTTAATATAAGACCAGAAAGAACCCGGATTGTTTTCAAAATTATTCTCAGTATAAGCAATAAAATTTCTGTAACAAGTATCACGAAGATTCCTACATTCCTCTCGGAGACCAGTTAGTATACCATACTGATGAGCTCTAAGTAGAGCGAAACTGGTCTGCGATTCTAATTATGGTGGAAATACATCTAGTCTTGTAAATTTTTGTTATGAGTAGTAATATGATTTATGTTAACAAATATTGTTGACCAGAGAAAACTTGTTAAATTTCATTGGCCCTGACGGGCCTAATCCATAGGTAAAGAAAAACTCCCCACTATTTACGTATTTTTAAAGATATCTTTGAATAGAAAAAAGATATTGATGTCTGGTTTTCACTGGTTTGTTGCTAATTTAGTCCGTTTTTATAAGGTGTGGTCAAACTTACATGTTTACATTTAATATTTTCAAGAAAAAAGTATACCACATGCCAGGACACTATGTAAATTTACAAAATATGCAACCTTTACAACCTGTTTTGAGCTGGTAGATTTTAATCTTCTGATGGAAGTACACAGCTCTACTTAGTTTTTTTTGCAATATAATATAAGTGAGTTTTCTATCTTGAATTCTCATCAATGAACACCCCTAAAAACTTGACTGATACAACCTTGACACTTTTTACATTAAAATTGAGGACCTGAGTTTTATCCCTGTTTATTATCAGCTTATTGATGCAAAACCAGTTTTTAACTGCACTAATCAGTTGTTTTGTTTGAAACTACCTCAGAAATATAAATGATGTAACAGCATACAACTGCATCTGTGTTCACATATTTTGGCAAATGGTTCATATACACTATAAACAGCAGTGGTCCCAGAACAGAACCCTGTGGCACTCCTGGAGTTGTAATTTTCTATAAATAAAAGTTACCCTTTTCAAATATCCTGCAGTTGTAATTTTCAATAAAGAAAAGTTACCCTTTTCAAATACAGACTGTCTCCTATCCCTCAGATATGACCTGACCAAATTTGCTGGCGCTCCTCTCACCATATCTTTCCAATTTATTGGGGTTTTTCATGTGGTAGCATGTTCAATCGCTTGACAAATCAAACAGTATTGTCTGGTCAATTTCTACTGATCCACTGAACTAGCTATTTTTTCCATCATCTCGACAAGCAAACTAGATGTAAAAAGTCTTTCTAGCTTGGGGCAAATACCTATCTACTTATGTATCCATGAATAAAACTAAATGGATTTTTAGTTTTTGTCACATTTAATATAGTAACTTCCCGTTCTCCAGGATATACCAAATACATCAGATGGGTGTTGACGAACGTAGTATCAACGAATCGACGATTCTCTTGTATTGGTGGATCCCAACACCAACTGGTGTTAAACTGGAGTTTTTGCCCAGCATTGCTAAATGCGAAGAGAATAAGTGGCAGAACAAGACATGGACTGAAGAGGCTGAATATGAATTTGACAACCTTGAGCCTTACACCAAATACAACATGACAGTTTACGTGAGGGTGCAGGACACCAAAACAGTGTTCCCACCTGCTAAGTACTTCATTGCATTTTCCGGAGAAGGTGAGCAACTCTGTCACTATATTATATATATTTTTTTATTAACTCATCGTTTTTATATTCATTGTATTAGTGTATTGTGATAAAGTATAAATTTAAATTATTATTATTATTATTTGTGGACAAAAATTATACACCATGTGCCTACAAAAATCCTTAGACTTGTACTGTATTATAACATAATTTTTAAGGTTACATCCAAAACAGTTTTGACAGCCTTACTCCAAATTCACTGACTTCAAATTTTGGCATGGCAAATATGATTTCTTTCTGCTTTCGTTTTGACAAAAATTATACAGCACATTCATACGGGGAAGTCTTAGACTTGTACTGTAATAAAACATAATTCATAAGGTTACATCTGAAAGGGTTTGACAGCTTACTCCTAAATTCACCAAATTTCAAACTTTGACATACCAAATATGGAATATTTGTAGAAGAAATTCTTTCAGGAGCTTATTTCCCACGCCCAGAAGTTGATACTTGCTTTGTTTTGTACACTTTTTGAGTTGGTCATTTTAGTTATTTTTTGTTACTCTTTTAGGAATTCCATCTGAACCTTGGAATGTTACCGCAACACAGAAGAATGGCTCGCATGTCTTGCTACAGTGGAAGAAACCAATGAAGGTGAATGGCATTATATCGAATTACCAGATTTGTTGGTATCCACCCTTGCCACCTATAAAGTTGAAGCTAAGTGGTAACGAAACAGCTCATCTTTTAGCTGCAGAGTTTGAGCCTGATGTAACATACCACTTTTACGTAAGTAATTTTGTTAATAATAATAATGTTGTGATTTTAAAGTGGGGTTTGAGACGGTTCTAAACCTCTTTTTGTATTTCTAACAGCTTGTTAACTTCAGAAGTGAAAAACATAGTTAATATATGGACATAATACTCACTTGTGAACACTCTGTAGCCTATAGCTTAGCATGTTTTGGTAAATAAACAGTTTCTTTGTAATACACACTTTTAAAACCTTGGAAAGGCGACAATTATACTTTCACTTTTGTTGTAGTTTAAGGTTAAATACAAATAAACAACCCTCTTCATCTAATTTCACTTGTAAAGAATTAACCTAGTCCAAAACAGTAAACAACTAAATTTCAGGTTCTGTTTACATTTTTAATAGTAGGAATTGCCCTTAGGTATGTACTGTCTCCTTCTCTGTGATGACTAGCCATGTTTTTCTATGTCACTCTTCTGTGTATAGTGTCATCTTTTTCATCTCCCTTTCTCCCAGATATAATTTCTGAAATCAATAAAATTCATTTTTAAAGGAAATACTAACATCTCTCTTATCACTTATCAAATTCAAACAAGTTTTTGTTGTTTGATTAAAGATTAATATTCCTATAAAATTATGATTTATTATGATTCGAGTTACTGAACAGTAAGTTGTGGCAGTAAAAGGTGCTTGGAAATTACCTTCAGCTATATGCTGGATATAAGCCTACAGCTTGCAAAAGTGGTTTTAAAGAACAGTGGTTGTTCTGTATTAAATTCCACATCAATTTTATTGAGACATAAGTCAGTACGAATCACTTCATATTTTTGTCAGAAAAGAAACCTCACACATTGGGGTTTCTTGTCTGGGTCTGAAATCTTGTGGAGTTTTCTGCTTGTTGTGTGTAGTCGTCCGAAGCTGTACCTGTCAAGTTTCTTTTAAACGTAGAACTGTAAGTGGACTGGGCCTGACTGATTGGCGGAACTAGCCGTAACTGGGTCCACACTACCATATTAAGTTTATTAAGCAGCTGCAGACAAGGCCCACCTCCGACAAGTCCATGAAGTGGTTATTTTGTTATTCTGTTTAGTTCCCATAACTACAATCATAAGATACAGAGTTTCTAATTAACAGTATTCAATAGTAACTTTTAGTTATAGTAATATTTGATAAATAATATACACAGATAAACAGTTTTAGCTATACCTACTAAGCTTATAGTTGTTGCAATACACTGTTTGACATACAGCCCTAGCTTTTTACACCTGGGCAGTCGACTGTGAAAGGGGATCTAGTGGTATCTTTGTTACATTATATATATATATATATATATATATATATATATATATATATATATATATATATATATATATATATATATATATATATATTAGCTTAACATATCACAAGTTATTGTAACAAAATCACTTTAACTGTTTGGATAGGTTGTGATTCCAGATATTAAATTTCACTAACTGTGTCTTGATTTAACTAGTAGTTAATTAACTAGAGTAGGTTGTCGAAATCAAGTACAGCATTTTTAACCACAAAGCAGTTAGCTTTTAATAACATCTGTTGCTAGTCGTTGACAAATGAGAGTGACACCTTTACTGAGTCAGGTACCAACTGCTGATATTGAAATTACCGAGTCCTGTGAGTAACTTGGAACTGAACTCTATTGTATCCTTCCTTCTCGTTCCTGTAGCTTGTTAAATTTTCTTCTCCTTCTATCCTTCTCTTAAATTGTGACGGGCCAGAAGCCGGGCAAACCCTTGTTTTAATAGTGTTATTAAGAAAACCCGTCGCAGGTTCGGTAGTTGATTATGAAAAAAAACTCTTACACTTGGAAACAAAGTAGAACACAAAAAGGTTTACAGTCACCTTATACGTTTACATAATTTCAATGAACATCAATATACTTTTGATACTGTGACTTATAAATAGAGGTGTGCGAAGCTTCGAAATTTCGAGTCAAACTCGAACCGAACCTTCAGTTCGAAAAATTGTTGACAAGGCGATGTTAAAGTAGTTCGATGTTCAAAATAAGTAACTCTCCAAAATGCTTCAAACTTCGTTGCTCAAAAATACTTCGAAATTTAACTTTACAGGCATTCAAAGGTGCCAAAGGTAGCGACTTTGCGGCCCCATTAACTCTGTGGCGGTGCTTTAAACTGGAGTCGATAGCGTAATTTTTGGAAATTTTACTCGTGCATATTTTTGACAATTCGTGGGATAGATTGAGACATGACAGCCATTTAACAATCATTTGGCAAGTGGTAGTGGACTTTTCCTTTACGTGATAGTAAAGGATTTTTTCATGCCCGAGGAAGTACCACCCCTTATATCAAGGGGTGTCCTAACGGACATTTCCGGTTCTTGTGTATGAGTCAGTTTCCCTTATAAGCAAAAATGATGGTGGCTCCTCCTTGTACAAAAGATTCCGGAGGCAAAATCCCCCTCCATTCGGATCTCCGGGAGAGGGGTGTACAGGGAACGCCAGCATCGAGATCACAATATCCTTCTCGAACATATGTAGCCTAAATTCTAACCTGAACTCCGTCCACCATTTCCTCCAGGCTAATAGGCCCCAACTCCGTCCCCAAGAAAGGATCCAAAGCGCTTCCTAGCAACTACAGGGCTATCTCTCTCTCCTTTCAGTCGTTTCTAAAGTGATGGAAAAGGATATAAATACCGAATTATTAAAATTTCTTAAAAAAAAGTTAATCCACGACAGGCAGTATGGATTCCCTCAGCGCAGATCAACTGCCGACCTCCTTTCCTTTGTCACCCATTCTTGGAACAAGTTTATGGAACTACGGTGAATCCTAGATTGTCGCTCTAGGCATATCCAAAGCATTCGACCAGGTCTGTCACGCAGCGCTGCTTAATAAACTTCCGGCCTATGGCCTACCACCAAAACTCTGTACCTGGACAGCAAATTTTCTCTCCAGCCTGAGCATTTCTGTTGTCATGGATGGCCATTCTCTTAACTGTATTCAATTAGTGCAGGAGTCCCTCAAGGTTCAGCTTTAGCCCCTACTTTACTTCTCCACATCAATGACCTCTTCTGTAGCACATCCAACCCAGTTCACAGTTACGCGAACGACAGCACTTTCCACTCAAATATACAATATTCTAAGCCTATCTCTTTAGCCCAATGAGATGAGGATCACAGACTCATGGAGGGTTCTGTCTGTGGATCTCCAAAAAATATTACACTGGGGAAGTAGAAATCTTGTACAATTTAACTCCACCAAATCTCAGTCTTGCTTTCTATCTCATAAGAGATACACCAGCCCTAGACCCATCACAATGAACAACCAAGTTATTCAAAGTAATGAGTCCTTTTCCCTTGTTGACATTTCTGTGGATCGAAATCTCAACTGGCAGCAACATGTCACATCAATTGCAGAAGCGGCTGCTAAGAAATCAGGTTTCATCTTCCGGTCTCGCAAATACTTTTCACTAGCTAATCTCTATAGCTTATATACTTCACAAATAAGGCCAAACCTCGAATACTGCTCCCACATCTGGGGTGCCGCTGCCGCTTCTACACTCACTATCCTGGACTCCATTCAGAAGAGAGCTATACGTCTCATCTGTCTCCCTACATTCACCCAAAGGCTGCCATCCCTTGGCCACCGACGTGCCGTGGGTAACCTCTCTCTCTCTCTCTCTCTCTCTCTTTTATAGATATCTGCACAGGCACTGCTCAGAGGAGCTTTCTTCCATAGTTCCTCCACCTGCTGCCCCCAACGGATCTACCAGGGGAACAGAGCGAATGCACCCTTTCACCATCCAGGTCACCAGACATAGAACATCTTGTTATGCCCGCTCTTTTGTCCCGAAGACTTCCAAGTTGTGGAATTCCTTGCCGGCACATGTTTTTCCTTCTCCGAACCTCCAAATCTTCAAGTCCAGAATTAACAAGTTGCCTCTTTCCTCCTTGTCGACACCCACGGTACGATAGTATTTAAGCTGTGAGCCCTCGTGATGTGTTGTTGAAATAAAAAAATCACAGAATATTTGTTTTTATATATCCTAGCATCCCAACTTTTTTTGCGGTAACAACTTTATGATGACAATGTTCGAAAGCAATTGGTAACGTAAATTGTCAGAATTTATGATGACAATTGCCTTCGGAAAACACTAGTTTAAACATGCTTTATTTCACAATGAGCCAAAACAGTAAAATTTTCACAATCAGGAGACAGTTAAAATTTTGAGTGTCACCGGAAGGCATTTTTACAATAGTCTTTTAAAAATCTGTATTTTATATAACGAGGTAGTAAGTGTATTTATACAAAATAACAAAATGTTTTCTCCCCTAGCAGATTAAAGTTTCATTTTGCAACATATCATATACTTACTTTGAGTTTTTTTACAGTGCGTTATATGTTGTAAGCAAATCTGTTGGCTTTTTATTTCAGGTCATAGCATTCAACAAAAAATACGAGAGCAAGAGCTCTGAAGTTACGACTGTAAAGTTTGATGGGGATTCAGATTTGGAACACGTTAAAAACTTAACTGTCATACAAACTACAAATTCAACAGTAACATTGACTTGGCCACCTTCCAAGTCCGCTGAAGGATACACTGTCCAGATAGATGTTGGTTATCCCTATCCCAACATTCCTTCAAGAAAAACCAACTTGAATAATCTGACCATTGATAATTTGGCTCCCGGAGTTACTTATTTGTTCAAGGTAAGTTATAGCTTTGTGTATACCTTTTTTTAATGTTATATGTGATAGTTATAATTAATTCGTATTTCAGGTAAATGCATATAAGAAACATTTCATTGGGCCCGAATCTCGAATCCACGCACGTACTAGTGGCGCTCCCTTACCACAAGTAAATTCCATCCAAGTGAGCGTGGTTAAACAATTAGGTACGACTGTCAAAGTCAGTTGGGAAAGGCCCAAGGATCCTAGGAAGATTTCCTGGAAATATGGTATTTACTACGGGATTGATCAGGATCAGCTGCTAGAAAGTAAGTTTAAATTAAAATAAATAAATAAAGAAATAAAACAATTTTGTCAACTGGCTCCAGCATTGTGCCTCAATGACAAGGATTTAATTCTTTAAAGAGATATTAAAATTAAAGTATATTTATAAACTATAATCTCTTCTCTTCCATTTGGTGTGCCGTTTTTGTCTGAGGCTCAAATGATTACTGAGATATCATTAAAAGAATATCACAGACACTGAGCATAATTTTATATGTAATTACAAAAATATCAAGTAAGTACTCGGGCAATTTAGCATCCACTTCATCTAAATTTTATTCATTTTGTGTTTCTAAACAATTTACATACATATTAGCTTAGCTTGGCGTATTATACAGACGTCTGCAACTCGTATAGTGTTAACGGAAGCGGAGGTTAATTATCGGAATAAAAGATGTAGGAACGAAGCACATATGTTATGACATAGATAACGGTATATTGATAACGATATTAAAGCACAAAACTTAATACACATAATAATAGTAACAATAATGATATAACAAATGGAATAAGAGAAACTTACTTAGGTATGGTCATCTTTGACTATTAAATAATAACAGTGTTTACATAATTAAATAATCGCGGCGTTATTTCAACCGACTACATTTCAGCAGCTTATTTAAAATGATATACATTTCCGCCTACATTGTAGAACGGTGTTTAAGTTAACTATCTTACTTACTAAAATGAATCTCCTTTATATTTACCAACAATAACATATTTTGATTCTTAACCTCGCTGACTAAACATTCCTGTCTATCTTACAAATTCGTTTGTTATGGTTTATATGCTGAACGTGACAATTTCAATGTCGATCCATAAAATGTTGACCTCCAATTCATTGAAATGTTTACCTAACTTCATTACAGAATTTAACTGACCTACTTGTACTAATTATTTCGGTGTTTTTACTAATTACATTTTTAAGGCCGTTATGAGATATCCTCTGTTCTCTTGAACATATAGACAATATTTATTCAAATATAAACCTAAACAACTGAGCGAAAACTGTGAATTTACACCTGTCAGAGCATCTTGCGCAGAAACTCCTGATATACGAGGACAACAAACAAGAGAATAAGTTGCATAATGTAAGGGATACAAATAACAGTGATAGTGTTCAGCTTTTCATACACCAGTTGCAAAACATTGACTGGAATTCACTTCTGGCACCAAATGCTGAAGAATCTTATGTTCGTTTTCATGAAACTCTAATGGAAAACTTTGACAACTGCTTTCCTGTGAAAAGGAAGAGGGTTATCGCTGTTAAAGAACACATTTTCTGGAGTGAAATTATCAGAAAACTTAGGAATCGGGTAGATGCTGCATATACAATCTTTAGAGTAAAGAGATATGATAACTCAAAAACTCTTTATGAAAGCCTAAAGAAACAACTAAGGACACAGATTGACACTTCTATTAGAAACTATAACAGAAATAGAATTACAAATGCTGATAATAAATCTAAAATCATCTGGAAATTGATAAATTCGAATATAAAAACCTCGAGGATTAGCCAAGGAGCATGTGCACTGAGTGCTGTCTGTCTAAATTGCCATTTTTCCAAAATTGGTGAGGATAATTTGGTGCCAGTAGAAGACACGTCAAAAAAGTGCCATTCCTATATAAAACATGTCAAATTGCGGAACAATGGGTCAATGTTTCTCGAGGACACATCCCCACGTGAAGTTATGCAGGTGGTGTTGATGATGAAAAATAAGTCAGCTTGTGACATCTTTGGATTAAACATAGTACTTTTAAAAAGGATAATCCACGTGATTGCAGACCCACTGAGCAAAATTGTCAATATGTGCTTTGCTCAGGGTATATTTCCAAATCTATTAAAAATTGCAAAGATAATTCCTTTCCCAAAAAGTGGCGACATGAACGACTGCAACAACTATAGGCCAATTTGTATTCTCCCTATAATCTCGAAAATTTTGAAAGCACTTATTAAAGAGAGATTAGCAAGCTATATTGATAGGCAGGAAATCTTAAACCATTCCCAGCATGGATTCAGAAGAAATAGGTCAACAACTACGGCGATGACATATATAGCTGATTTTGTCTTGGAAGCACTTGATCACAAAGAAAATGCTGAGCTATTGTGCTTTGACCTTAGCAAAGCCTTTAATATGGTAAACAACCAGATCCTTATCTCTAAGTTGGAATATTATGGAATGAGAGGCAGAATAGGAACACTTTTACAATCATATTTAAGGAACCGGATGCAGTTGGTTAGCTGGCAAAATACCACTTCAAATTTTAAACAGGTAGACTTGGAAGTACCACAGGGCTCTATACTGGGACCAATGCTCTTCCTATTATATATTAACGATTTGCCCGAAGACATTAGGGCAGACAGAAGTTGCATCTTCGTAAATGACAAGACAGTAATTAATAAAGCAGTTCCAGACCTTATAAAACACAAGGGTGATCAACCCATCCAGCAGGTCTAAGTAAACAAGTTATTGCTTAATGCAGAAAAAACATCAAGACTTGTCATAACTACCAGGGACCATCTACAGAACTCAGGCGAATATAATAAAGTTTTAGGCTTTCATCTTGATGGTTGTTTCAACTGGAAACCCCACATAGACCACATGTGTAAAAAATTATCTTCAGCCATCTACTCAATCCGTAGAATAAGATACATCATAGATGAAAGCGCCGCTAGGGTTACTTACTATGCTCACTTTCAAAGCATTGCAACCTATGGGATTTTGCTGTGGGTATCCTCGCCACATGCAGAGCGTGTCTTTTTCCAACAGAAGAGAGCCATCAGGGCAATTGCTAACGTTCCTCAGGACAACAGTTGTAGAGAACTATTCCAGAGGTATAAAATACTGACCCTACCAGCAAGTTATATAATTACTTGCCTTCTTTACATTAATGACCATCAGGCCAGTTTTATCTCCCACGAACAGGTTCATAGTTACTAAACTAGAGGTAAAAGTCAGTTTGTGATTCCTCATCACAGGATAAGCCGCACACAGAGGAGCCATGAGTATACTGGAGTTAAGTTGTTTAATTGACTTCCAGTGGTGGTCAGAGAATTGCCTAGAAGACAGTTTGCATCTGTGATAAAAAGAAAATTAATAGAGAGACCTATATATTCAATTGAAGAATTTAATTTTTAATTAACTGTTGTCTGTTGTTGTCAGCTCATTTTATATTTTGTTTTATTTTATTTATATTATCACCCACTCTTTGTCATGTGTAAGGCCATTATACAATTATTTTATTATTTTATGTGCGACGAACCATGTAAATGTTGATGGTTAAATAAATGTTATGTTATCCTTTTAAATTTTCAAAAATCAGTTGTTAGTTTCGTAATTATTAGTGCTTTTTGAAGATTTATTAAGAGGGGGGTGCAATAAAATGTTTAAAATACACTATTTTTGAGGAACAATCACACCAAACCCGATAAATCAATTTTTTGTGAAAAATGAGTTAGGCATTGATTTATATTAATTTGAAGTTAATGTAGGAAGTTGCCCATTTTGTGCAAAAAGTGATAAATTCAAATTTTGAACAAAACCCAATAAATCGTTGATGTTGTATTGCATTGCTACCTGTTGTGAATTAGTAAAAGCATCAGAATAAACTTAGGCTCTTTCACAATAGATGGCTACATTACACATGTTAGTAATATATAATTAATTTCCTTTGTTATCACTAGGAAATTGTAACCTGTAAACCTATTAATCTGTAACATTTAAACATACGGTAAGGTAATATTGCGGGGTGAGATAAGAATTAAGCTCTTTCACAACAGATGGATCAAAGGAAGTTGGCTCACCTCTCTTACATTACCTAGATGCCTTGGAATTCGACGGCAAAGGCAAAGCTTCGGTTCTTCTGCTACGGCTGCGGGGCGCAAAATAAAAATGCACATATTCATGCGTTATATTTGTTTGATGTTTATTACTTAATGAAAATTCAATAATAATAATTATTAATATAGAAATGGGCGAGTTTCAAAATGTGTAACACATTACAGGATTGAATTTCCTGTGAATACCGATAAACTGTTTGTTGTGTTTTTATTCTGTCGTTTTAAATTTAAGTAAGTTTTCCCATTGTTTCAATTTCAGAACCGCGATATGAAACCACCAACTTGACAGCGACCATTCAGAATTTGGATGCCTGTGAGATGTACTCTTTTAGTGTTGGGATAACAGGTCCTTATGGATACGGTCCTTTATCTAATAACTTTGAGACTGTGGATACCTATCTGAATAGCAAGGCGCCGCCAAAGAAATTATATGTTGGTGCTGATGGAGATAATCCTCTCAGAATGAAAGTACAGTGGGCTCCAGCTTGTCCCACTGATCCTGAACCTGTTTCATATGTGGTAAGTTCTCAAAACATGCATTGCATCTTAGACACCACTCTATTAAGTACAAAGTACTCATAATAAAAAAAAGTGTTTTACTCAATGATAATAAGCAGAATTTTTGACTTTGCAAACAGAACATTATCTGCCATTTTATCATATGGATACTTTTTTCAAAATTTATTATATATATATATATATATATATATATATATATATATATATATATATATATATATATATATATATATATTGTATTGATATTTAGCAATATCAGTCTACATTTATTAGCTACGTCACGCAAAGCTCAAAACTAGAAACTTAAAAATAAATACTTACAAGTAAAACTAAAATATCACTTATCAATAATTAAGATGTTAAAGTTCTTTTAAACGAGAATTGTCAAAAACACTGCCACTGAATGTCAATATTGTAGAAAACCTGGCAGCAAAGTAAGTGTGTATCGAAGGTGGTATCGTGCAGAATACTCGTGATTCAATACGGCAATTTGCTTCGGAACTGAATATGCCTAGAAGCCGAATTCAGAGGGTTTTTAAAAAACATAGGTATCATCCCTATAAACTTCATGTTTGCCAAGAACTAAGACCAGGAGACAGGGACAGAAGGCTTGAATTCTGCAATTGGCTTGATGGAAAAATGCAACAAGATGATTTCTTAAATAAAATCATCTGGACAGATGAATGTAATTTTTCCACAAGCAGCCTTTTTAACAGAAACAATGAGCATTATTATGCAGTAGAAAATCCATACCAAAATCGGCAAGTTCGAAGACAGCGACGAAAATCATTCAATGTTTGGGTTGGAATGTATCGAACCAAAATCTTAGGGCCAATTATTTATGATGAAAACTTCAATACTTAATGGTATCTTAATTTAATCCATAATTATATATTCGATGCTCTTGAAGATGAACCATTGGATATGCTGCGGCAGCTGTGGTGGCAACAGAATGGTGCACCACCCCATAATGGAAGGACAGTAACCGAGTTTCTTAATGAAACATTTCCCATTCAATGGATTGGAAACTAAGGAGTGGTGCGCTGGCCTGCCAGAAGTCCTGATTTGTCCCCGCTGGATAATTTTTTATGGGGATTTTTGAAAAATCGCTTATTCAAGGATACTTTTCCGAATGATATAAACATTTTGCACCAAAAGTTTGTGTTAGAATTCACAACTCTACGAGCAAGAGGAAGAATAATCCACCGGGCTGTTACGAACAATCTGCGAAGACGTATGTGAAAATGCATAGATGTCCAAGGGGGTTTATTCGAGCATTTACTTTAGGTTTTTTAATTTGTCCATTTTAAAAGTTAAGTAAGCATTAAATATTTTCAAAACATACTGAAAATGTCATTTTTTGTTATCAAAACGTTTAAAAACCAAAAAGTGGTGAGGCATTGTTTTTAGGTAGCCCAAGGGAATCAAAATATGAAATAAAAAATCCAGGGCCGTATTTGAAAAAATGGAGTTGATGGTTTCTGAAAGACGAAACATCAGATTTCAAATTTGAAAATGCCATCTTGTAGGAGAGAAAAAGTGACATTGATGAAGTGTGATTCATTTTGTTATATCTTTTCAAATAACGCCAGAAAAAAATAAATCAGATTTTATGAGTTTTCGGTTTTTTCCGATTATCACCGGAAGTATTCGGAATTTTCTAATTTTCTAAACTGCATTTTGCTGAGCATCAAATTATGCAACTTTGCCATAATTTAACCGACATTGTATCTCTTACGGTTTCTGAGATCCCAATGATGAAGCTCGAATTTGAGCAACCCTGTACTAGTACTTTTTTCTGTTGCTTTATTTGAAATTTGTCTATAAATTAAATGAGCAAGTCATTAGAAGAGGTGTAAAATTAGTAACATTTAAGGTTTCACGAAATCTTTTCTTCTAAAAATTATTTAGGTGCATGAGTAGAACATAAAGCTATGTATGTTACATGTGAGTAATGCCCTTCATTAGCTTTGCTCTCAGCGCTCATTTATGCGATAAACAGAACACGTCAAACCTGTGCATTATGCACTTGTGACACAAATAACTATTTGCGTAAAGGTATTTTTATTCTGTTTATAATTTTTTAATTTTCATAATATACTTTACTAAGTTTTTTGCTTTTTTGCAGATAAGCGTTTATGATATGGTGAAGAATGTCACAAGTTCAATCATAAAACCAAACACTGTTGCAGAAAACTGTACGCAAGTATTCAAGGTCACTTATGGCGCCATCTACTCCGTCAGGGTATCGACTAACGTCGAAGGTTCCATCTTTACACCTCCCCAGATCTACCAAGCTCCTAACATACCGGCGCCATATGAATTCAATGTCGTGGTTGAAAACAATGGTAGCTATGTTGCTTATTGGCAAGAACATGATCTACCTGACCTCAAGGACTGCGTCTATGAAGTGTTTGTTTCTCCAGGCAACACATTTAACAAATCAATAGCCCAGAGATTCACAACTAAAGACCACACCTTTGTTTACACTAACGATACAGAAAGTGTGTACAGTTTTTCTGTCAGAGTCGCAACAAACGACGGGTACTACTCCCCCATGACGGGAATGTTGAGCAAACCAAATAATACACCTACTGTGATCACCGGTTCAAATTTAACAGTAATTTTAGTTGTCAGTTTCTTGATACTGATATGTTTGAGTGTCGCTTTGGCTGTTTTTATTATTAAGCATCGCAGACTCCAGAATAGCTTCACCAGGTTTGCCAATTCTCATTATGACACTCGATCGGGTGCTGCGACTTTCGATGATCACGGATTGGGTGAAGACGATAGCCCTCAAATAACGGGTTTCTCCGATGATGAACCGCTCGTTATAGCATAATTTTTTAAAAAAAGACTTGTGAGATTTGTATCGACGAAACGGTAAAAATTTCCAGTTACCAAACATAATTATAGAGATATTTTCCTTAGAATGTAATTTTTTTTAAGTGTTTTTTACGGTTTCGTCGATGTGAAACGTAAACGAATTAAAATAAAAGTATTTGTCCTATTGCATTGTTGTGACATTTCCAAATTTACTATATTTGACTAGTCTTAACAACGTAGATTAAATTGACAGAATATAACTCTTATTTACTCAAGTTGGAAAACAGTTTTTTAAATATTGATTTTTGAGTCTTGTATTTTTTATCTCTTATTTACTCGAGTTGGAAAACAGTTTTTTTAAATATTGATTTTTTAGTTTTGTATTTTTTTATACTTTTGCTTTTTTAATCGTTTTATATTTAGCAGTTACGAAATTGCTCAAATTTAAAGGGGTTGTGCTTTTGAGAGGTATAGATACATTTTCCAATTTGTACTTTGAAATTTTAGTGGGTGGAAAATTTGATTTTACTACAGATAGCACTGTTTTCATTATTTTTGTTACTTTAATAAAGCCAGAGAATGCATTGATCATAAATTATATCCGATTGAAAATTCACCTGTCATTTAAGATAATTGAACAGATTTAACTGTCAGTTACAGATATTTGACACATAAATCCATCAATTAAGGAATAAATAACAAATTAAAATGTTATTTACTCATAATCAACATTGTAATCTGTCTGATTGCCAAGTAAGGCATATATCAGTTACATAATAGTAATTTACGTTACAAGTCCGGGAAATACTGTTTTTTTGGACGAGTCGACAAAATTCTAGGACGAGCTGTAGGCGAGTCCTGGAGGTCTGAGAGTCCAAAAAAACTGTTTTCGGACGTGTTGCCTACACTATTTTTTTGGCAACCGTGTAGAATAACAAATCAATGAGACACATTTCTTTATTATATTTCTTTGTAGAACAAAATTTCGAACATTTTAATTCTTATTTGTATTAAATATTGAAATTCGAACAGAAGATAGGTACTAACAGAAACATTCTAATTATTATTTATATTAATATTTATATTAAAATTCGAGCAATTGCTAATATTGAAAGGATTTAATTTGTTTGAAATGCTTGGTATATTTAAATGCCTTTTGTAGTCAGAACAAGAAGGTAAAGTTTCCGTTTCATATTGATTGTTTTCATCTGATAATTTTTGAATGGTATTGGCAATTTTAATTTTGTTTGTTAGTGAATTGTCTATATATCCTTCAGCGACATTGGTAGACTTCCAGCCACTGTGTCTCTTTAAATTTGTGATGTTTCCACCATTATCAGCAAATATTGTCGCTGAAGTTCGACGCATGCTATGGCCTGTGTAATTTTAAGGATTGGGTAAATTAAAAAATTCTGCAATTCTTATTCCGAGATTCCCAAAACTGTGGATACCAACGGGCTGAATCGAACATTTTCCTTCTTTGTAATTCACGAACAATCTGTTATGTGGAGTATGGGATGGCCGTAAAGATAAATATTGCCTATACAACAGCAGGTTTTCTTGCCCAATTACAACAAAAGTTCTCTCAATATGTGTTTTAGAATCTGGTATTTTTACAAGTAACATGTCTTCTTTGTCGTTTATTAGATCAATTGACATTTTTGTTAGTTCTTCCCGTCTACACGCACCGCCTAACCCAATAATTGTTGCTACCTGAAAATGAAGCGAATTAAGTTGATACTTTTATATCCTACAATCGTGATATTTTGTTAAAATTACCTTTAGCATTAGATATATTTCATTATCTGCTTCCCTAATGAATTTGCTGATTTGCTCGCTCCTGAAGACTTCTCATTTCTTTGCTTTATAACCAACATTCTTCCTTTTAAGAAATGCGATTACCTTTGGGAAAGTGGCTATGTTTAAATTTTTTCTTCACTAAAATGGTACTTTTCAACATAGAGTACATGCTCCACAGGGTAGAGGATTTTACAGTTTCAGATTTTTGCGCCAAGTAAGCTTAAATTACATCCTCTGTAATAGTTTTGCATTTCTTCACATCCATCCATCTCGTGAACAAATCATAAACGTTTTCATACCTGGACTTTAATTTTTCAGGCAATAATTGTGCTGTAGCAGCAGCTGCTGCATTGGAAATTTTGTAAGGCACATTTTCAAACTTACTATCGCTGTTGCTTTCCATAGTTTATTGAGACAATTGCGACCAAAAAACAATGCAATCTTTCGAAAATTAAAATGTCAACTAATTTCATTTCAGATAGCTGTCTGTCCTTATTTCTTTTCCATGGTAATGTTCAACTGCATTTATCAAAATCATACCTACCAAGAGTTTCATATTCACAATGATAACAACGGTGTGATTCTTCCCGGCCTAGTCCGGGAAGTACGTACTTTCCAGAGAAATGCTACTTTTTCAAAGAAAAAGCGTTCGGGAAGTGGGTACTTCCCGGACGGTTGCCGAACAAATATTTTTGTGGCTTATTTATGGCTCTGGTAACTTTTCATATTGATTGATATTTGTTATGAAAAAACTCAAAATTATACATTTACCAGCAGAGGCAAACAAATCACTCATCAAGTTATATAACCTTATCTATGAAAAGCATACCTATCCTGATAGATGGAGAGACATAATTATTATTGCCCTGCTTAATCGGGGGGAGAATACCAAATTCCCAACAAGACCAGTCTCTTTCGTGAGCTATTTTACCAAAGTCCTGGAGAAAATTGTAAGCTGTTGACTAGTGTGGTGTTGCGAAACAAAATCTACTGTCTCCTAGCCAGATGGGTTTTCGCAAATACAGATCAACGATTCAGAGTACCTTTGTTGCAAGACAACATCTCGTAGCAGTATTATTCGACCCTGATATAGCATTTGATATGACATGGAAACATGCCATATTGAAAGCGTTGCACAATTGGGGATTTGGAGACAGCTTACCGTGTTTTATATGGAACCTCCTAACAAATTGCAGTTTCAAAGTAAAGTACGTAGAAGCCACATCTGTAAATCACACCTTATAAACTAACATTCCTCAGGGCTCTACGATGAGTGAAGTTTTGTTTGCTTCGCTGTCAATAAACTAATATCTGACGTTGACCCTGCTATATTATTTTTCAAAAACTATGAACGAAATTGAAAGAGTAAGTATTAAGTATTGCTTACACATACACATAATAGCCCATAAGGCAACCAACCAATAATATTTATTCTTTTACAGTTTATTGTTATGGTTCGGTTTGATACCTGAACTGTTGACTACATGACCTAAATATTCAATTTCTTGTAAACAAAATTCGGGTTTATTGTTTTCTGTTTTTTTGCCAGGGTAAGCACACTCTTAAGGCCTTCATAAATGACCTTTCATAGTCAAAGGCTAAAAAACTTCTAGAGCTAAACAGGCAACAACTGAGAACTCTGGTTGACCTGTATACAGGACACTGCCGCTTGCATCATCACATGCATCAAATTGGGCTTGGACAAGAAACCAAGCGCCGGCTGTGTTTGGAGAGTGACGAAACAGTAGCACAGGTGCTATATTCCTATCCAGCTGTAGACATGACAAGACACTTGCTCTTTGGCAAGACTCAACTTGCACCAGAAGATCTGGAGCAACTTTCGCCCTCAAAAAGTATCGACCTCTGCAAGGGGCTAGATTTGTTGGGTGAAATATAAGAAAATTAGGCATGAGACCTTAAGGTTGCAGTGGGGACCATTACCGGTCACACAATATAACCTAACCTTCTGTTTTCAAGAAATCTTTTGAAATTTATAGGAATATTTGCAATTATCACTAAAAAAAAATACTGTTGTACATTCATGTATTAAAGCATTATCTGATATTGAAAGAACATTTTGTTTTTACTTCCTGTATGAATTTAAAGAATAATAATTTTTGTAACGTGGCCGAAATATTGATATTTATGATTTAAAACTGATATATTTATTCTTCATGTTACTGCACAAATTTAAAACGGCCGATTTTATTAATGACTGACTACCTGATTTGACAAGCATTGTGTCCAAATTTCAATGTATTAAAAGATATGGGCACACATAGCAAAATAAATCGGAGAAAAAGCATTTTCCCTAAAAACCCTATTGGGACTATGAGGAACATTTTTAAAATAAAATTAATCAAATCAGTCCAGACGTTCTCAAGTGATGCGCCTACCAACGAACAGTATTTCATTTGTATTTATATAGAACGGGCAAGTTCGAGCAACACAACTGTTGACCTGAAATATAAGCGTGTTTCTGTTATGGTGACGAAAACAAGTTGAATGTTTCTAAACAGCGTGTTGACTGTTCTACTCTCAAATGACAAGATTTTGTTATCACAACTAATGACTAAATTGGCATTTATAAGAAAAATAAAAGTTCATACAGTTGATAGTCACCTTAGCATTCTGCGGACATAACAACCCATCATATTCAACCATTAGCACCACTGAACTTCTCCATTGTTAAAAGTCATTGCTTTCTTTGCATTAGTATATTCATCTACACCTTTCTTCAAAGTTATCACCTGCTCATTATTTTCTCAAAAAAAAAAACGTAAAAATAGGTCACTGAACGATAAAACAAATGTTTATTGATGGCTTGAATCAGATTTGACAGGTTAACTGAATTAAAGGAAAGAAGTAACTGATAGCTACTTCGATCTGTACATGTCTAGTGATAATTGCCAGCTACTTCACTCCATACATGTTGAGTGATAATAACCACACTCCATATTGGAGTGAATGGAGTGACGCTTGTGGATCGTTTAGAATTTTTGGAGAACCTTGACTCATTTTCGAACAACCTGTTGTGTGATTTTTATACTAGAGTGGTGTCCTTGAACATAGCCTAGACATCACCCGTTGCTTGTAAAAAAAATAATCAAATTCCCTCGGCTATAGTTTACAAAAAATGCTAACTCATTTCGATGTTCCCGCCCCCAGATTTTAAATCTTGTGAGTTCGTAAGTAATTGGCGTTTGCGTATTTTCAAAAATTTTCGCCATCATTATTCAAAATAAACCAAAAGTAATATGTTTCACAGTTTGTGTTTATATGAACCTTGCTTTATTGGGATACAAAAATGACAGTTGAGAATAATTGTCAATTCAAGTGGCTGATAAAGTCTTCGTTTGGACTTAAATTGCAATTTAAGTTATTTGTTAGGTTTAATCCCAGATTAACAATTAGACAGGTACATCAACAATCGTCTAAAATGTGGACGTTTTATCTTGCCTAGACAAGGACAAACGATGTGCTATGAAATTTAATATTAGAGTGTATAATTGCTTAACTATTTTAAGTTCAGGTGTCAATAATAATAATAATAATAATAATAATGCTTCATTTCACAGATACTCCTACATGAATGTACACATAGGTAATTCGTGACATCGTCATTACAAAAACATCAAAAAAACATCGAAAGTCAATACAACAATACAAAATATAAACACAAATATAAAATTACAAAGTATATAAACAAAATATAATACAAAATATAAAGTATACAAATTAAAATTATACAAATATAAAGTATATGACATCAATAATGTTCACACACTAAAAGAAAAAAAATCATAGACAGTGTTACAACCGATCTGACATATAGGATTTAAGATTCCTTTTAAATATCTAAAAACTGCCAAACCTCTTTATTGTCTCAGGAAACCTATTATAGAATTTTACACCCATTATAGAAGACATTCTTCTGATAGAAGGCAGTGGAGTGCGCATCAGGAACCAAGCAGCCCCTAAATCAAGTATCATAGCTATGGCCGACCTCGTTTTTTGAAAAGGCTTCATAATTTTTAAACACAAAGCAACAAATTTCAAAAATATACGTATCATAAACTGTTAAGACACCAAGTTGTTAAAAGAGAGGCCTGCAGGAATGACGAAAACCAACTCCAGCAATAATTCTTATGATGTGTACTTCTGAATCAGAAATATTCGCTCTGCGCCAGAACAGCCACCCCAGAAAACAATACCATAACGAATCAGTGAATGAAAACATGCATGGTAAACATTAATGACAACCTTTTTACTACATACAGTGACCATTGACTTCATAGCATAGCAACACCTCCTCAACTTACTGGAAAGATATTCAATATGAGAATGCCAGTGCAAATTACAATCAAGAACCAATCCGAGCATCTTAGCACTGCTTGATAAATTGTAAAGCCTCCTATCAACACACATGAATTTAGGAGAACTGAAGAGGCCCTGGCCCATTTCTACCCTAATATAGTACCGTAGACTAGTTTCGCTCTTAATTAGAGCTCGTCAGTACAGCATACTAATTGCTGTGAAAATACACCTATAAAGTAATACGGCCATGGTAGCCAGCCCTTCAACACTAAGTGAGTGGTAAGACACGAAGCAACGTGTGCATACTGCCAGAATGAAGACAGTATGGGGAAACCCGGTACAATTTAACGAAACGTGCGATATGCTGTGCCCCACTTAGAGAAAAGGTTTGTAAACTTACACCAACAAAATTGATATCTTCTTGAACATTAACCAATTTTGGACACATAAAAACTAGAGGTGTGCGAACTCATGTTTTTCAAAACGAAATATAAACAAACCCAAGCAAATATGTTGCTTCGAACTTCGAACCTCTGAAATAGTATGTCTAAGGTTCAGTCATTCTTTGAACTACTTAAATATTTAAAATGGAACATTAAACTAACCAAAATTCTTCAATGTTCGCATATAATTTTCTTAAATACAAAATCTGGGTACATTGCAGCATATAAGATTTGACACGTAGAACAAAAAGGAAAGGTTCGACAAAATTTGCGGTTCTAATTGTGTTGAGAATGCATCTAGCCTTACATGTTTTTCCTTGGTTTATATTCAACTTGTTTTTGGTAGTCCACAAGTCTACTAATTCATACACCGAATTACTTTTAAGCAGCAACTGGTCTAAACCAGCTGATCTGACCAAAATGTTAGTGTCACCTGCATAGCATACAACTGTTAACTCTAGAATATTCTGAAGAAAGATGGGAAGATCATTAGCATAACCCAAGTAAGGGTCCCAGAATAGAACCCTGTGGCACTCCTGTAGTTACAGGCATAGCCTAACTCAAAGTACCATCAGATAACTTTATCCTCTGGAATTTACCCTCTAAGTAAAATGTCATCAATGAAAGTTAATTGCCTGTCCTGTCTTACTAATCTAGTGATGTCACCATGTCGTTACCATCTGTAAATATCACATACATTTACTTTAAATTAATGACAAAAAAACAAATAGCGCACTGACAATAAGTAAAGTCACCTACCTTTCTTTGCCTCAATGGTGCAGCAACAAAGCTTCCATTTTCTGTCTTCACACACTAAACCTCTTGTCTCCACTAGGACTGACGAATACAATGGATGTTTAGGGAACTCGTGTCTCTCTTCAACAAGTTGAAAGCAATTCAATTTCTCAAGACCTCTGGCCTCTTCAACAACAAAAAACCAAGTGGCAGAGAGATACAACTTCTATATTTTCCCTCCAATGCTTCTTTCCCCTCTCTCGTTTTCTGGTGGGAACCATTGGCGACACCCACCTTATGTCAGTATAGCACGTGACATTTGAATTTAAAAGAGTGAGAACAAAAGGTATGAACACCATCTCTCGTACACAGACTACACTTAAATGATACCACATGAACACAACTTCTCTATTTTCCCTCCAATGCTTCTTCCCCCTCTCGTGTCTTCTGGCGGGAACCATTGGCAACACCCACCTTATCTTAATGTAGCGTGTGAGATTTGAATTTAAAAGAGTGAGAACAAAAGGTATGAACACCATCTCTCGTACACAGACTACACTTAAATGATACCACATGGACGTAGACTGTTCTTCCGTATACCTATTTAATTCTATATCTGTCGGTTTGAGACTTAAAAACTATTTTTATATGAGCCCCAATTTGCATGTTCAGCTGGAAATTAGACTCATGCTGTATTCAGCATCGCACGCCACTTTAAATGTCTGGTATTTGCAATCTGTCAATTATGCCTAGTTAACAAAATTGTCACCTCTCAATAATCAGAACTCGCCTAGATGGCAAATAGCAATTGGCAATTTTATCTAACTGGCCTAATTCATAATTTAGCTGTATAAGACCTAGATAGACGAACTGTGGTTTGCCATTCCACGAGCTTATAGATTTTTTGGTTTATGATTCGAGATTTTACAAGTCAGGGGTATTCCATGGTGTGTCTATCCTCTTAGACTTTTTTTACTCCTCAAACTAGTCGGTTCAGTATTAAATGTATGATTATCTCTGAAAACATTCACTACACCATTATTAGCAATAAGCAGAGTTTTTTCAGTTACTTTGAGGATGTACAACTTTACTGACAAACTGGTGGATCCTAGGCTCCTGATATCCCAGGCAGCGAGTCACACTGTGCGAGTTTCTTTTTTTGTGATTTTTTATGTGAATGTTGTGGATTGCCTATTTTTGTGTTAATGTATGAGTTATTCTAAAATATTAGAGCATGATTAATTTAATTACCTTTGATTTACATGGTTGTGTATTCCACCCACAACAAAACATTATTTTCTTGTTTGCATTTTATCTTTGTTTTGAGGTTGTGAGATTGACTGTTTTCTATATGTTGAGTAAAGAACCTTCAAATCCTGTTTTTTTTTGCCGCTAGGTCAGGAATTTGTCTTGTTCTGTTATATTACTTATAATTTAATTTCAAATACGTCAAGTGAATTTTAGCTAATTTGTGTTAAATAGGCTTATTCTTTTTACTCAAATTTTTGAAAATAGTGAATATAAGGGTTATATAGTGTTACATTTTTACCTTTGTATAATTATAATAATAATACCTGATACTATATTATAGAAAGTATGATAAATAATGCTAGATATTAGCAGCAATTGCGTGTTGGATGGTTTTCCTTGCAGGAGTTATTCAGTAATTATGTTCCAGGATACTAATTTTATTTTAAGTTTTCTTCTTTTTTTTTCAATAAAACATGTTAGTTTTTGTAATAGGAGAGTATAAAATTATATATGTAAACTTTTAAGTTAGTACTGTCTTGGAGAACTGGTTAAGTCTATTATTATTTTAAGTCAAATTTCTGTGATATTGCTGGGTTAAGTTTTTAAATATAATTTGCATAAAGGAATTTGACTATGTAATTATGTTTAGATGGTAATACCAATAATTAATGTACCTTTTCGTTTTAAAAGTGTTGAATAAAAACTTACAAAATAATTGATTGTTTTTGTACTAATAAGAAAATTAGGTTGTTGCTACTGTGATTCAGTTATAGGTAGGTAGTAGTGGAGTTTTCCTTTACGTGATAGTAAAGGATTTTTTTTCACGCCACCCCTTACATCAAGGGGCCGGTGAAGTCACAACGGACGTTCCCGGTTCTGGTGTATGAGTCGGTTTTCCCTATAAACAAAAATGTACAAAAGATTCCGGAGATAAAATACTTCTCCATTTGGATCTCCGGCAGAGGGGTGTACAGGGGGCGCCGGCATCAAGATTTAACATATCCTTCTCGAATATATGTGGCCTAAATTCTAACCTGAACTCCGTCCACCATTTCCTCCAGGCTAATAGGCCCCAACTCCTCTTCCTCACCGAAACCCAAATCAGTGCCAAAACAGCCACTAATCACCTTAATTTCCCGGAGTATGAGCTCCTTTCTTTAGATTGCATGGAGGTGTGTGCGCGTATGTCTGTAACAATCTATCCTGCACCAGACTCCACAATTTAGAAGCTGGAAGAAAATACATACTTTGGATGAAACTCTCTCAGGGCTGCAACTAAATTCATCTGTTGCATTTACCAGTCACCTTCTGACAACAACTTTGTCTAGCTCTTCAATACCTTTCTGAAAACACCGACCATCTGATTTCTGAATATCCTTCCTCCGAGGTCACTATTCTTGGTGACTTCAATGTCCATGATAGGGAAGGATCTTCAAAAACCGATCACCAAGGGCGACCAGCGGAGGCCTTTGCAGTCGGCAATTCTTTAGCCAATATGGTTCAGCAACCTACTTACTTTCCTCGCATCCGAACACACAGCTCAAATCCCTTGGATCTCCTTCTTACTACAAAACCTGAATGCTATAAGACATCAGTCACCGCCCCCCTTGGTCAATCAGACCACGGCATGGTCACAGATTCCTGTGCAATGCAACCCAAGGTCACAGTCATCACACCCACGTATCGTTTGGCACTACAACTCCGCGAGCTGGGAAGAAATGGGGGATTAATTTTCCTCATTTACATGGGCGTCTGTCTGCTTCTCTCATCCTGACCTCTCTGTGATATCTCACAAAACGTCACCGAAATTATCCAAGCTGGCATGGAATTATTTATTCCACGTACACAGAAAACCTCTTCAGTCACTTAAAAGCCCTGGTTCTCTAAATCCTGTGACAAGGCCAGACTAGAAAAGGTCAAAGCTCACAAAACACTTCTACACAATCCTAGTTAAGAAAACTGTCAAGCATTTAATGACGGAAGAAACCGCTATCTCCGCATTCTTTCTGAGGCAAAAAACTCGTTTAATAACCACATCAAAAAATAAGTCCTCTTAAGCTCCAACGGCGGCCAACCCTTCTGGACTCTTGCTAAATCTATTGGGAATGATTTCTGTAAGAGCATGTTCCCAGCTCTTTACTCAGGGGATGACATTGTTTCTACCGCTCTGAGCAAGGCTGAAGTTTTTGCCTCGTTTGCCGGCAATTCTACTCTCAACCCACCTCCAAATGTTCAGCCACCAACAGTCCCCAATGTTGCGCATAAAATGACGGATATCATTTTCAAAACGAAAAAGGTACGAAAGATGCTCTCTTCTCTCAATACCAGGAAAGCCTCTGGCCTTGACGAGATCCCAGCAATTGTTTTCAAAAAATGCGGACCAGAACTTGCTCCCGTCCTGACTCGTCTGTTTCAGACATCTTATAATAGAGGCATATTCCCTAGTAACTGGAAAACTGCTTGAGTACAACCCGTCCCCAAGAAAGGGTCTAAAGCACTTCCTAGCAACTACAGGCCTATTTCTCTCCTTTCAGTCGTCTCTAAAGGGATGGAAAAGTATATAAACACCGAAATACTAAAATTTCTTGAAAAACAGTCTAACCCACGACAGGCAGTATGGATTCCGTTAGCGCAGATCAACTGCCGACCTCCTTTCCTTTGTCACCCATTCTTGAAATCTATGTAACTACACGATGAATCCCATATTGTCGCTCTAAACATATCCAAAGCATTCGACCAGGTCTGGCACGCAATGCTGCTTAATATGCTCTGGTTCGCTCTTTGTTGGAATGCTCTTCTGTAGTCTGGAGCCCGAATTACAATATTTATATCAATCAGATTGAGGCCGTACAAAATAGATTCTTAAGAATTTGTGCTTACAGAATGGGCTTGCAGAGAAATGATCTTAACCTTTCTTATTTGCGGAATCGGCTGCACTTGCAGTCACTGAGAGGTAGAAGGATTGTCAGTGATGTTTGTTTTTTGCACAAATTATTAGTGAATAAAATTGATAGTCCTTCTTTGCTTGAGTTAGTCTCTCTAAGGATTCCGAACTGCACGAGAGCGAGGGAGGTTTTTGTGGTTCCCTTCCATCGAACCAATTATGGCTTTTTCAGTCCGATGTCGAGAGTGGCGAGAACTGCAAATGAGTATTCGGAGCTCTTGGACATGTTTAATGATTCTGACCGTGTAATTAGAGGAATTTTGAGAGGTGTTATTGATTGAATTGTCATACATATGGTGTACAGGTTATGTTTTGCTTTTTTTTTTTATGTTCTCATATTGTGATTATTTAAGACTAATGTAGTTTTAGATGTTCTTATTATTATTGTAAATGGTTAATCCGTTGAATAAATAAAAATAAATAAATAATAAACTTCCGGCCTATGGCCTACCACCAAAACTCTCTACCTGGACAACAAATCTCTCCAACCGGAGCATATCTGTTGTCGTCCTCTCCTTTGATACCCCTTCTTGGAACACGTTTATGGAACCTCACGGTGAATCTCAGATTGTCGCTCTAGACATAACCAAAGCATTCAACCAGGTCTGGCACGCAGTGCTGCTTACTAAACTTCCGGCCTATGGCCTACCACCAAAACTCTGTACCTGGACAACAAATCTCACGTTTATGGAACCACACGGTGAATCTCAGATTGTCGCTCTAGACATCCAAAGCATTCGACCAGGTCTGGCACGCAGTGCTGCTTAATAAACTTCCGGCCTATGGCCTACCACCAAAACTCTGTACCTGGACAACAAATCTCCTCTCCAACCGAAGCATTTCTGTTGTCGTCCTCTAAACTGTATCCAATTAATGCAGCAGTTCCTCAAAGTTCAGCTTTAGTCCCTACTTTGTTTCTTCTCCACATCAATGACCTGCTCTCTAGCACAACCAACCTAGTTCACAGTTACGTGGACGACAGCACCCTCCACTCAAATATACAATATTCTAAGCCTGTCTCTTTAGCCCAATTAGATGCGGATTGCAAACTCATGGAGGGTTCTGTCTCTGTGGACTGGGGAAGTAGAAATCCTATAAAATTCAACTCCACCAATTCTATCTCATAAAGAGATACACCAGCCCTAGACCCATCACAATGAACAACCAAGTTATTCAAAGTAATGAGTCCTTTTCACTTGTTGGCATTTCTGTGGATCGAAATCTCAATTGGCAGCAGCATGTCACATCAATTGCAGAAGCGGCTGCTAAGAAATTAGGTTTCCTCTTCCGGGCTCGCAAATACTTTTCACCAGCTAATCTCTATACCTTATATACTTCCCACATCTGGGGTGCCGCTTCTACGCTCGCTATCCTGGACTCCATTCAGAAGAGAGCTATATGTCTCATCGGTGACCCTACCCTCACCCAAAGGCTGCCATCCCTTGCCCACCGACGTGCCGTTGGTGAACTCTCTCTCTCTCTCTCTCTTTTACAGATATCTGCACGGGCACTGCTCGGAGGAGCTTTCTTCCATAGTTCCTCCACCTGCTGCCCCCAACAGATCTACCAGGGGAACAGTGCGAGTGCACCCTTTTACTGTCCAAGTCACCAGACATAGAACATCTTGTTAACACCAGCTTTCAAATAAAAAAAGAATCATCAAAATTGGTTCACCTAGAAAAAAAGTTCTGAGGTAACACTCATAAAAAATACAGTCGAATTGAGAACCTCCTCCTTTATGTGAAGTCGGTTAAATATATATATATATATATATATATATATATATATATATATATATATATATATATATATATATATATATATATATATATATATATATATATATATATATATATATATATATATATATATCCAGCCGATAACTCAAAAAATACTTCACTGATTTGGACCACATTTGGGAATTACCCTTATTTTGTTAATGACTTGGATGAGTTGTTCATCATATATTAATGACCAATTTTTTTAACAAAAAATTATTTTTTAAAACGCAATATCTCAAATTGTTTAAGTGATTGAAACAAAAATGTACAACTTACGAGAACATAGGCAGACGTGGTTGTGTACCAATTTTAACGTCTAGATCAAAGGAAAATAAAGTTATTTGAAATTAAAATTAAAATAATCGTCGACATCACTTCAGATTCTGTAATGCAATATCTACAATGTTGGACAAAGACATAGATGATGTTACCTGCACTGCTATGCTATTTAAATAAATGGCAGATAAAAATATAATAGATGGAAGTTACATCATCAGCATTGCAAGATCTCAAAGCGTATAACATTGTGAAATGTACGACAGGTACGCCATCTCAGTGCGGAACCAGGTGGTATGTCGTCACGACTGCTCTAGTTAACACAAAATGTTATAAATGGAGACTGGTTGACGTTAGATGACACTGCTGATTTTTAAAAGCAGCAAGTTGCTTGCAAGCTTGACTCGCGCATTATTTCTACGCTTCATGGCTTGTGCATGTTATGTAGCGTTTACAACTGACTTTTAACTAACCTAACATATTTAAAATATTGTTACAAAGCACTTCAATGGACGTATGTGCGGTGTTGCCACATCTCCAGAACTTCCCCCAACATCTGGGAAATTTTGCATAATCTGGCAACACCGCCCCCCACCCCCTGGGGGTGACCCCCCTCAGGCGAAGTCTCAACCCTCTAGGACCAGAAATAACGAAGTTACCAACTTGTACCCCGTCGGAACGGATAACTGAGGTCTGCACATTCCGAACAGCCTGTATATACACCCTGTATGCGCAGAGAACCCTTACACCCTGTATACACAGAGAGATCTTATATTACGAGAAACATCTCTTGTGTAACATATGAGTGATGACCACATTTGGATCACCTGTATATACATCCCCCTGTATACACACGGGACCGATCTGTATTCTCAGAACCTTCTAGTAAAAGAAGGTCCTGGAACATTCTGGAATGGAAGGCTCCAGAAAGGTGGTGGAAGGTACGGCGAGTATATAAACGCGAAAGCAAGCCAGTTCAGTTAGAAAATGTTGAAGGGACTCGAAGAAGCAGTAACTAGTGTGAAGTGTTATAGAGTAGCGACTGTAGTTTCAGTGTATTAGTGACTTTTGTACAAATTAGTGATTGTAAGGCCAGATAAACTAAGTGTTTTGTGAGAGAGATATTCTAGAACTTTTATTGTATCCATATTTAGAGAGTAAATAAAGTTGTTTTGTTAAAATTAAAAGTCTCACTTATCCAGAACCCGGAGAAAACGTAACAATATGGATATAAATATTAAGTATTGAAAATAAATATTTGACGATGGTTATAAATGAAAATTCTGAGTTAATGACTTAAAACAATACAATTTTGCGTAAAATAGAAAATCAGTCAATCATATTCTAAGAGCAATATCATATATCTTCTAAGTCATTATATCATGTATAAACCTCATGATATAATGACTTAGAAGATATATGATGTTGGCATATGCCCCTCCCCCTCCTATGACGTCACGCAATGAGTAACGTTATAGAAGTCCAACTACACACTTAAAACAAAGTCATTCGCAATCAAAAAGTTTCTATATGTCAGTTTAATGCGGTTGAAGTTACGCCTATATTGTCTTCTTCAGATAATATAGATCGCAGCACTAAATTTAGTCTTTTTTCATTTTTATTACTTCCAACTGTATGCCCTTAAATATTAGTAAAATACGTAATTTGTTAAGAGGTTGTGATGAAACGCCAAACCCCACTGCATGACAGCGTATTATTTTTGCATTGGACTCACCACTGGACACCATGTGCGTGACAGGTCTAAAAATAGGTAGTCGGAATATCATATCTCTCATTATTTGTATCATGTATAAACCTAGCTTTAGGTAGGCTGAAATAAACAGCAACTTTTAACTCGTACAACCTCAGTTAATGAAAATAACACTGTATTTGTTCTTATATTGTTTTATTGGTTTTAAGTCTAATTCTGAAAGTAAAATCAAACGCTTAATTAATTATTTTCCACAGTGCAAGAGACAATTTAACTTACAATAGGACGAACTATAGAATAGAAAACCAAAAAGTAATAACGAATAATCAAAAAACCATAGAGCAATATTATGCGTCTATGAAAAATCCTCGTAGATAGTAGGGGGAAAATATAGGGAATTTTATGAATCAGCGTAGGGAAATTTAGGGAATTTTGAGGCAGCAAGTAGGGAACATTTATCAGAGTTCGTAAATCAGTGACATTTGACATTAATTCCTCGCTGAAATCTGACTAGGTTGGTTTAAAGTTTAAATTTTATAGGCAAACTTAACAAAAAAACATAATGAGCGAAGAAATAGCCGGGTCACCAAGTTCACAAGAGGTGGCTGAATCTTTGCAATCATTATCTCTAAAATCTGAGTCTTTAGATAACACTTCTCTGGACCATGAACATGTTAAGAAAGCAGATAAACACAAAGGTGAGTTTATTTTAAAGCATACTAAGTATTATTAATTGTACTGCAGCTACAATGATGATCATATGTGCTCCATATGAGGACATTTATTTAAACACATGAACTTTAGTCGCTAAATTTGCAGACAACCTCCCGAACGCTTTTTTGAAAAATCTTTTCAGAAACATGCATGACCCCCCCCCCCACCCTGGATGCACATACCACAAGAAAAATTTCTTGTTAAAACCGCCACCGCCCCCGCCCCCCAAGGAAGTTACAGGACCAGGAGAGAATTGAGGTGCTAGGCGGGGTAGGTAGTAAAAAGGAAATATGAGCAGAAGATGTGAAGAAAAGTCTTAAAAGCAACCTTTTTCACATTTTGAAGCCATATCCCCCTTAAACACTGCCTACCCTATACAGCACCTTTATTCACCCCAGGTCTTGAGGGCCGCTCTAAGGAATTTTTTCTTGTGGTTTATGCAGCAAGGGTGGTTGTATACATGCGAGACGGGAAGGAAAATGCACACAACGACACCCCCCCCCCACATGTCGAACACTAGAGGAAGGAAAACCCATGTTTTTTTTCCTTCCTCAGGGCTCGTCTGTGGCTATAGGTCCCGATAGCACTGCAACCTTTGGCTTAATGTGCATATGCTTAGTCTTTTCACTCCACCCATTCCAGAATCACTGTGAACTTGTCTGCACAGCAATTGGTAGGGTGAAGTTTTATATTGCTCTGTCTCCGGTTGAGGCTGACCGTAGATCAGTTGTCTTTTGCAGCCCAGAGCTTTACACTCGCACAAGATGTGCTGGGCTGATTACTCCCCCTCGCCGCAGAGTCTGCATGCGAGGTCCCCCTTGATCCGCCCCATTTTATGAATGTGTTTCTTGACGGCCATGTGTTCCGTCAAGAGACCTGTTACGTTTGTGAGCTGTCCTCTGCTAAGATTTAGCAGCTCCAAAGCTGTCTTTTACAGCCCAGAGCTTTACACTCGCACAAGATGTGCTGTGCTGATATCTCCCCCTTGCCGCAGAGCCTGCATGCGAGGTCCCCCTCGAACCGCCCCATTTTATGAATGTGTTTCTTGACGGCCATGTGTCCCGTCAAGAGACGTGTTATGTTTCTGAGCTGTCCTATGCTAAGATTTAGCAGCTCTACAGTTGTCTTTTGCAGCCCAGAGCTTTACACACGCACAAGATGTGCTGGGCTGATTCCTCCCCCTCGCCCAGAGTCTGCATGCGAGGGCCCCCTCGAACTGCCCCATTTTATGCATGTGTTTCTTGACGGCCATGTGTCCCGTCAAGAGACCTGTTATGTTTCGGAGCTGTCCTTTGCTAAGATTTAGCAGCTTCACAGCTCGCTTTGAACTGGGTTTGTCAATTATCGACTTCCCATGTCTGAGCCCTGGACATGGCAATTTCCTCATTGAAAAAACAATGTAGAAAATACATAACTTGCCACAGACCAAGAACAGGCCACACAGGCATTTTAAGCCACTAACGATCATTAACAGAACAAGGTAAACGACAGACATTTTCAGAAATAACGTCCACGAACACAAGAAAACATAAGAAACTATGTAAAAGCATACATGTACTAGCGACGTACTAAAAATGAAGTGATAGACTGTCAGTTGATGCCGATGGTCCATGTGTCTAGAATATTCCACAGGGATTCCCAAAGTCAATGTAAACTTTATGTCAAATGTAATGTTTAGGAGGGGGAAAGGGTGTCACAGGATGGGTCCATACTGGGAGATTGTTAAAAAAGTGTGTAATGTAAGGCTAGATGCATTCTCGCAACAATTAGAACCCTAGACTTTGTGTTATTTGGAGCTGGCGTGACAACATACTGCTTGGCTTCGCAACTAGGTGGCGGCCCGTTACTTCGTGTCTCACCACTCACTTAGAGTGTGTAATGTGTAAGGAACTTTAAATGGCTATAAGTCGGGAAATAAAAGAGAACAAAAGCTGGGAATAGAGTCAGCGTGCATGTAAGACACCAAACTTTATTTATCAGTAGTCGTTTTATCTAAAGTTGTTCACGAGGTAATCTGCAAATTCACCCAGAATTGTACTGGGAAATTGTTTTAAAGTATGTAATGTGTAAAAAAAAAACTTTAAACGTAAATAACTTGGCAAAGGCAAGGGAAAGAAAGGCAAGAATAGTGTCATGTAAGATAACAAACTTTATCTATTAGCAGTCGTTTTATCTAAAGTTGTTCGGGAGGTCATCTGCAAATTCGTCGCTTAGTTATCTGCCCTGATGGTATGTTGTATGTGAAGCTCTGTTAGTACATTGCGTTGTTTATTTCTGCAAGCTAACTAATTTATACCAAACTTTTTCTAGTTGATATCTTATTAAAACCAACTGGAAATGTACCCATTATGAAAAAGAAGAACTGGTCTGTTGACAGTGATAAACCAATAGGATGGGTTATAGAATTTATGAGAAAATACATGAAATTAGAACCACAAGAAAAACTGGTAAGTCTTATGCTAAATGAAGGAAACATATATTGATTAGCTTTTGAACTGGATACGCCCTGTTTCCACTGCCGGTTGGGGTTGAGTGTGAATAGCTCTGCTAGACTTCACCCTTTCCTGACGGTGGTTGTGGGGTTTTAATAATGATTGTAATAATTGGTTAATAAAGGTGATATTTATGTATTGATAAACAATTAGATGGATAAGCAAGCCAACAATATGTCTGAAGTATAGTCATTTTATTTATGATTAGCAAAATTTTCACATGACATGCATCACCGTTTTTGGAATAACAATACTTTTGCTCTTTATAAACTCACTGGTCGGTTCTTCCAATTTATAACATTTTGCATTCAGTTGAAAAATTTCTTTAGTTTTCTCACCAGAATTTGTTTAAAAAGTTTTACTGTTAATTCATCTACACTAGGTGCTTACTAGGCGCACTATGGATTTTCTTTCTAGTAATATTTTTCATCGTCCTTTATTGATTTATTTTTTGTCCTGATTTGTACAGTGCACACCTAAATTATGGAATTAATTAATTAAAAAGCGAAATAAATTTCTTTTTGGGAAAGAACCTAGGATACATTTTTATTTGAGAGAAAAAAACGTTTTTCATAGATGATTTTTCAGCATCATTTGTTTTAGAGTAATGAAATAATCAGTTTTTCAAATTACAACTCCCTATTTTTTATTTTTTTTTGAGAGATCTTTTTATTGTCAACCAACAGTACAAAATGTTGCCACTTACATCAGAAAATTTTTCGAATAATGACAATTGAATGTGAGAAATCATATGCGAATTAAAATAAAGCAAAAACTCTTGCTAACCAAAGGTCTATTGTGGCTCACGTCTAATTATTTAAATTTCACTCATCAATTCCAGCTCCCTGCAGGAGTCGATCTTTTCTTGAGGGTGAAAGTTTGTTTGGCAGGTGTACTGCCATCTGAGTAAAGTCGTCAATAAGATTCAATCAGTAATAATGTAAGGAAAAAATATCTAGTGTGACTAGAGGCTTTAGAAGTTGTGAATATTATTTAACAGAGAGATTGACATATATGATGGTTGTGTGGGCTTCTGCACCAAAAGTAATATTACAACAATTGCAGAGAACACAAAACCGCGTACTAAAAATATTATATGGTTAAACCGGTTTTATCCCACAATTATTTTTGTTTATATTTCAACAACACACCATGAGGGCTTACAGCCTAAATACTATCATACCATGAGTGTCGACAAGGAGGAAAGAGGCAACTTGTTAATTCTGGACTTGAAGGTTCGGAGGAGAAGGAAAAGGATGTGCCGGCAAGGAATTCCTTGCCGGTTGTGGAATTCCTCAACTTGGAAGTCCTCTGGACAAAAGAGCGGGCATAACAAGATGATCTATGTCTGGTGACCTGGACAGTAAAAGGGTGCATTCGCTCTGTTCCCCTGGTAGATCTGTTGGGGGCAGCAGGTGAAGGAACTATGGAAGAAAGCTCCTCTGAGCAGTGCCCGTGCAGATATCTATAAAAGAGAGAGAGGTCACCAACGGCACGTCGGTGGGCAAGGGATGGCAGCCTTTGGGTAAGGGTAAGGTCACCAATGAGACGTATATCTCTCTTCTGAATGGAGTCCAGGATAGCGAGTGTAGAAGCGGCAGCGGCACCTCAGATGAGGGAGCAGTAGTCGAGGTTTGACCTTATTTGTGAAGTATATAAGGTATAGAGATTAGCTGCTGAAAAGTGTTTGTGAGCCCGGAAGAGGAAACCTAATTTCTTAGCAGCCACTTCTTCAATTGATGTGACATGTTGGTGCCAATTGAAATTTTGATCAACAGAAATGCCAACAAGTGAAAAGGGCTCATTACTTTGAATAACTTGGTTGTTCATTGTGATGGGTCTAGGGCTGGTGTATCTCTTATGAGATAAAAAAACAAGACTGAGCTTTGGTGGAGTTGGATTGTACAAGATTTCTACTTCCCCAGTCTTAATATTTTTTGGAGTTCCACAGAGACAGAATCCTCCATGAGTCTGCGATCCTCATCTAATTGGGCTAAAGAGACAGGCCTAGAATATTGTATATTTGAGTGGAGGGTGATGTCGTCCGCGTAATTGTGCACTAGGTTGGATGTGCTAGAGAGGAGGTCATTGATGTGGAGAAGAAACAAAATAGGGGCTAAAGCTGGACCTTGGGGGACTCCTGCATTAATTGGATACAGTTTAGGGGAATGGCCATCTGTGACAACAGAAATGCTCCGGTTGGAGAGTAAATTTGCTGTCCACGTAGAGTTTTGGTGGTAGGCCATAGGCTGGTAATTTATTAAGCGGCGCTGCGTGCCAGACCTGGTGGAATGCTTTGAATATGTCTAGAGCGACAATCTGGGATTCACCGTGTAGTTCCATAGACTTGCTCCAAAGATGGGTGACAAAGGAAAGGAGGTCGGCAGTTGATCTGTGCTGACGGAATCCATACTGCCTGTCATGGATTAGATTGTGTATCTCAAGAAATTTTAGTAATTCGGTGTTTATATACTTTTCCATCACTTTGGATCCTATCTTGGGGACGGGTTTTATAAAACATTAAATTTCTTACAAACTCATAACCTTATAAAGCTGGAAGAATATTAATTAATGTATAAAATACGAAATAATAAAATAAAAACGAACATTAAAGTGGCAAGAAGTAGTGAAGTATATATGTATTCAGACCCACGTGTGGTAGCATCAAGGACAAATATAAAACAGTGTGATTATGAGGAGCATAAGATCATTTAAGACTGTAATAACGGTGGCTGAGATTAATAAAATTCGTTTACACATTAACATAAACTTTATTTCTGAACACTATAAAACGTTAAATTACAATTTTTGAATGTAACCATATTCTTAATCTCCTTACTTCAACTTATTCTCTCATAGAGAATCTATAGTTGGCAATGTTGCCAACTCAATATTTAAAATATACTACAAAGATTCCAGAAGAACTCAGAAACATACAAAGATTCAGAATAAACCTAAAGTTTTTAAAGTACCTACTTGATATTAATATAGTTTAAGTATAGTTAAGTTAACCTCAAAATCATATGTAATTTTATGTTATTAATTGTAGAACTTGTTACCAGTGCAAATGTACTGTTTTGAGTTCGTAAATAAAGAGTAAAAAAAAATTCTTCCAAAATAATAATATAAATCACGGCAATAGAATTTTGACGTATGTCAATATTTACTTTTAAACTACGATTATCTGTTATTTTGTAACTGAAATTTGAATTATTTTGTAATATTTTTTCTTTTCAGTTTGTCTACATCAATCAAACATTTGCACCATCACCAGACCAGATTTTGAGAAATCTTTATGACTGTTATAATTCAGAAGGAAAGCTAGTTTTACATTATTGTAAGACTCAAGCGTGGGGTTAAAATGCATTGGAAGTTTTAGCACTTTTAAGACATACTATAAGTATAAATACCAAAAATGTGATTAAAATGAAAGATTAGTCATTTGTAATTTACTTTTAATTTAAGATACTGCATTTATTCTTTCATTCTGACTGATTTAAATTTTAAGTATATAAGGTATTATTATCTTTATTCAAATTTCTTTGTCTTTGCGGGACAGCTAATATCATTTGCTTTGTTTAGTTTTAGTAATATGTCATGTGTAAGTATACATACAATTTAGTGAGCTTTATGAATTCTATACCATCTCCCAAGTGCTTATATATATTGTGTCCTAAGCGATTTTAAAATATTAGTAATATTTTATAGAACTAAAGTATAAATAATAAATTTTATTGAATATTATCCCTGTATTTTCTCTTACAACTAGTGGCGTGCGGTCCATAGAAGCAATGGAAGCATTGCTTCCCTTAAAATAATGATTACATACCTAAACCGCATTATTTAAAATCCCTTTTGCATTTTAAATATTAAATTTCAAATTCTGAACCTAACTTAATTATTAAAATTTTTATTTCGCAAGCTCACACACAATTATTTATTATGCATCATACTGTATTTGTATATACGCTCCTAGCAAGGACGTCTTCCCAGTAAATGCGATCGCCAGCGAACAGCATGAACCTGATACTACGAGTGGATGCAATGACTTCAGTTAAATACACGTAGTCAGCAGGCAACTGTATAAGAAACCCTTGCTCAACACGTATTTTTAGAACGTGTTGTACTAGGAAGACCCAGTGCACGTACAAAGTGAATGTCGCTGATTATTTCGTAGATATAAGCAGTTGACTAAGTTAAATATATTGGCATTTTATGAGCATTAATATGGCTGCAAGTAGATCAGCTTTTAACAGCGGCGACAGTGGGAGGTGGGGATTTACAAACTTGTGGTAATAATAACTGTGATTGTATGGTGTCTTTTTTGATAACCAAAGGATTTTCAGCTTTACCGTTTGCTGAAAAACTTGCTATTATTAATAAAGGTAAGCCGAAACCTACTCTAAAAAACTTAAATACAAGAATTAAAACATGTATTCGACATTTCAACGCGGAAAAAACTTAAACAATATGAATGGTGAACAGGTTGTGACAATAGGAATAAACTGTTTTGTTGGCCTTGTAGTCTATTTGTGAGTTAAAAGGGAGTGTGGAATAAAAGTGGGTTTTCCGACTTGAACAATTTACATAAAGTAGTAAAAAGGCATGTTATGTCTAAAGCACATTTACAGACCATTTTAAAATTAAATGTCTCTGGAAAAATCCGAATTGAATACGCCGTTGGCAAGCAGATAGAAATTAGTCATCGCCAACACAATGAACTGCTTGATAAAAACAGAAACATACTAAAAAGACTTATTGATGCTGTGTTTTCTTGCCACGAAGAAAGCGTCTGCACACTGATAATGTGGGAGACCTTTAAACTTCTTACTGCCACCTTTTTCACGAAATCATATATCAAATTCAGCAGCAAATTAACTGCAGATTTGATCATCTGTGACCTGAAATTTCTTGAATTGTGTAATTTTGGAGGATTTAAAGGGATACCTTTCCCAGAAGATTCATTTAAATCATTTCACCACCATGGACATTATTTTGACAAAGCCTTATTACGATCAGAACTTAAAGTCATTAATGAAACCGATGTTATTGACACAAAAACTAACGTGAGTGAACTTTTAACTTTCTTAAAACAATCAAAATTGGAAAATGCATATTCTGAAGTGTTCAAATTATGTAAATTAATATTAACAATTCCTGCTACTAGTGCATCTTTAGAACGAAATTTTTCTACGTTGAAACGTATTAAGAGTTTTGTTAGGAATTCAACAGGACAGGAAAGACTTTCCCAAATTTCAATTTTGTCAGTTGAAAATAAACTCGTCCAGGAAATGTCTCAGAATCCACAGTTTTATGACGACATTATTAACGAATCTGCCAAAAACAACTGAAGAATTGAGTTACACTACAAAATGGTAAGTCTGCCTTATTTGAAATGTCACCGCACGCCCCTGTTTACAACCTATGTTATTGGAGGCTATGTTGGACACTGTTACACTGAAGTATCTAAAACGACACTTGTGCGTGGAAAAACATTATAAACTTTACCATGTTGTGGACTGTGTTAAATATCAAGTCCAAAACATGAGATACGTGCCAATAATCAAAATATGTTTACCTAAACTTAACGACAAACACAAGTATATAAAGAAAAATTCAGGACGCAGCAAGTGCGTTATAGTAGCGAATTTTCATAATAATTGTACACTTTTATTATACGGCATATTAGTAAAGTTACTATTTTAAACTTACACAGATTTTTAAGATCGATTTTAGAGGTCCTAGTACGCACACATTTGAAGAATTCTTCTGAAACTGTTACCATTAATATATCTCTATTATCAAGAAAATCTTGCGTTCTAACTCCTTTTCAGAAAAATTCACAAAACTCAATTTTCTATGAGGCTAAAGAATTAAATTTTGCTATATCTGTAGATAGTGTCTCTTTAAAAGAAACCTGTATTACAAATCTCATTGAATTTATTGTAGATCCTTCGAAATTGCCTCAGAAAAAAAAGCTGTTTCCGAAAATGTAAAAATCCAATATGGCGCCCATAAGAGAAAAAAATTTGATAATCGCTGTAAGACTGTGATGCGTGCCACACTGAAACAATTCACATTTTTAGATTCCTTGTTCAAAAGTGTCCTAATAATGTGTTGCAAATATCTAGCTTCAATAGTTTTCGAGAAAATTGGAAAAAATGAAAATCGAAAATTTAGTTTTTTTAAAATTTATTTCGAAAACCATAAAAGATATCTCAGTGTTCCTTTTTCAAAAATGATCAGCACCAGATTACGCAACTTTGCCCTAATTTTATATATATATATATATATATATATATATATATATATATATATATATATATATATATATATATATATATATATATATATATATATATATATATATATATGGCGCATTGAAAACGAAACAGGCCGATTTGCATCCAGAGAATTTTTTTTAAAGAAACGCTGAAACACGTCAATTTTAATATTGAGGGGGACATGTTTTGACATAAAACTCAACTTTGTCACATCAACCCCTTAAGGGTGGTGATAACAACCCTTATATTTTAAATAGGGAATATGGGACGGGTGTTACATCATTTGATGAAAGCTCTTTCTTTTATGAATTCAGCACACACATTTTTTTGGAAGTTTTATCAACTGGTTTAAACAAAACGAAACGTTCAAAAATGTGTATTCAGTTAAGTAAGTGTCCAAATTGTTGACCACCAGCTTCTATACAAAAGTACAAATTTTGTTCAAAACGAGCTCTGACATTCTGGAACATTTGTGGAGTTATTAGACGACATTCTTCAACAATGCGTCGTAATTCTTTCAGAGACTCCGGTTCTGTTGCGAAAATTCTACTCTTTAAATGGTCCCATAGAAAGAAGTCTAAAGGAGTTAAATCCGGTGATCTAGGGGGCCACTCAATAGCACCTCTACGCCCAATCCATTGCTCTGGAAACTCTCTGTTCAAAAACTCCCTAACACATTGTGAAAAATGCGGAGGAGCTCCATCTTGTTGAAACACTAATTAATGTTCTTGATAGCGATCATTTTCAACAATGTCAATTAGTAGAGGGTAAACGATATGTTCTAGTAACTCCAAATACGTTTCGCCACTCAAATTGCCATCAAGAAAAATGGGTCCGATTAAACGGTCTCCCAAAAATGCCAGTCCAGACATTTAATTTCTGTGGAGTTTGAGTGTGGACTTCATGAAAATTTCTTGGATTATTATCTGCCCAATAACGACAATTATGCCAATTGACTGTAGAGTTTAATAAAAACGTACACTCATCTGAAAAACAGATATTGAACAGAAAGTTCCCGTTATCAGCTATTCATGCAGTCATAACTTCACAAAACTCCAGCCGCCGATCAAAATCACCTTTATTCAGTTGTTGTACAAGATGAATTTTATACGGGTGAAATTTATGATGCTTCAATATTCGCTGAATAGTTCTTCTTTTGATGTTTTAAACAGTGGCCAATTTTCTCGTGCTCAAAGTTGGGTCTGCAGCAATTTGTCCTAAAACTTCAATCTCAGTAGTCTCATTTCTAATCGGAAATTCACGTTCAGGATCCCATTTTTTGTTGGCTACCGAACCACTTTGTCGAAACTTTGCAACTAACTCCAAAATTTATTTTCTGTTAACATGTCTGTTCGGATGTCATTCATTAAACAAATTTGCGGTACAGTTGGCACAGTCATCGTTTTGAAATAAAGAGTAATTATTTCAACTCTTTCTTCTACAGAATACACCATTGTGAAATTAATTTTCGGTAGTACTATCAAGTATCAAACCGACGGATGAACTGAAATAATAAACCGCATTTCTCTCATTCCGATAAGAAATGTTCTGATAGTCAATTTCTTGTTTACAAACCAACAAAACATTTCTTGTCTGAATGAGTGAAATGCATTTTCAACTGTGTATAATTTTTAAACGAGTTGATAAAATTTCCAAAAAAATTAGTGTGTTGAATTCAGAAAAGAAAGAGCTTTCAAATGATGTAACACTCGACCCATGTTCCCTATTTAAAATATAAGGGTTGTTATCACCACCCTTAAGAGGTTGATGTGACGAAGTTGAGTTTTGTCAAAACATGTCCCCCTCAATATTAAAATTGACGTGTTTTAGCGTTTCTTAAAAAAAAATTTCTCTGGACGCAAATCGGCCTATTTCGTTTTCAATGCGCCACCCTATATATATATATATATATATATATATATATATATATATATATATATATATATATATATATATATATATATATATATATATATATAACTTGGTGATAACTTTAAGCTTTTAAAATAGCTTAGAACACTATATATATATATATATATATATATATATATATATATATATATATATATATATATATATATATATATATATATATATATATATATAGTGTTCTAAGCTATTTTAAAAGCTTAAAGTTATCACCAAGTTACAAGATGACGCAATTTAACTGCCAAATGATGGAGGGGAGGAAAGGATGTGGAATTAAAAAAATAAAACAAACAAATAACTGACACTTTTTACTTTTCTTTTTTTTTACAATATCACAGTATTGATATGAACAAAAATGTGTTTTTTTTTCATAATGTTAACTTTTATCTTATATTTCATAGCCACACTTCTAAATATTAAAATATAACTACAAGCTCAAAAAAATTCAAAGCTTTTCTAAAATAAAACAATAACATCATTTATTGAGCAAGTGATTATAGGAATTTCATGTTTTCTTGCAAACTGACACACTACTAATTTCATCTACCTGATTTTATGTTATCCTAATTTTATACTAAATTCGATTAGTTTTATATTATATAATATAGTTCTTTTTACTAATTACTAGTGGAAGTTAATCTTTTAGTTAACTTTACGGAATGCCACTAAATGGAAATAGAAAAGTTCTTAGTTTAACTTAGTATGATAATAACTAAAAGTTTGGCTCTTTTACAGAGGTTTAAAATTTTAAAATAAAGGATTTTATAAAGTGAATTATTACTAACTTTTTAATAGCAGACTTACAGAGATTCTAAAGGTACCAAACATTTACATTTTACCAATTGTTTTGGATCATAAACAAACCCTTTCATTCATTTGTTACCCATATCACATGGGCTGTTAAGGAAGACATTCCGCCATCTTGCGCAGGCTGCCATTTTGAATTCGTGAAAGCCAACCTACTGTATTTTGCTTCTAATGCCCGATTTTGATTTGATACCCACGTCAGGGGGATTGTGAGAAAAGAAAAAATCCACATCTTGGAGCATCCGCCATATTGAATTTATAATAATCATAATAAATTTATTAATTCCATATACACACTGAGTGTTGATGTAATACAATAAACAAGACTTAACCTAAAATAAACATTTACACAGATATACATATATCATAAAAACATGATACAACATATATTCAAACAAAAAGCTAAAAATCAGAAGTGTCAAATTAATAATTGAAAAACTCCTCCAGACTGTAGTAAGCTCTATTTGCCAACAACATCTTAATACTTTGTTCTTAAAGCAAAGCAATATTTTGTCGTAGGTGGTATTAGATTATTAACGTGAATTCTCCAGTCATGTCGTGCATCCTGGTGTAAACCCAAAAATTTAGACGAGCCTGAAGTGTCCAGATCAGTGCCACTATCAACAGAAATTCCGAGTTTTTGTAAGATACAAAAAAATTGGTCTTTTCAAGATTAAGAATCAAGTTGTTTGAAGAAAAGCAATCATGCATAATCGCAAACGAATTTAAGATGTCTGATTGAAGATTTTCTGTATAGAATATTAGTGTAGTGTCATTTCCATACATGACTGTTTTTTCTTTTATAAAATTTGGAAAATCATTTACGTAAATCATGTATATTAGTGGCCCAAATATAGATCCTCGAAGCACTCATTTTTTCCTTTCTTGATTTTTAATATGCTCCCATTATATATATATATATATATATATATATATATATATATATATATATGTATATGTATATATATATATATATATATATATATATATACATATATATATATATATATATATATATATATATATATATATATATATATATATATATATATATATATATATATATATATATATAGGAAATTAAATTATGTCAAGTAAAAATGTCAAAATTATAGTGATTAAAATTTTAATGTTATTTAAGAAATTTGGTGTTTTATTGGAATTAGTTCGTTTATAATAAATGTTGAGTACTAGTGGCAGCTGCAGCGGTGTTATTGATAGAAATGCTGGAGGAAGAAACATACTCTGTTCTGATCAGACTCTGTGGACGCCTTGCTTAACGGTATGTGCGTGCGTGTGTGTGGCCCGCGTGCTGGCTTGCGTGCGTGCGTGTAATATATATATATTGATATTGATAGAAATGCTGGCGGAAGAAACATACTCTGTTCTGATCAGACTCTGTGGGCGCCTTGCTTAACGGTATGTTCGTGCGTGTGTGTGGCCCGCGTGCTGGCTTGCGTGCGTGCGTGTAATATATATATATATATATATATATATATATATATATATATATATATATATATATATATATATATATATATATATATTGTCACGAAGTGACTAATCCTTGAGGAATTATCTAGCTTGATTAAGAAACATAATTGCGGCCGCGTAATTAACGGCAATTACCAGTTGCAACAGCTGAAATATTCGCATAAGTTTTCAGTAGAATAGTACGCGGAGATCGGGCCGTCGAACCAAATACGTAGTAATAATTCGCGGTACGCCAGCCGTGAACGGCGGGGAATATTAGCCGGAGAGAATGCAGACAGCAGGCAGTTATAGAGTCAACGCGAACAAGCGAGTACGTCGGTCGCCAGTAAGTGAAATTGTAAAGTACGTGAGGTTGGAGAGAAGTAGCCCGCATCAGGGAGAGAACAGTATACCGGCAAGCAGAAACATTAGCGAGGCCGCCGATTCACGAGGCCACCGCCGCAAGGTTTGTTTAGTGAGCATCGTCACCGGAGGGTACCCCAGGTAGGTTAAAGCCTAATACTATTTAGCGAGCCCGTGGTAGAAATGTTGAACGCACCGCAATGACGCTGGGAACCTTAGAGTTTCTTCCCTGTCTCCGTTGGCGGGCTGCTCTGGGGGTTGCATTCCGAAGTTTCGGTCCTCCCGGGATCGCGGAGGCATCTGGCCCCACGAAGGTGCTGAGAGTCGTCCCTGTCGTAGTGATTGCATTATCGGGGACAGTCAAAAACAGCCCTTCGGGATCGCCCCCGTGTTCCTGTGGAAGGATCGTGACTAGGATATTCCTGGGCTGTGGTAGATTCGTATTGCAGCGACTGCGCTGGTCCGGATCGAAGCAGCCAGTCGGCGCCTGGCGTCCCGAGCTGTCCGCGGCCCCGTTCGGAGGGGGTGTAAATCCGGGAATAGGGATGGGCATCTTCAGCACCGAACAAGGTATTATTCACTATCTTGCCATCACCCTGCACCGCTTAAATATTGCCGCTTTAACTCCCCCTTGGAACCCGCGCGTAACCTTTTTTTAGAATTGCTTTCCGAATTACACTCTTAACTAAAATTTTTAATAGAGTACAAAGTACACTTTCAAAACATTTCTTTTTCAATATAATTTAATTGTTTTAGCTTAAAACTATGTTACTCTACCTTATTATGACTCAAGACAGATCACATTATTATACAGACATTACACTTCTAAACCTGGCACGGTACCTTTAACTTTAGGATTTTCAGTTCGAGTATGCCATACGTACACTTCCCTACAATTGTCAGCTAGAGGTTCTAATTCTTCTCTTGTAGTAAAATAAGACAGGAACTGGCTCTCGAGAAAACCTTTCGTCATCGTGTACTTAAATTCGGCGTCTTTCTTTCTCAAAATCAGTTCAAGGTTCACGGCAAATCCTGCCATGTCTATGGCGAATGTGCGGTTTGGGTACCATCCAGAAATAAAACGTGTAACTTTACCTGTAAAATTTAGTGGATATAAATAATAATAATAACAATAATAATAATGTCATTCGCTTTTTCAATACACGTCAAAGTTAGCAAACAAAGCAATATAACACAAGAATATCATGTAAATTATAATAAAACATTTCGGGACGCAGCAAGTGCGTTATAGTAGCGAATTTTCATAAGAATTGTACACTAATATTATACAGCATATTAGTAAAGTTAATACTTTACACTTACACAGACCTTGAAGATTGATTTTAGAGATCGTAGTACGCACACATTTGAAAAATTCTTTCAAAAATGTTACCACCGATCTCTCCTCAAAAAAATTTTGGGACGCAGCAATTGCGTTATGATAGCGAATTTTTGAGTTAGTGGGTGTATTATTTGTTGTGCAATATTTTTTAACTAAACTGACTGGGATTTCAGCTTCACCTACCGAAGCAGTGTTTTTCAGTAATTTTATCGTGCTATGAACCTCTATATAGTCAGTAACATATATAGTCAGGTAACATATCTATTGTTCTTTCTATTTTGTATACATTTGAACATTCTACAACCTGTGGCAAGTGTGGGCACTGGTTAACAAAAAATGTATTTACTTGATTTAGAGTATTTTGTATATCTGTATTTTTAGTGAATTTTCGTAGAAAAAATTCATTAACGGGGAGAGCCCGACTTTGGAATTTTGACATTTTTTTTGCAAATGAGCGCGAATTAGGACCCCTAGAACCCATATCCGGGGTCAGTTTCAATTTTTATATGTTTATATATATATATATATATATATATATATATATATATATATATATATATATATATATATATATATATATATATATATATATATATATATATATGTGTGTGTGTGTGTGTGTGTGTGTGTGTGTGTGTGTGTATCACACCGATAACTCAAAAAATAATCGGGCGATTTTGATAAAATTTGGCACATACCTTCCTTTTGTAAATGGCTTGGATAAGTTCGTTAGTCAGGAAAATCGGACGAGGTTTTCCGGAAAAATTTTGAGTTTTCATTCGAAAAAAATCTATATCTCCGGAATTAACGAAGTAAGGGCAACCAAATTTGGTACGCGGGTTCATATCATCATAGGTAAGCTACCTACTAAAATTTAGCTCTGTAGGTTAAAGGACAAAAAATTTACAGGCATTTAAAGAAAAATAAATTTGGGGTTTCCTCAAAACGTCAAAGTCGCGGTTTCAAACGTTAAAATTGGTCATATTTAGGCAATGAACCTGAAATTAATATCAGCTATGGAAAGAAAATGTCTCAAGAATAATGCTTTACAAAGCCTGAACTCTTAGTTTCAATCGTCATTGTCCTTCATTTTACTAAAATATTCCCAGAATATTAATTTAAAATACACCCTTTCTCTCATGCTTTGGCAGTAGTGTTGGCTATAGAGTTTATCGTTTAATGGTATATCATTTTTGTCAAATTTTCGTAACAAATCATTAAAACTCAATATATTCGTTATTATGCAAGTTACGAAAAAAATGGTATACATTAATTATAGGGTGTCTTAAGCTACATTTAAAAAAATATTTCCACAATTACAGGGTGGCCCATAAGTCGTTGGTGATTCAATTTTTTTTTTAATCGAACACGCCCTATGTTATTGCATTTTTGCATTTTCCATCGAAATATAATACATCTTCGTAAGAAAAGAAATTCGGGACGCAGCAAGTGCGTTATGGTAGCGAATTTTCATTAAATGCTTCAAATTTGAATAGCTCAATTTGTTATATATATATATATACCTATATTGTAGACCAGGAAACCAGTTTTTTCGGGAACAATTTAAGTTTACTTTCGGAAATTTTTGTACATTTTTAAACAATAAAGTTATTTTGATGAAACATGGCATATTGTTTCTACTATATAGATTGATGCCTGCTTTCTTAAAAAAAAACATGTTAGCTATTAAAATCATTTTTATGATCACTACCATAATGCCCTTGCTGCATCCTCACCTTCTTTTATTTCTAAGTTTTCTATAAGTAAACTGTTTCTTTTATTAGTGTTTCCATTATAATTATTCACAAGAGATCAAACTGCTTTATTTTTAATTGCAGCGTTTACTATATAAGAAATATTCGATATCTTCTTTGCTTGCATAACAACCTTTTTTAATATTTTTGTATATTTTTTGTAATGTTCGTTTGATATTAAACCTTTTTTTTTTGAGTATAAACATCGCTTATTTTTAATAGATAATTATGCCTTTTCTTATCCATGACTTTGAGATTTTTGAGGTAAGTTTTTTCAGTTTCAAGTTTAAAAATTTTAATAGAAATGTATTATATGCTTTATTTGCATCATGTATGTTGTAACTAACAGTCCAATCTATCTTGCTCAGTTCGTCTGACATTTGATTTAGCTTTATCTTAGTATATTTTCTTTTCCTAATTTTTCTTTCATTCTTTATTTTGTTCCAGAAAATTACAACAACTGCCCTTAATGGTCTGATAGCGGTGAATTACTAACTCTTGCTTTTAAATTACAATCAACATTTACAAATATGTTGTCTATTGTAGAAGTAGTAGTTTTAGTGACTCTTGTTGCTTCAAAGATTGTTGGTTTTAAATTGAAAGTATGTAGTAAACCATGAAACATATTTTATTATTTGTTTCCTTGTTTTAAATCTATATTGAAATCACCCGCTATAACTATTTTAAAGTTCTTATAAAACTTCCACCATTTATTTAGAACGTAATCTAATCTTTCCAAGTAGATGTTTATTTTACCCATTGGGGGTCTGTATATACATACAATTACAGTTCTCAAAGGCTTATTTACCACAGAAGAGCATTCAAACTGGCCTTCAATAGTACCCTCTTTAATTTCTATAGATTCCATCCATTTTTACTATTTTTTACATAAATTATACTTCCACCATGTTTCTTGTTCTGCCTGGAAAACACCAACTTTATTTCATAACCATTCACTTGAATGTTCTCCTCTTGCGAACACCAGTGTAAGGCTGTAAGGCCTATGACATCTGGTTTTTCTTCCAATGTTCGTAGAAACACTTCCCTTTTCAACACTTTATTCCTGATTGATTGAATGTTCTGATGATAAACCACTGTCACAGTTTTCCGCCATCTTCAATTTTTCTCCGACTTTTTGTTGCATTACCTTCTTATTTATTTTTCTGTTTTGGTTATTGTTATTTACCGCAGATAATTTTCAGATTTTATTTCTTTGTCCTTAATTTCTAAAAAAATTTCCCTCAGCAATTCACCTCTTTTAAAAATCGGCTAATAATTATGCCAGCAGGCCAAAATTCCGCCTCGTTCATAATTTCGTGTAGGTCATTAGTTATTTCTACTTGAAATGCTTTTGCTTTTCCTTTGGTAGCGAGCGGTCTAACCACGAGTTCTTCATCACACTCTATTCTTGACATAATTTCTCACTGAAGTTTCACTAACATTTTCTTGGGATTTTCCTATATATATCCACACTTTTCTTGGTTGTCATTTAAAATGGTCACCTGTCTCTGATGTAACAGTCCCTTTTATTTATGGTTGTTTTCTGCATTTAATTTGTTTAGTCTTGGTTTTTGCCATTTCAGCAAATGCTTGTTTACTTTTCTTTTTCTGTATAGCACTGTTTTAAAATCACCCCCTGTATCATCGTCAGCCTCAGATTTTCCCAAATCCATGATATTGTTCATTATCTCGGTTTGTGTATTTACATATTCTTTCACATATGTTTGTTTAATTTTTTTATCATCTTTCGTTTTATTATCCACTTTATCTCTTCAGATATGGCACTTCCTTTTTTCTTATACTGCTTCTGCATTTGTGAATAGTTTTTATTTACAGTATTATTTTCTTCTAATAACTGATTCAATTTGATAAGTTCTTGTATTCTTGCTTCTTTTTCAGTTAAAAGCTTTTTCAGGTAATTAATATCAATTTGATAGCACATAATATCATTTACATTATCCTTTTTATTCTGTTTCTCTTGACAACATATTATCAAATTTTGATCCAAATAATACAAATTCACATTTTTAGCGAGTTTTCACTAAGAAAAATTCGCTAATAGAGAGGTTATAATGAAAAGCTTTTGAAAAAATGTCTTCAGATGAGCGCGAATTATTTTTACAAGCGAAACTAAAATAAACCACTATAACTCAAAAACTATCAACTATAGCTATAGAAAGACCCTATATTACGTCGATGCAGAATTTAAGGATCTACCTGATTAGTCCATAAAAAACAGGGTGTTCCATTTGAAAAACACAAGTTATGCTGCTTTAAAGTTAGATATGTTGTAACCCCAAAATAATACACCCTGTACAATGATGATGAATTATTCTTTAACCATTTTAAAGTATTAAATGTCGTCTATTGATATTTAGAATTTAAGGTAGCAAAACTCAGCTCACGGCAGACGTTTCAAATAACACATAAATCGGAGCTAAAAAAAAAAAAAAATTAAAAAAAAAAGAAAGTCGTAATATTTTCAAAAATATCAAAGATCGCTATAGGGAATGCTACACAAAGTTACACTTATTTTTTAATCTATATCCAAAAATGCAATAAAAAGTATAGCATTCCATTTAAAATAACGAAGTTGATAGCTACTTCCGGTGCAACCGGAAGTTCCATAAAGCTGAATATATTTTCTCGATATAGCTTAGATAATCACAAGAAAATTTTGTTGAAAGTTTTTTCGGCTAGCTCTAAGGGTAAGGGATATACAGAGGAACTACACACTACTGGGACAGCCTGTATATATATATATATATATATATATATATATATATATATATATATATATATATATATATATATATATATATATATATATATATATATATATATCCGCGCAATAACTCAAAAAATACTAAACTGATTTCAATCAAACTTGGGCGAAAACCGAGGTCGAATTCGTTAATCAGCCTTTTTACTCAAGTTTTTCCAGTGGAAAATCGGGAAAAACTTTTTGAAAACGCTATATTTTTGTAAATATCAGAGTAACTGGAATGAGACTTTCTATGTGGCTAGAAATAGTGCAAATGAACCTAGGTTGTGAATTTTAAGTAATTTGGTCCACAATATTTAGAGTTATTTCCAAATTAAAAATAAAATCCCAAAGACATGCGTTGAACCAACTCAGTGGTTAAAGTCGAATGCCTGACAGAGAGAGTAGTTACCTGCCACTTGTAGATTAATTCATACAACAGGTATAAACCATACAACAACGGTAACCAAACTACATATACACCAGGCAGAAAACATACTGTCCGAACCAACAATCGTGAAATCTCAGCTGCAGTTATGGAAAATGACAGACGACATGAAATTAAAAATTTTCCAATTGATTGTTATTTAACTTGGGGATTCAATCAATTATTAAAACACACTATATTTGTAGCTTTATTAACGGCCTCAAATACAGTTTTAGCGCAGCATAAATATATTATGCTGTCCCATAATATAGCAGAACTGTAAACAGAATCAAGCCAAGTCTCTATAAAAATGATTCTAAAATAGTTTCTTTTATCTTTAAACTTAAACATAAGACGTCATATAAGACCGAAACAGTCGTGGGATGTTTCAATGGTAATTCTACTAATTGTTACATATACTTTGAATATAACATCCCGGGCATAAAGCCGATCTAATGTATCACCTAAACAAAACGTTTTTTGGCACATACCCAGACAGATCAAAGACGTCCTGTGTTGCTAAAAAACTTCTAGAGCTAAACAGACAACAACTGAGTACTCTAGTCGGCCTGTATACAGGACACTGCCGCTTGCGTCACCACATGCACCGTATTGGAGTCAATCAGAAAACTGAGTGTCGGCTGTGTATGGAGAGTGACGAGACAGCAGAGCGTGTACTGTGTTCCTGTCCGGTGGTGGACAGGACTAGATACCTGCTCTTTGGCAAGATAAAGCTTGCTTCGGAAGATCTGGATCAACTTTCGCCCACAAAGATTATCGACCTCTGCAGGAGGCTGGCTTTGTTGGGCGAAATATAGACTATTAGGCGTGAGCCACAATGGACCTTATGGTCGCAGTGGAGGGACTGGTATGGCCCACTCACAACCTCAAACTTAACCTAACCTAAAACGCCTAAATAAGTTTGTCACCTTTGAGTCTGAAAATATAATTTTGTTATTGTTGATATTGAAAAAACCGGTTTGATTGGGTTGGTGATTAATAAGAAAAAATAACTGCTACGTTTATAATTTGTCAGATACTTTACTTTTCTAAATATGAATTAAGTTTCCTTCTGGACATCTTCTGTATAACTTTAATTAAAGGTGTAATACAAGTTCCTTTTAAAGAGACTTACACTATCTACAGATATAGCAAAATTTAGTTCTTTAGCTTCATAGAAAATTGTGTTTTGGGCATTTTTCTCAAAAGGAGTTAGAGTACAAGATTTTTTTGATAATAGAGAGATGATGTGGAATGTTGATATTAAGTATATATAATTTTAATTAAAAACTGACAATTTCAAAGGCGCGTAATTTCCAGATGTACAAATGATTATATTTTGTCAGTAAACTTGCATTCGTTTTGATTTAAACACTCAAGGCATTCAAATATAAAGAATCAATGTAATGTAATTATTAATGTCGACTTGTAATCCCGCTGGTATCTATAGAATTGGAATAAAAGACAAAGAAGGTTTCAGAACATTAGAGTTGGAGAGAGATATTATTCTGTGAAATAATTTTTAAGTCAATGAAAGCAAGTGTAAGACAGAGTAGGTAGTAGGTAGTGATAAGCCCCGTGATAGTGGCTGTTACCGTTTTGCTGCGTCGTCGCTACGTAAAGGCTAGGGTGTTGGAATGTAGCTGGATAAGTTCCCGATAACACGCCGCAATTCCCCATTTTGTTGGTTGCTTCTTGATAGGAACGTTCCTATGATGGAACACTGACTAGCAGCAAAACACCTAGAAGTTAGCATGGTAACACTTTTGAAAGAATTCTTTAAATGTGTGCATACTAGGACCTCTAAAATCGATCTTCAAGGTCTGTGTAAGTTTAAAGTATTAACTTTACTAATATGCCGTATAATAACAGTGTACAATTTTTATTAAAATTCGCTACTATAACGCACTTGCTGCGTCACGAAATTTTTATTCTTTGTGAACATTCTACACACTTTGCACCACTTTAAATCTACCTTTTTGCTGCAATAACTGCACAGCTTACGAGAATTTACTTCATTGTCAGCCATCTTGTTCTTAGCCTTTAATAGATTTAAATATCTTTCTATATTTAAAAAGACAAATCATGACATCGGACAATATGTAACCATGTATTCAGATATTGTTAATAATAAAAAGTCTGGACGCAGCAAGCGCATTATAGTACACCATTTGCTTCGATTTTTATCTTACCAGTAATTGGATCCACCACTGGAGCTTCTGCATTTAAACCTCCAACAAGTCCTACTGGCCAGATTCCAACATTATTTATTTTCTCAATCTAAAACAATAAAAAATATCATTATGCTCGTTTATCCACACATTATGAATAATTATAATAGTCTCTGTTAGAGGTGTGCGAAGCTTCGAGATTTCGAGCCGAACCCGAACTCGAACTGAACCCTTGGTTCGAAAAATTGTTCACGCTAGGCGATGTTAAAGTAGTTTGAAGTTCGAAATAAGTAATTCTCCAAAATAGATCAAAGTTCGTTGCTCAGAAAAACTTCGAAACTGACCTATACAGGCAGTCAATGCTGCCAAATGTAGCGAAGGTCTAACTCGGTAGCTGCCCCGTTAACTCGGGGTAGCGGCGCTTTAAACTCGGTATCGGTCCCATTCAGTCGGTAGCGTAATTTCAGATTTTTTGTTTATATTTCAACAATACACCACGAGGGCTTACAGCCTAAATACTATCGTACCGTGGGTGTCGACAAGGAGGAAAGATGGAACTTCCTAATTCTGGACTTGAAGGTTTGGAGGTTCAGAGGAGAAGGAAAAACATGTGTCGGCAAGGAATTCCACAACGTGGAAGTCTTCGGGACAAAAAAGCGGGCATAACAAGATGTTCTATGTCTGGTGACCTGGACAGTAAAAGGGTACATTCGCTCTGTTCCCCTGGTAGATCTGTTGGGGGCAGCAGGGGGAGAAACTATGGAAGAAAGAGCTCCTCTGAGCAGTGCCCGTGCAGATATCTATAAGAGAGAGGTTACCAACCGCACGTCGGTGGGCAAGGGATGGCAGCCTTTGGGTGAGGGTAGGGTCACCATTGAGACTTATAACTCTCTTCTGAATAGAGTCCAGGATAGCGAGTGTAGAAGCGGCAGCGGCACCCCAGATATGGGAGCAGTATTCGAGGTTTGGCCTTATTTATGGAGTATATAAGGTATAGAGATTAGTTGGTGAAGAGTATTTGCGAGCCCGGAAGAGGAAACCCAATTTCTTAGCAGCCACTTCTGCAATTGATGTGTTGCTGCCAATTGAGATTTCGATCCACAGACATGCCAACAAGTGAAAAGGATCATTACTTTGAAAAACCTGCTTGTTCATTGTAATCCGCGTAACTGTGAACTGGGTTGGATGTGCTAGAGAGGAGGTCATTGATGTGGAGAAAAAACAAAGTAGGGGCTAAAGGTGAACCTTAAGGGACTCCTGCATTAATTGGATACAGTTTAGAGGAATGGCCATCCACTACAACAGAAATACTCTGGTTGGAGAGGAAATTTGCTGTCCAGGTACAGAGTTTTGGTGGTAGGCCATAGGCCGGAAGTTTATTAAGCAGCGCTGCGTGCCATACCTGGTTGAATGCTTTGGATGTCTAGAGCGACAATGTGGGATTCACCGTGTAGTTCCATAGACTTGTTCCTAGAATGGGTGACAAAGGAAAGGAAGTCGGCAGTTGATCTGCGCTGACGGAATCCATACTACCTGTCGTGGATTAGACTGTGTTTTTCAAGAAATTTTAGTAATTCGGTGTTTATATACTGTTCCATCACTTAAGAGAAGACTGAAAGGAGAGAAATAGGCCTGTAGTTGCTAGGAAGCGATTTGGATCCTTTCTTGGGGACGGATTGTACTCAAGCAGTTTTCCAGTTACTAGGGAATATGACTCTATTGTAAGATGTCTGAAACAGACGAGTCAGAACAGGAGCAAGTTCTAGTGCGCACTTTTTTTAGAACAATTGCTGGGATCTCGTCAAGGCCAGAGGCTTTCCTGGTATTAAGAGAAGAGAGCATCTTTCGTACCTTTTTAGTTTTGAAATTGATATCTGTCATTTTATGTGCAACATTGGGGACTGTTGGTGGTTGAACATTTGGAGGTGGGTTGAGAGTAGAATTCCCGGCGAACAACGAGGCAAAAAGTTCAGCCTTGCCCAGGGCGGTAGAAACAATTTCATCCCCTGAAAGAAGAGGTGGGAACGTGCTCTTGCAGAAATTATTCCCAATAGATTTAGCAAGAGTCCAGAAGGGTTTGCTGCCGTTGGAGCTTGAGAGGATTAAAAGAACAAACAAAAAATAATCATAACTGCAACTTAAAATACAAAGAGACGTCTCAGAGTATTTTTGAATAATATGTTTTATTTGCTTAACTAAATTTATTCTATGTTACAAACACACACTGTATATAAGAGACAAAACGTACCTCCCTAAATAATTTAATACTGTAAGTGTTATCGTCATCCATAAAATAGACGAAACCTTTATCTACATCAGGATCCAGGTTATCCCTCAGCCATTTCAAACCAGCATTCCTTTGTTCGATGCCTCTGTGTTTCATATACCTCGGCATCTACAAAAATGTGCACATTTTAAACACCTTAAAAAACCATTTGTTTTGTAGTATAATTTATTTTATTATCTGTAATAAACAAGAACAGCTAATTAAAAATAATGTATTCATTTAATCAAATGAACTGGTTAGTTTCAAGAGAATTATGAATAATATATTAACCTAATTAAATCCGTTCAATATTACTTGCCAAATTTTCATCGCAAAAACCCCACGGAAAACTTACTATCATTGTCTCTACAAGGAACAAGTCCAAGCCAAGTCTAAAAGTGACATTCCTCAATCAATAAAAGATTTCATCAACGGCTTCATCACTTAGAAGATCAACTTTAGATCTCAGCAAAAATTTGCAATACTTAACTTACTGTGCCTACAGAAACACCTAGATTCGATTCGATTAGATTTTATTGTGAGTGGGCTATTTCAGTCCCTCCACCACGACCTTAGGTCTATTGTGGCTCACGTCTAATTATTTAGATTTCACCCATCAATTCCATCTCCCCGAGGGAGTCGATCTTTTCTTGAGGGTGAGAGTTTGTTTGGCAGGTGTACTGCCATCTGAGTAAAGTCGCTTGCCCATTTCGAAGCTCAAAGAGAGATAACCTCTCTCCGAGTTCGTCTGGACCCGACATCCGTCAGTGTTTGCCTCGAGGCGGTATCATGAAGTCCCGCTCTCAAGGAGCATCTAATCTCCAGTTGTAATCCACCCCTAGAGATCTCAGCTCCACTCAGGCTCTTCCAAACCTGACACCTAACAGTGTTAAGACTCAAGGCAACATCCCATCGAGTCCCGCTCCCGAGCATCACCCCAGCGAGGCCGTCCGTTTCGTAGCACACAGTATGGGCTCCAAACTCTAGGTGTTTACCACTCATCAGAGATGAGAGCCCCCCGGGAGGTCTGGACACACGCCAGGGCTCAATCCAGGGCGGTATCATCCGGAACCCCGCTCCCGAGTAACAACCAAGCGAGGCCAATTGTCAGTCTCTGAGGCCATAGTGGAGGCGCCAAACTCCGGGTGCATATCACTCCCCAAAGATGTCTGCCTCCCCCCAGCCTCACCTGCACCAGACCCCCGCCAGTGTTTCATTTACTCGAGGCGGTATCATGAAGTCCCGCCCTCGAGCAGCATCCAGACAGGGTCGTTAGCCTGTATCGATGCTCAGAGTAGGCCCAAGTCTCCAGGTGTAATCCACCCCTAGAGACATCAGCCACATCCGGGTTCGTCCAGGTCCAACACCTGCCAGCATTAGCTTAAATTTCACCCAACAAATCGAGCTTCCGACAGGACATGACACCTATGAGGTGAAACATTGTTTGACAGATGTACTGCCATCTGAGCGAAGTCGCTTGCCCGTCTCAAAGCTCAAAGAGATATAACCTCTCTCCAAGTTCATCTGGACCAGACATCCATCAGTGTTTGACTCGGTGCAGTATCATCAAGTCCTGCATCCGAGCAGCATCCAAGTGAGGTCGTTTGTCCGTTTCGAAGCGCACAGAAGAGGTCTCAACCCTTAGTTTTATTCCACCCCTAAAGATCTCAGCTCTCCTCCGGGTTCGTCTAGACCCTACACCCACCAGTGCTAGACTCAAGGCGACATCCCATCGAGCCGCGCTCCCGAGCATCGCACAAGCAAGGCCGTCCGTCCGTTCCGAAGCACACAGTGGGGGCCCCAAACTCCGGGTGTTTACCACTCATCAGAGTTGTCAACCCCCTCCGGGTCGTCTAGACACACGACACCCGCCAGCACTTAACCCAAGGCGGCACCCATCCGGAACCCCGCTCCCGAGTAACAACCAAGCGTGGGCAACCAACCATTTCTAAGCCCAGAGTGGAAGCCTCAAAATCCGAGTGTACTCCACTCCCCAGAGATATCCACCTCCCTCCAGGCCAACATGGACAAGACCCCCGCCAGTGTTTGATTCCAATTAGTCGCCTTTTACGACAGGCAGGAGTTACCTTGTGCCTATTCTTTTAGTTAGTCCCCGGATCCACAGGGGACACAGAAACACCTATATCAGGCCACTTGCATTAAAAAGCCTTGGCATGGGCAACTTCTTATCCAAGTCATTAATAAGCAATATAAATAAAAACAGTCCCAGATTAGAACCCTGAGGCACTCCAGGCGTTGCAATTAATTCAAAAGACCTGAAACTGCTTGTACCTTATTTGACAGATAATTTTGCAGTAGGTTCAAGAAGGTAAGGACAAGACTAAACCCATAAAATTCTGCTGATCTCAAAAGGAGCGAGTGGTCTATAAATTTAAATGCATTTAAGAAATCTGTATTCACAACATTCTTGCTTAAATATATTTAAGCCATTATGGTAAGCAAATGGAATGTTTGTGAGGTTAAAAAATTGGTAATACATTGTTGTTATCGCTTTGACAAAATGGAACCCCAAAATATCTTGTTGGAATAATACGGAATACGAGGATTGCTTGTCTCACTCAAATAAAACAGAAGCTCGGAAGAACAAGACTACTCTATTACATTTAATCACCAAGTGAAAACTGGAACCTGTGATGAGCACTGATAAGCACACTTGGAGAATCCAAATCACCACAACATATTTCAAAAAACCTTACCATCGTTTAACTAACCAAGTTAGCGTCATCAGAGGATAATTAGAAATATCTTATATCCACAACTTTGCTTATATTCTTCTGCAAGTAGTCCGTCACTAACGATTTAGAGAGGTTCAATGACACCAAAATTAACATATTTCGTTTGGTGGAAATATCTGTATTCTTTTATTATCTATCGGAAGTGCTTCGGCCGGCATTTATTTTATAAAGTAATCCATCGGGAGACTGCCCATAGGCAGCAGAGCGCGATTCATACATTTTTTATTATTACTATATTTAGGGAGGTGGTCAGCTTCAGGACTGAGAAGGGGTGCCCACAGGGGGGTGTATATCCCCCCCTGCTGTGGTCCCTCTTTGTGGATGATTTGCTGGCTATCTTGGGGCTGTGGGAGATGAGGTCCAGGCGTATGCGGATGACCCTGTTATAATGGTTAGAGGTAAATCTGAAGAGGAACTTGCAAATACTCTTCAAGGGGCACAAATGTGAACGATTGGTGTCTGAGTGAACAGAAGAAGAAGGTTGGACAAATTAAAACCACCTATTCTTATGGGGGAAACGATTTCATTTCTGGAACAAGCGAAATATCTGAGGGTTACCCTAGATAAGAAGCTCAACTGGAATGTACAGTTAGAGAACGTAATCCGCAGGGACAAACTGTCCCCATGGACATGCTGAAGAATCTGTGGAAATAACTGGGAAACAAGCCCCCAACAGATGTACTGGCTCCATGTGGTGGTTATCAGACCGATGATAACATATGGAGTCATAGTTTGGTGGCCTTAGGCACTTCGTGGTATCGCAGGGGCCAAACTGGCTCAGCTACAGAGACAAGCTTGTCTGATGATAACGGGCGCGATAAGCACCGCTCCATCAGCCGCTCTGAAGGTCCTCCTAAACATTCCACCTCTTCGCATTTGGTTGGAGAAGGAGGCTAGGTGGACAACATACAGATTAAAACAAACGACCAACAGCATGCCAAAAGAAATCAGTCTGAGGGGGTCAGCACTCCTCGATGACATGGAGAGTCATGAGGTCCTGGGAATGATCTCCGACTTGACGCCTACAAAGATCAGTAGAGATATGTCTTTCGAGACCGTGCTCTTGGAAAGGGAGGACTGGGAACAAATCCAAACGAGCCTATTGAGGGCCGATCTCTGCTGGTATACTGACGGCTCCAAAACCGATATGGTGGCAATTCAACAACGGTATGGAGCTGTAAATCTACCCTCAACGAACTCGGGAGCTGTAATGAGGTGTCGCTGGTCTGGATACCGGGTCACTCGGACCATGATGGCAATGTTGCGGCCGACCCGCTTGCCAGAGGTGGTTCCCAGGAGGACTTCATCGGACCAGAACCTGTGCTGGGAATATCATCGTGCACAGCAAAACGCACCTTAAAGACCTGGACAGATAGAATGACAATCCAGCAATGACAAAATCTGCCAGGATTAGCTCACTCTAAGTCCTTCATAAATGGCCTGTCAGAGTCAAGGGCTAAAAAACTTCTAGAGCTATACAGACAACAGCTGACTACTCTAGTTGGCCTATATACAGGACCCTGCCGCTTGCATCACCACATACACAGAGTTGGTGTCGGTCAGGAAACTGAGTGCCGGCTGTGTATGGAGAGTGACGAAACAGCAGAGCATGTGCTGTGTTTCTGCCCGGCTACGGACAGGACAAGACATCTGCTCTTTGGCAAGACAAAGCTTGCGCCAGAAGACCTGGATCAACTTTCGCCCACAAAGATTATCGACCTCTGTAGGAGGCTGGCTTCTTTGGGCGAGACATAAGACTATTAGGTGTGAGCCACAATAGACCTTAAGGTGGATGGACCGTTATGGCCCACTCACAATTTAACCTTACTTACTATAGTCGGCAATATATATATATATATATATATATATATATATATATATATATATATATATATATATATATATATATATATATATATATATATATATATATATATATATATACTTTCGAAGGCGTTTAGCCGTCCTGGTTGTCTAACATTTTTTATTAATTTTAGTTTCTTCTCATTAACGTGGGGTGATGAGTCGGGCGACAGAAGACCTATCTATAGTACCATATCTTAATTGTGCTAAATGTTCTTTGAATCCAATTCCATTAGATCTTTTTGTTGGTCCGACGTATTAAGATCACAATCATTACAATTTATTTCATGAATTCCCGACATTTTGGCCGTACTATCCTTGTCTTTTGGGTTATCTAGCAGGTTTTTTAAAGTATTTTTTGTCGAAAATGTTAGTTGCAAATTGGCTTTTTTTTAAAATTCTATCTAGACTCCTTATGGATGTTAATTGCACTTGTTGATATTAAATCCATACGTAAACATTTAATATAACTTTATTACTTCACTAACTGAATAAACTATACGATACATTTAACTATAATACACTTTAATAACAATTACAACAGTACACGAGTACATAGCAGTTCACTGCAGCGGTTGGTAGCGAGGAGAGAGAGAGATATGGCCTGGTGTATCTTATATGCGGTATTTCTTGACAGCTGGCTGTCGCATAAAGTAATGCAACGTTTAGCTGACAAATGCAAAAACATAGAGTAGTGTTGACGGAAACACTGCAGTCGGAACCACCGCCACATACTCCCCTCTCAGTGGCAACGCTATTAGTTCAAGTATCTTCGTGGAAATAGAACTCTACGTCCATGGCGTGTAGTTTGAACGGGAACTTCACTGTCACTTTCAGTTTCACTAGGTGTTGGACTTTCACTGTCACTTTCAGTTTCACTAGGATGTCTCTGAGGCTGGAAAGTTGTCTGTTATAACCGACAAATTTTCTAGAGAATCGTTGCTCAAAGCCAAAATTGAACGAACGTTGACTGGTAAACGTAGAAATAAAATTTTAAGGAAATCCTCTCCAATCTGACTACCGGCTAAAAACTTCATTTCGCGTAAAAGTTGCGATGGTTTTCTGTCGCCTAATTCTAATTCTGTTAGAAGTTTATTTATTTTGCGACTATCGGACTCTTCAAATTCTAATAAAAGACGTTTCATTAGATCTGAATAGGGGGTTGATGATAACGGTTGGGTTAAAAAATCTGAAATTGACTCTGCGACATCAGGATCGAGTATAGCGAGTACATGACTGAATTTTGTCTTTTCAGAACTGATCTGCGATATATCGAACTGGGCGTCAACCTGCATTTGCCAGATTTTCACGTTACGTCTCCATATAGGAGGTAATTTAATTGCAACCCTTGCCATGATATTGCTGCTTGAAGAATCTTCGGCCATTGTGAAAAAAATCAGATAATTTTTAAATTAGAAAGGACCTGACCTGTTTAGATATTCGTTTTCTGCAGGCATGAGCACGTGCGTGGAAGTTAGGCGACGTCGGCTGGAACATCAGGCTCGGCATCTTCGGCTTGCGGCACGGGGTCACCAATATGGATGTTAATTGCACTTGTTGATATTAAATCCATACGTAAACATTTAATATAACTTTATTACTTCACTAACTGAATAAACTATATGATACATTTAACTATAATACACTTTAATAACAATTACAACAGTACATGAGTACATAGCAGTTCACTGCAGCGGTTGGTAGCGAGGAGAGAGAGATATATCACCTGGTGTATCTTATATGCGGTATTTCTTGACAGCTGGCTGTCGCATAAAGTTATGCAACGTTTAGCTGTCAAATGCAAAAACATAGAGTAGTGTTGACGGAAACACTGCGGTCGGAACCACCGCCACACTCCTCTTGATTCAAGTTTTAAATGGTAAGCAAACAATGGTTTTTTTTGGCTTTTTCTGTTCTAAAAGTCGCTGATTCCCCTAACATTTTTTATTTTCTGTTGGTTAATTATTTTCCCCACTAGGCGAGCAGTGTACCCGTTATATTCGGCCATGTTCTTAATTTACTTTAATTCTGTGGTATATCTACTTTTACTTAAAGGAAAATATTAACCTGTTTACTAAAAAATTTAGACTGGCCATGGACTGGCACTGGACATGGGTTCCCCAAGTGTGCTTATTACATTTAATGCCTGTTATTTTGCGGATTTTTATCCTTTCTCAGTATTTACGTTATCTATAAATTTATAATATCTGCATGCTTGATAACTACAAGCTAATTTTAATTATAAAGGTTATCACTTTCATAAAAAAATCACTCATACAACTTTTATTATATTACATAATAATTGCACATGACCACCATAAAAACATAAATTCTATCACAGCATTTTCAAATATTTAGCAAACGTACACACTACTGGTAAATAAAATGGCAATAAAACATATTATGATGATAAAAAGACCATTTATCAAGACTTACATAACTCCCTACATAGGTGACACTTCATAGTGTCACTTATCTACTAATAAAACTATAATTACCTTAAAACACATGTGTCTATGTTATTTCATTATTTTTATCGTTTGCATTCTAATTTACAGAACACGACTTACCTATGTCTTTGCAAATCAATAATTATATTATTTTAGGACATACAGTATTGTGCAAACTAATGTAAACACAGGCAGATTTACATTAAATACCGTTTATTGAATGCAAAAATTCAAACATTACTAGTTTACACATCTTTAAGTATTATTCAAGAGAGTATATGTCCTCATACTAGCGCCGGCGCTTACCCTCTGGGCTGGCTCTGGGGTACATTCCGAGGGCATGGATACTGGCCAGGGTTGTTTTATTCATCCTTCCAACAGACCAGGCAAAGTCCCTGAGGCCAATAAGTCTCATGCCCTTCTTTCTAAAAACAATGGAAAAACTGCTCGACCGGCACACTAGGGGCGGTGTACTGGAAGCATAGGTATCCACTACACTGCAGACAATATGCATACAGAACAGGATTCTCAACAGAAACAGCACTGCACCAACTGGTGCTGAAACTGGAAAATGCGCTGGAGAACAGGGAGGTGGAGCTGGGGGCCTTCCTAGACATAGAGGGGGCCTACAGCAACACCTCATTTGGATCGGTTCTGGCAGCTGTTAGGGAGCGTGGAATAGAGGAGACCTGCTGCAGGTGGATCAGTTCCATGCTCAGGGACAGGGTGGTGTTCACCTCACCCGCAGGAGGGACTCTGCTGGCGGGGGTCGCGGCGGGGTGTCCGCAGGGGAGCGTTCTGTCTCCCTTGCTCTGGTGCCTAGTCGTGGACGGCCTGCTAGAGAGGCTCTCGGGAGGGGGGTATGGGGTACAGGGCTATGCAGAAGACATTGTCATCATAGTCCGAGGAAAGGTTACACAGTCAGTGTGGGAGCGCATGCAGACAGCACTGCAAGTGGTGGAAAGGTGGTCAAGGACTCAGGGTGAGCCACGAGAAAGCAACCGAAGCAACCGCCATACTGTTTACAAGGAGGAGGAAGTGAGAGAGCCACAGAACTCTCACTCTATACGGTAGGAACATTCCAATGGCCAGGGGGGTAAAATATCTTGGGGTCGTATTGGACTCTAAGCTAACTGAAGAAATACAGCGTAAGGCAGTCATGACCCTAGCCGTCACTAGGCGGCTATATGGAAAAACGTGGGGACTAAGACCAAGTATGGCCCAGTGGCTGTACACAAGGGTGGTCAGACCATCGTTAACCCACGCGGCACTGGTCTGGTGGCTTAAGGTGACACAATCCAGTGGCAAACAAAAACTAGGTAAGATCACAGGGGCGATGTGTTCAACCCCAACAGCCGCCATGGAGGTGTTGCTGGATCTGCCCACCCTACACTTAGTTATTATAGGGGAGGCCAGGCTAGGAGTATACAGACTAGCCTGCAATGGTAGACTGAAGATCAACCCGGGCTTCAGGGGCCACTGCAAAATTCAGCAGATCGTGAAGGAGCCCATGCTTGAAATGAGGCCAGACTCTGCGAGCCCGCGAATCTGTAGGGAATACCGGGCATTTTACAGTGGAAATCCCCGAACGCGAGGCATGGCGGGGGGAGACGCCGGGCATACCACGGGACGTGCTTGTCTGGTTCACGGACGGATCCGGCAGGGGCGTGGGACGGAGGCAGGTGTTTATTCGGAAGACCGAGGGTAAGTCATAGTATTTCCCTCGGAGCCTATGCAACGGTCTTTCAGGCCGAAATATACGCCATCCTGCACTGTGTGCGGGAGAACAAGAGGGGCTACACCAACAAGCGGATCCTCATAGCCACAGACAGCCAGGCAGCCCTAGGTAGCCCACGGGCAAATTCCTGGCTGGCGAGTGAGTGCAGAGGCGAGATGAGCGACCTGGCTGGGCAGAATGAGGTGACCCTTATCTGGGTGTAGGGCCACTCGGCGGTCAAATGCAATGAAGAAGCTGACAGTCTGGCGAAGAGAGGGTCAGCAGAACCATTTATGGGACTAGAACAGGTTCTAGGCGTGACAAAGAGCACGGGCAGGGGATCCATTAAGTCCTGGGTCAGAAACGAACACAAGGTGTACTGGGCGGACTGTCCAGGGCTCAAACATGGGAAGTCAGTAATTGACGAACCCAATTCAAAGAGAGCTGTAGAGCTGCTAAATCTTAGCAGAGGACAGCTCTGAAACAAAACAGGTCTCTTGACGGGACACATGGCCATCAAGAAACACCTGCATAAAATTGTTCAATTTTCAATTTCGACCGTTTGATAGTCTTTGTTATGATATGTTCTCTTTTAGCTGTACAAACTAGAATACTTATATTGTAACATGGATTTCCCTTCCTCTAGCATTTAATTGGGACAAATGGGGGGCTGCTTTATTGTGAGGGTTTTCCTTCCCCTCTTGCATGTCTACAATCAAGGGAGGTATGGCTTTAAAATGTAAGGAAGGTATAGCTTCAAAATGTAAAAAATGCAGCTTTTCGAGATCCAATTAAGTTGTTTTTTTCACATTTTGTGCTTATATTTCTTTTTTATCTTCTATGCACCCCTTTGACTCCTGGTCCTGTAACTTCCTCGAGGGGTGTTAACAAGCAATTTTTCCAGTGGTTTGTACATGGGGGGGGGCTCATTCTGAGCATGTTTATGAACAAAATTTCACAAAAGCCTTTGGGAGGTTTAAAAATTTACCAATGGAAACGGTCGGCTTAACCGCAACTACATATTAACATGATTATAATAGAATATGGCCTAAAAACAGTTGTACATACCTTAATAAAGTTAAACAATGTGGTATATTTCGTTTTGAATAACCTTTCAATGCAAAACGCAATTAAAACGTTTCGATTTGCAACAAAAACGTATATTTTTGTAGCTGAGGTTATGACTGTTGTTTGGTTGACATGATAGGCGTTGTTGTCAGTTTCGAAGCTATTTACTTGATACTGGGGGGATGTCAGGTCAGGTCAAGCTTAGGTCAGGCAGGCCGATAGAGCAGTAAGCACTGTCCGGCAGTGCATTCATTTAATGCTGCTGAAAATTGACAGTTCAAAACGTAAAATTGCTGCATTTCTTGGAATTTCATTTCTCAATTATTCTGTTATTTCTGGTTTTGCCGTTAAATTTTTTCCAGATTATATATCTACGTTATGTACTCTTTATTGTGGTGTGCGCCGTTTTGCTAGATTCCAGTTGCAGTTGAGTCGACCGTCCCCTTACCGATTTATCTAAATCATCTCTTTTTTTTCACTACAATAATATAAAATTTAGACAAGTGTTGTCAGTGTTTGTCATTTAGAGTTGATATATTATCACAAAAGTTTAAAAATGTGTTTCGTGTATATTACATATACTTTTAAAATCATAAGTATTTCCAAAACAATTGCTTATAAATAACTTAAAATATATTAATAAATTTACCTTAGCTTTTAATTGCTCAAATGGGGGTGTTTTTGCAAAGAGATGTGTATGTTCTATATATGATCCAGCAACCAAATTTGTTACCAAAGGTGTTCTTTTGTCAGAATCTTCAACAATAATCCAGTGAATATTTGGAACGAGCATCAACGTTTGAGATAATCTAGTCAGTTCTGCCTTTTGTACTAATCTGGCATATGTTGGAGTGATGGCATAAATCCTTGGCCCACCTATTCTCTGATTCATACCCAAGTTTCTCAATATCATCAACTGTTCTTCAGTCAATCGGAGCTCATCTTTATAATAAGATATAACCCTTCTTGCAATGTCTACTTCTACAAAACATGACATATTAGCGTGAAAACAAAGAGGACTGATATAAAAAGTACTACCTGTTTTTTCAATGCTGTTTAATTTCCACACAATAAAAAACAAAAGTAGACCACAAAACCAATAAAACCATTTGATATGGAAGGATAAGAGGGTAGAGTTCCTGCAGTTATTTGGAGTCATAATGTTCACATAAACTTGATATCAAATAAACCGACGTTAAGATGACTTCACCGACGATGCAATTTACTGTTTTAATACATCCTAGCACTTCTAGCTATGTGGCTCTGCACACGTATCTAACTCAAGTTATGAATAGCATTTTTCAAGTTAATAAGGAAAGGATACATTATACTTGACAGCAGCTCAGGGTCGTTTATTTAACAGGCGTCTAGTACAGTCTTAGTGATTACAGTCCTTAGCTTTATTTCACGTCTATATCTGAATTTTTCTTCGAGTAAAAGCACTCGTATTCGTCATTCGTATTTTATTAGCGTGACAAGTTTTGACGTTGCTCGTTGCTAGTTGATATTTTGATATCTGATAAGAATTTGACAGGTAGTGGTCGAAAATGTCATAAACATATATAGAGCAACGCCTTATGGCATCTTTTGACTCTATCGTTGCAATATTATCATAGAATAATTATATCCAAGGCACACAGAATAAATGGTATAATTTATAATTTCGAATCGATGTAAAGGTAGGTTCATACACTCGCGTATTGCGACAAGCGAATTGAAAAATCGCAGCGAAAGGGATCGCTATTGTTTATCTTAAATAATATGGTAATATTATTTAAAATGGACCAATAGGAATTACCTACTCTCGCAATTCGCCAGTGTATGAATCTAGTTTTACATCGATTCTGGTATAGGAGGAACGAGGAAATATAAATTATAACATTTGTTGTGTGTGCCTTGTATGTAATTATTTTTTAATCTAGGTTTCTGTGGCGGTGGTTCCGACCGCAGTGTTTCCGTCAACACTACTCTATGTTTCTGAATAAATACTCTTGACAGCTAAACGTTGCGTTACGTTATGCGACAGCCAGCTGTCAAGAACTACCGCATATAAGATACACCAGGCGATCTCTCTCTCTCTCTCCTCGCTACCAACCGCTACAGTGAACTGCTATGTACTCGTGTACTGTAAAGTGTATTATAGTTAAATGTATCATATAGTTTATTCAGTTAGTGAAGTAATAAAGTTATATTAAATGTTTACGTATGGATTTAATATCAACAAGTGCAATTAACATCCATAGTTTCATACACTCGCGAATGGTGAAACGTATTCCTATTGTTACATTTTAAATAATATTACGATATTATGATATGGTGGAGGCCAATACTTGATGTAAATTCATTGTCAACTTAGGTAAATGAACAAATTGATTTACACTATTTTACAGAATGTATATGTATAACTGCTGCAGTTTCGCTGAAGAACTCAGCTTATTGTCAAATAAAGAATTCTGTATTTGACAAAGCTGAGCACTTCAGCGAAACTACAGCAGTTATACATATACATTCTATAAAATAGTGTAAATCAATTTATATCACGATATTATTCAAAATTCAACAAGAGGGATACGTTTCGCGGCGATTTAGCAACTCGCGAGTGTCTGAACCAAGCTTTAGAATGTCCTTCTTTTCATGTTCATTATTTTTATATAGTCAGGTAGGAGAGTAATACATTGTTATTATTTGTTTCTTGGCACTTTTATGGGGGACCGTTGTTGTGTGCTCGGGGTTATAAAAGTATGGCGTTACAATGCTACTCAAATTATATTGATGGCTGAACTCGATGTCATTAAAAAATGTCGGATTTTTAAAATAGAACAGACACTCGTCCACAAATACAGATCAAAAGATAAGTCTATTATTATTATGCGAATTATTATTATTATTATTATTATTAAAAACATTTTTAGAGCTCCCTCCATTTTCCAGGTTGAGATCGCTCGCATGCAAGTTTTTTGGAGGACGATGCTTCTTTCAGCTTTCACTGCGTTATCACAGAACACTATATCGTACTTCATTCTTGATTCCACCAGGGCACGACAAGCTGTTAACCTTAAATAGCTGTTTTGAACTTTATTGAAGTTGACAAACTTTGTTCTATTAATATTCAATATGAGTTTATTCTTCATAAACAATTTTTTCTTATTTATGTCTTTATGCAGTTCATTTCCCACACTGTCTTGTTTTTATTATCCGTGATGTAAGGATAGGCACTTCGTTCACGTAAATGAGGAACAGCAGTGGACCAAACACTGATCCTTCTGGTACTCCTCTCTTTATGCGCATCCACTTGGAGTAAACTTCCTTATATGTTGACCTATCCATATAGTGGTAACACATTGTTCTCCCTCGACTAAGTAGGAACATATCAAGGCCAATGTTACCCCACGAAAATCCACTACTCTAATTTAGTCAATGGGCGAGTTCAACAGGCGCCTGCAGCTGTCAGAAGTTGCATTGACATTCCTCAACATTTTTTGATATGTTGCTGCCAGCAGCACTGGAGCCTGGTGAACTGGCCCATGAATTCTTTGTGGTCCACAGTCCACACTTTCAAACGCCCTTGATAAGTCCATAAACACGCCCAATACCGTCGTTTATCTTGTGTTCTTTCCATCAATAGCCTGGAAAATTAATCTCGTCATTGTTCTACTCCACATGTACCCACTTTGCAATTAATATATTAGGAAATTTTCTTCCCTAAATTGATTTTCCCTGTTCCTATACACAAAAAAAACTCGGGACGCAGCAAGTGCGTTATGGTAGTGAATTTTTATTAAATGCCTCAAATTTAAATAACTCAATTTTCTATAAACTTAGAGAGTTTAATTTCAATACGTAGTAAGGTTTTTCCTAAGGCAAGATATCCACAAAATTTCATTAAAATAACTTTGTAATTTTCGGAGAAAAAATTTTTTTCGAAAGAAAATTTAAAATTTGAATAACTCAATTTTCTCTAAACTTAGAAAGTTGAATTTTGGTACGTAGTAAGGTTGAGGCAACATATTTAGTAAATTTCATTGAAACAGCTTTGTTACTTTCGGAGAAAAAATTTTTTTCGAAATAAAACTCAAAATTTTTCCGGAAAACCCCGTCTGACTTTTCTGGATAACGAACTCATCCAAGCCATTAATAAAAGACAGGCACTTGCCAAGTTTCATCGAAATCGGTTAATTATTTTTTGAGTTATCATATATATATATATATATATATATATATATATATATATATATATATATATATATATATATATATATATATATATATATATATATATATATATATATATATATATATATATATAAACATATAAAAATTAAACCTATTTACAAATGAACTTTAATAAGATATTATGCTGTGACAATACCTCTCTCAAGCACCCTAAAATATAATCAAAATGTACACAGTTATATATGTTTTATTTCTTTTTCCCTTGTCTTAATACACTACATATTTTATGACAATCGATTTAATTTACTTATTTGATTTCATAAATAGTCGGTTAATAGTGACTTGGAATGAAGTAGACACCACATCTTCAAACATATTAAGAGAATATGAGTAAATCAACAGCAACTGGGAATGAATTCGGTCAGTCGCCCAGCCACGTGGTTAAAAAACACTGTTTGTGAGTGGTTACAACTCTAGTTCTAAATAAAAGGACTGTAACAGCGGCAGAATCAGAAGTCAATGGAAGGTGTGTGTCTTCGGAAAGAAACTATTGACTATTAATAACAACAATTGACTAAAAACGCTGCGAGTTGTAAGGCAAAAATAATTATACTACAGAGGTGATAAATGATAATACATTACAATAGGGTTATATATAATCGTAAATGCTTTCAATGATTAACAATCAGTGAATTCAGTATTATTGACATTTCTCGGAAACTTACAAATGAATTTCATGAGTCAATAAGAAAAGCATTGACTAACCAACAGCAACCACATACTTATGATTGAAACATAAATGTTTCAAATTTGAATAGCTCAATTTTCTGTAACCCTAGAAAGCTGAATTTTGGCACATAGTTAGGTATTTCCCAAAGCAATATGTAGACCAAATTTTATCGAAATTTTCGAAAAAAAATTTTTTTTGAAAGAAAACTCAAAATTTTCCCGGAAAACCCCGTCCGATTTTCCTGGCCAACGAACTCATCCAAGCCATTAATAAAAGAAAGGCACTTGCCGAGTTTCATCTAAATCGGTTAATTATTTTTTCAGTTATCAGACGGATACACACACACACACATATATATATATATATATATATATATATATATATATATATATATATATATATATATATATATATATATATATATATATATATATATATATATATATAACATATAAAAATTCAAACTGACCCCGGATATGGGTTCTAGGGGTCCTAATTCGTGCTCATTTGAAAGAATTTTTGCAAAGTCTCACCATCAATACCTCTCTATTAGTGAATTTTTTTAATAAAAATTCACTAAAAAACGCAAACACGTTTTACAGCCAACTACGTCTGATATTCGGATGTCTTCAAATGAATGGCCTTAGGGAATTTAACTGCCTCCTTTTACTGGAAACGAAGGTTTTATGTCTCCGATATGTTTGCAGTTAAATCTTTCAATTATGTGCCTTTGAACATATTTAGACGAGGTCAGCAGTGTATTACCAAAGGAATATATAGCGAATTTTCAGATTATTTTTATGTCGATAGCTTACCCGCTATTTATTCTTTAAATAAATGCAACAGCCATTGAAAATTCCTTACAGTTGGTACAGAAAATAAAATGGTACGACGGCTTTAAAAGCTGAATGTAACAGTTTTTTATGTTTCTGCTCTTTAGTATCCTAGCTTCCACTCTGTAAAGGAGAGTGGAGAAAACGTAGCATCTCAGCATACGGATGTGCAGACTAATGTTGATGTCCCGGTTGCAGAATATCTTTGAATACTGTTCTGGCAATTTCAATGCGGCTTTTCATCTCTTTCGATTGATCGGTATTGTCTGTGATCCATGCACCCAAGTATTTATAGGACGATATTTTTTTCAATTCGTGTATTGTCGATAACAAAATTAGCTATAATGTTCTGGTTCTTTGTTATTACAATGAATTTGGTTTTCTTGAGATTCATTTACAAGCCGCAACTATTGCATTCAATATAAAGTCTTTGTAGTAGATATTGTAGTTATTTTATTGTGTCTGTTAATACGACGGTGTCATCTGCATAGCTAACATTATTGATAGTGATTATTGACAAATGGTTTCGCAATACAGATTGAACAGAAGAGGCGAGAGCACACAACCCTGACACACTCCTCGACATATTTCAATTTCTGGCCTTAAGTTGTTTCAACTTTCACTTTCGCTAGTTGATTCCAGTGTAAATTACAAATTATTCTTATATCCTTACTATCTATGTTCTTACTCAGTAGTAGTATTTTCAGTTAATATTACTGTTACGTTCTACGGGGTTCTGGATTTGTTGATTAACAAAACACAGCTTTCCAAACTACTAATTTATTATTAGTAACTATTTTCCAACACCAGTGTCAACTGAAATATTTATCTTCTCTATTATTAAATGTCCATAGAACTATATTCCACTATCTGTGTGTCATGTACATCGTCGCTGATACCCCTTACTCTGCTTTCTACTTGTTGGAAGATGTCGTCTTTTACCTGCTTCATACGTTCGTCCACACACGAAGTAATATTCTCAATTCTGCTGGCTTGTTCTTGCAGACTTTTCTTTGTTTCTTCATCTCTTCTTCTGGCTTCTTCATCTCTTTTTCTGGCCTCTTCATCTCTTTATCATTTCTTCTTTTGACTTCCTAGTCTCTTCTTCTGACCTTTTCATCTATTTTTCTCATTTCTTCTTTGGCTCCTTCGTCTCTTTTTCTGGCTTCTTCATCTCTTTTTCTCATTTATTCTTTGGCCTCTTCATCTCTTTTTCTCGTTTCTTCTTTCGCTTCTTCGTCTCTTTTTCTCAGCTCTTCTTTAACCTCTTTATCTCTTTTTCTGGCTTCTTCATCTCTTTTTCTGGCCTCTCCTTTCATTTCTTTAATCAATTCCAATAGCTAGGCATCCATATTAGCAGTTGCGCTACGTGCCTTAGGCATACAGGTACTTAAAGCTGGTACACAGTTTATTCTGTTTTAAAAACACACCCAGTTATGACTTACTGCTGACACTGATCTTCCAGAGATTCTAGAAATTTCCACATTGTTCAACGAATATTCTGGAAAATATTTCCACCAGCAGCTTGAAAATCCCACTTATGACACCAGTTGTTACGTTCTACAGGGTTCTGGATTTGTTGATTAACAAAACAGAGCTTTCCAAACTACTAATTTATTATTAGTAACTATTTTTCAACACCAGTGTCACTGAAATATTTATCTTCTCTATTATTAAATGTCCATAGAACTATATTCCACTATCTGTGTGTCATGTACATCGTCGCTGATACCCCTTACTCTGCTTTTTACTTGTTGGAAGATGTCGTCTTTTACCTGCTTCATACGTTCGTCCACACACGAAGTAATATTCTCAATTCTGCTGGCTTGTTCTTGCAGACTTTTCTTTGTTTCTTCATCTCTTTTTCTAACTTCTTCATCTCTTTTTCTGACTTCTTCGTCTCTTCAGCTCCTTTTCTCATTTCTTCTTTGGCTTCTTCGTCTCTTTTTCTGGCTTCTTCATCTCTTTTCCGAGCTCTTCTTTAACGCCCTCATCTCTTTTTTGGCTTCTTCATCTCTTTTTCTGGCCTCTTCATCTCATTTCTTCTTTGGCTTCTTCGTCTCTTCTTTCATTTCTTTAATCAATTCTAATAGCTGGGCGTCCATATTGGCTGTTGCTCTAGGTGTCTTAGGCATAGACGTACTTAAAGCTGGTACACAGTTTATTCTGGATTTGTTGATTAACAAAACACAGCTTTCCAAACTACTAATTTATTATTACTAACTATTTTACAACACCAGTGTCAACTAAAATATTTCTCTTCTCTATTATTAAATGTCCATAGAACTATATTCCACTATCGCCTTCTATGATCGCTCCTTATCCACCAACACTTACTGTTGACTCGCCTAATACTCTATGATCACTTCTTTCACAAAATACTACTCAATACTGAACTAACTTATTCTGCGCACCACACGTCTATTTATACTGTCCCTAGAGATTCTAGACCTTCTACCCTATTCCACATCTGTCACTTCTGGTCCCTTCTAGAAGTATCATTCCAGAGTTTTCGCTGTTACCAACACACTACCATAGAACAAAGTTCCCAAACTTAATTCTCATAGACAAATGTGACATTACTTATTTAATTTAAACTAAAAAGGGAATAAGGCCAAGTGAGTACCTATTAGGTACTTAAAAACCGAAAGAAGATAAAACATTTTACTATTAGTTAAACATCTAATTAATATTTAATACAATAAAATAATAAAACGCACATAAATTGAATAAATATTTTATTTCTTAATTCACTAATAAAAAAATTCTTAAAATTTCAACTTTCTTGACTAGTCAGTAGCTGGAAATCACTGAAAGGCCACACTTTACAGAGAGCTCTACTTATAATTAAACCTTGAGGAATAGGCCCATATTCTCTTGAATCAGCTGAGTTATTCGCATTGTCTCCTTCCAGCCAAACATGGCCTACTGGGACAATAATATATGATGCAAATCCTGTAGAAATAAAAACCATATAGGAAATCAACCATTTAACAATTAACTTATACAACATTAAATGTAAATTACAACAATAAAATCTGGTAAATTTTATTGAAGCTGAAAATCTCACGCAACAGTTACTAGTTTCATTAAACAGTACAGGTGTCTCATTTCGGTTGCCATTGCTGGGTATCTCGGTTATTAGCAATGATTGAACTTTGCGGTTTTGACAAACAAAGCTACTTTTCTGTGAAACAAAAGATGCCATAAACAAAATTGCCGTAGCCCTCTTATTTTCCAAGCTACATGCTACAACTTGTCAAAAAGGTAAAAACGAATCCTTTTAGAACTTTTTACGTATAATCTATGGGCATAGTTAGTTTTTTTTCTGAATATTACTGTTTTTAAGATATGGACCAATGTTTGGTTTTTTCAATGGAACACCTGTATATTTGTCAAAAAATTAACTTTCACATAGGCTTCTTAAAAAAATGTTCGGTAAGCAGCAAGTGCCTTATTGTAGTGAATTTTTATAAGAATAATATATTGTCACAACAAACACTCTGGAATGACATTTCTGGAATAGACCAGAGGTGACAAGGTGTAGAATAGTTTAGAATAGTGTGGAACGTCTAGAATCTCTATAGACAAGTATAAATAGACGAGCGGTGCACAGAATAAGTTAGTTCAGTATTGAATAGGGTGGTGTAAAGAAGTGATCATAGAGTATAAAGCGAATTAACAGTAAGTGTTGTGGTATAGAAAGCGATCATAGAAGGCGATAGTGGAATATAATTCTATGGACATTTAATAATAGAGAAGAGATATATTTTAGTTGACACTGGTGTTGGAAAATAGTTGGTAATAATAAATTAGTAGTTTGGAAAGCTGTGCTTTGTTAGTCAACAAATCCCGAACCTCGTAGAACGTAACAATATTATAGTGATTTAGCCTTATATTAAAAGTTATAAAACATTACTTTATTTAATTATGAACAGTAAAGTAGTAGAGTAAAGAAGGACCAGCAAAAACATGATCTCTAACATAAATATTTATACAGTAGTTTGGATACAAAACGCAAATAAAAGCATCGATAAACAGGAAATATACTCAACAAAAAATACACCAGAAAGCTGAATATAAAAAAATCCGTCGTTCATGCATTGAGGGTGATTGTATGCATGCAGAAGGGGAAGAAGAACCCCCAGGACGAAGATGGTTTCTGCCCCCTCACTCAAAAACATGGGGGGTTCTCCTTCCTCCTTGTGCATGCATACAACTACCTTCAAAGCACAAGAAAAATGTATTGGGAGCAACCCCCAAGAAAGTTACTGGACCTGGGCGAAAATGGGTTTTGTGCGGGGTAGACGGGGTTTAAGGGAGGTACAGCTGCAAAATGTGAAAAACATCTTTTCAAAGTCCGACTAAATGATTTTTTAGCATTTTCCGCTCATATTTCCTCCCCCCAGCACCTTTATTTATTCTTGGTCACTTAACAATCTTGGGGGTTGTTTTTCAACAAATTTGCCTTGTGGCTTGTGCATCCAAAGAGGGTTCAAAGCATGTTTCTGAAAAAAAATATTCTAAAAACATTCCGTGCAATAAACTGTAAATTTACCGAAGTACATTACACTTCGTTGCCTATAATGTCTTTTTCAGATAATATCCGATACAGCACTAAAGTAAATAAATTCACTTGCTGTTTCACTAAGTTTTATTTTTATATTACATAATATATGCACAAGCTAAGTAAGTATAATAAAGAGGGGCCCTTCAATATCACACTGTAGCTCAGAAACTAAGAGGGCTATGACTTTTGTTTGTGGCATCTTGTGTTTCACCATAAAGTAGCTCAGGTCCCTGAAAACCACAAGGTTCTATCAGTACTAATAACCGAGATACCCAGCAATTGCAACCAAAATGGGACATCCTGTATATTAAAGATACACAAATGCAACATACAATTAATTTACAGTAATTTCTCTGGTTGCTTTTATGATTATCATATTCAACTATCTTGGACTGTTTTATAAAAAGAGATAATTGAGAAAAATCCCTTATTTGATATTGACCATCATAATCCTCAAAATATGTTACCTATAGATGACATGTACTTTGGTGCCGATGTTGCCATTTCTAATAATAGATAACAATGACTTACAATTTGTTAAATGAAAATGTCTAGATTATTATATAGAGAGTTTAAGAGACATCTTACAACGATTCCCAATGAAAAAACAATATTTTAAAGGACTTAGAATTT
>OZ023267.1:147784933-147984933 GCA_964006375.1 Tillus elongatus
GTATCCGTCTGATACCTCAAAAAATAATCAACCGATTTAGATGAAACTCGGCAAGTGCCCTTCTTTTATTAATGGCTTGGATGAGTTCGTTGGCCAGGAAAATCGAACGGGGTTTTCCGGGAAAATTTTGAGTTTTCTTTCAAAAAAAATTTTTTTTCCGAAAATTTCGATAAAATTTGGTCTACATATTGCTTTGGGAAATACCTAACTATGTGCCAAAATTCAGCTTTCTAGGGTTACAGAAAATTGAGCTATTCAAATTTGAAACATGTTTAAATCATAAGTAAGTGGTTGCTGTTGGTTAGTCAATGCTTTTCTTATTGACTCATGAGATTCATTCATCAACCTTCCATTGACTTCTGCTTCTGCCGCTGTTACAGTCCTTTTATTTAGATCTAGAGTTGTAAAGTTTTCTGTATCATTTGGGATATAATTTGTTTGCTTTTGTTACTGACCAACAAAAGATATGATAAAATTGGACAAAGAAAGGGAATATGATATATTAACAAGGCTATTTTTGGCTCAACAGCATTTATTAGTTTTCCTAATTGTTTTTTTATCGGGTTTTGTTACTTTGACTAGACATATTTTTATTATGATTGGTACTACTAAAAGTAATTAAAGTTTGTCTCATTCAATATTAAATTTATTTTAGTGTTAAAATAGAAGACGATGTGATATGGTCCAAAATCTGATTGATATTTTGTTGGTATGTACTGTAAAAAAGCAAATTGCAGTTCAAAAAAGTTCATTTGTAAATAGGTTTAATTTTTTTTATATGTTTATATATATATATATATATATATATATATATATATATATATATATATATATATATATATATATATATATATATATATATATATGATAACTCAAAAAATAATTAACCGATTTCGATGAAACTTGGCAACTGCCTGTCTTTTATTAATGGCTTGGATGAGTTCGTTATCCAGAAAAATCAGACGGGGTTTTCCGGAAAAATTTTGAGTTTTCTTTCGAAAAAATTTTTTTTCTCCGAAAGTAACAAAGCTGTTTCAATGAAATTTACTATATATGTTGCCTCAACCTTACTACGTACCAAAATTCAACTTTCTAAGTTCAGAGAAAATTGAGTTACTCAAATTTTAAATTTTCTTTCGAAAAAAATTTTTTTCTCCGAAAATTACAAAGTTATTTTAATGAAATTTTGTGGATATCTTGCCTTAGGAAAAACCTTACTACGTATTGAAATTAAACTCTCTAAGTTTATAGAAAATTGAGTTATTTAAATTTGAAGCATTTAATAAAAATTCACTACCATAACGCACTTGCTGCGTCCCGAGTTTTTTATTAATAAATGCCTAAAAGGCATTATTGCATTTCTTTTAAAAAAGAAAGAAAATGAACCGATAGAAAATATCTAAGCGTGGCTAAATGAGTTCAGCTCGAGGCTAGAACATACAAAAAGTTTCGGGACGCAGCAAGTGCGTTATAGTAATTTGAATTTTCATTATTATTTACACTTCATGTCGTAAATCGAAAATTTAAGGTAAATGAAACTACATAATATCATGCAGTAGTTTAATTTATACCTAAACATATGTTCAGTGTAAATTATTAAAATTTTAATTTCAAAATGTTGTATTGTTTACTATGTGAAAACTGGAACCTGTGATGAGTACTGATAAGTACACTTGGAGAACCCAAATCACTACAACACATATTTCAGAGACAATACGATCGTTTCGTTGACCATGTCAACGTCATCAGCGGATGAAAAATTCTAAAATAAACTTAACAGCTACCGTGTATTTATATCACGTCTAGGTAAACGAATTAGTCCGAAGTAAAATGGTCGACGGCGACCGATCGTTTGTCTATTGTGTAGTGAACCTACGAGGTCGAAGACCTGCTTTAAGCTCCTGGATGACAAATTTATTAGCTTTTATCTAATGTAAGGATAATGGGCTTAAAAAGAAAGGTACCGAGTTATTTAAGGAAACTACACGTTCCTTTTGATCTAGATTTACTATGTTCATATTGGAGCAAGCCGACAGGCACATCTGGCAAAAACAGACAACATAACAGCGGCTCTTCTTTTTTATAAAAACACACCGAGTGTTTGGCTTACAATGTTAACTTTAACCAAGGATAAATAATTCAACAAAAATTCTACATAAAAACAATATTTATATAGATACAAGTATTTTTATTGACGTCTTAGATACAAAGAAAAGGAAAGTGGGTCTTTAAGTCGAGACAAACGTAGAGATTAGTATATGTATAGACCGTCCGAGTTAATGACAATAATTTATTATTCTGCCAGTACGGTGGACAAATCGTGTGTGGCAAAACACACATGGGATAATAATCACCACATTGACAAAGAAAATTTAGAACTTGTCAAAAATGTTAGACATCAAACTATGCTTGATTCCTTAGAAAGTATTTATATATCAAGGTCGATTAAGAACAAAACTTCATTGAATCGTGCGGCACCTGTAATTTCAAGCCCTTTATTTTAACTTTGCATTTGACCACTTAAACACTCCTAATTTGTCTGGCAGAATAATAAATTATTGTCATTAACGTGTAGTTTTCTTAAATCACTCGGTACCTTTCTTTTTAAGCCCATTATTCTTACATTAGATAAAAGCTCATAAATTTGTCAACCAGAAGATTAAAGCAGGTCTTCGACTTCGTAGGTTCACTACACAATAGACAAACGATGGGTCGTCGTCGACAATTTTACTTCGGACTAGTTCGTTTACCTAGACGCTATATAAAAACACTGTAGCTGTTAAGTTTAATTTTAGAATTTTTCATTCTCTGATGACGTTGACATTGTCAACGAAACGATCGTAAGGTCTCTGAAATATGTGTTGTGGTGATTTGGGTCTTCTCCAAGTGTACTTATTTGTATTGTTTATATATATTTATTTCATTTTCAAAAAGTATGGATACAGCAATAATAAATGTGTGTGTGTGATAACTACTGTATGGCCTCGGAAATCAGGTCCATTAGCCACAAGCTGTTGCATTAGACAGACGAGATGTCAATAGTAAATAAATGTTGAAAAATGTTTAGGTGCATGCGTTATGGTAGCGAATTTTCATAAAAATATTCCAAATGGTGATAATTCAATTTCCCTTTAAACCAGAATCTTCAGTTTTGATACATACTAAAACCTATATAAAAGCAGCGTGGGTAGTAAATTAAAAAAATAAGACAATGAGCTTCACAGGCAACGATACATTTGTTTCAGAAACCATTTTTGTTATTTTGTTTACAGAAACTGTTTCGATTGAGTGGACTAAAACGGATCATCCAAGCGACTAATAAGGAAAAGTACCTGCCACGTTTATAATTTGGCAGGTACATTCGTTTTGTAGATAAAAATTAAATTTTCGGTAACTTTGCAGAATAGCACACGGGGGCTTTTTAGAAAAAAATTCAGAAACATGCTTAGATCTCCTTCTGGATGCACAAACCACAAGAAATATTTCAGCCCCCAAGAAAGTTACGGGACCAGGAGTGAATAGGGGTGTTGGGCGGGGAAGAAGATAAAAAGTAAATGTGAGCGAAAAGTGCGAAAAAACAAGCTTATTTGGACCTCTATAAGCTGCCTTTATCCCATTTTGCAGCTATACCTCCTTAAAATTCTGTTTATCTCGCCCAGAACCCCTATATTTACCGCAGGTCCGGTAACTTTCTTGCGGGTTGTTCCCAAGAAACTTTTCTTGTTCTCATTGTTCTTGTTTATGCATTGAGGGTGGTTGTAGGCATGCAGAAGTGGAAGGGTAACCCCTGCGACAAAGCAGCGAACCAAGATTTTCAATTTATGTTTAGATTATTACCCCATTTCATTTGTTTAAAATATTTTTCCAAAAATGAAATGTATGTTGCCTTGTTTGTCAGTCTTACATAGATAGATACAATATTTCATCATTTTCAAAAAGTGTGGATATAGCAACAGTAAATAAGTGTTGAAAAAGGTCTAGGTGCAGCAAACAAATTATGGTAGAAAGTTTTTGCAAATATATTTGAAATCCTATAACTCAATTTCCCATTAAGCTACATTATTCAATCTTGAACCATAGTAACACCTATGTAAACGCAGCCTGGGTACTAGATTAAAGAAAAATAACATGATGAGCTTCGGGGATAACTACAAGTTGATTTTAAAAACATTTTTTGTTGTTTTGTTTGAAAAAACTAGTTCGAATGGGCTGACTAAAACAAAACCTTCCAAGTAATTAAAAGGAGAAATACCTACCATATATATGATTTGGCAGGTACATTCCCTTTGTAAATAATAAAAAAAATTCTAGAAAACTTTTGTGTCTTAAATGAAATTTGTAAAACAATTTTTTTTAAAGAGACTTGCAGTACTTACATATATCTCTACCAAACTATAATTTTCTAGCTCCATGGAAAATAGAAACTTCTCCAAATGATCGCTAACTGGGACCTCTAAAACCGTTCTTCCAGGTTCATTTACATTTAAAGAATTAGTTTTAATAATATATCTTACTAATAGTGTACAATTCTTATAAAAATTCACTACTCTAATGCACTTGCTGCGTCCCGAACAATTTCTAATCTAAATTTGATATGTTGCGGAATTTTTTTATAAATATAATTGAGTTACTGAATTTATTTCATTTGACTGTTCCACATATACATATATTTTAACGTTGTTGTGACACACACTGTATGCAACTAGTATTCTAATCAATAATAAAATACTTACTCTGTACTCTTTTTACTTTTAACAGAAGTCAACATATGCCAAGACATTTGACTCTTTGAATAATAGGGATTCCCAGAGTGAAAGTGAAAGGTTACGGGATATTTGTACATGCAAGTCGGCTTTATAAATTACTGTGTTTATCTTTAAATCTCCCGAAAACCCACCCCTCTCTTCTTAAACGTTCCACTTTGTCCTAAAGCCCTTGCGTGTCTGAAACTGAAGTATACTGACAAGTCTCGTAAAATGTAGCACTATACAAACTGAACATTACTAGGTTAAGCACAAATCAGGTTTTGCCACTTTTCAAAATAATCTCGGGTGCCTAAAATCGCTTTTCTCACATATCTAATTATTCTACAGAAAGTTTCATAAATGTCACGTGTAGGTACGTACGAGGAGGCACTGAAAAATGATCAGCCTACAAATTTTTAAAACAATATTTTATTTCTTCAACATAATAACCTTTAAGACTTGCACATTTAGCAGCAGGTTCATAAACTAATTCACCATTAATAAAAATCTATAGTTTGGTCTTCAAACCGCACTTCGACTTCGTTGTTTGTCTTTTGAACCTCGCTACAGCCTCTTTATACACGGTGCAACCGTTGCCCCAAACAGCGTAGTCTGTTCTTAGATTTAATTTTCATTTATTTTACTTCCATATCGTCACAACTATCTTCACTGGGACAATACTGTTGCTCTGGAGTCTCGCAATGACATCTTCTTTGGCCGTGACTTTTCGAATCGCAAGGTTATTGACAGTCGACATGACTACTTCCTCATCACCGATATTTAAAACATTGTTCTCGAGATCTAACTTGACACCGTGACCTTGTAAAACATCTAGACCAAGTATAATGGGGTCTGATATGGCGGCAACAATAACTCGCTGTTTGGTCTTCCAAACTGCAGTTTGTAGCTTGACGTCAGTCTCACCAAATACACGAATCTGTCCGCCACCAGCTGCAGTCATTTTGTAGACTATCTTTGGCTCTCTTACCCGCCATCTTGGTACCATATCACGACGGATAATCGTTCTGGATGCGCCGGTGTCTATCATCATTTGAGCCTTCCTGTCGCTGATGTATCCGTCTACGACGAGCGTGTTGACTGAATCTCTGACCCGCGACTTCGGGGCATTGTGGTGGGCAGCCAGCTCTCGCCCCATAAAGCTAGCTACATTTAGTTTTCCTGTATGTTAGTCGATGTTGATCTTGGATCCCGGCATTCACTTCTTATGTGCCCCACCTTGCCACAGTTCCAATAACGTATGATACTTGCACGACGAGCTTGCGTTGGCCTCTTATACGTCTGTTCTACTATCTTCTCTAGTAACTGCATGATTTTGGATTACTCAGTTTTATTTTCTTCTCCTGGAACTTGGAGACTGCGAACTCTCACATTGCCTTTAGAAGCTTGCTTGGTAGCTTCAAATTCTAATGAATGTGCCAAAGCATCGTTTAAGTTTTTTACGTCTCGCCATCCTCAGCGCCTGTTGAGTGTCAGTATCTCTGATGCCTTCAATGAATGTTTGCAGTGACAGCTGGTTCAAGAATTCCACCGGGGCTGTGTGGTAAGCTGATCGTGTTAGTCTGTCAAGGTGGGCTTCGAATTGTTGCAGACTTTTGCCTGATTTCTGACAGGGACTTTTTAGCTAAGTTTGATACAAGTGTTGTGAATGCTGGTCTCTAAACCTCATTTATAGCTAATACCGAATGCTGTCGAAACTGCCCCGTTCTTTCCTGGGGATATCTTGGAGCACATCTAGGGCATCTCCGCTGAGAGCTACAATTAGCGAAGTTGCTTTCTCTATCTCGCTCCAACCATTTGCTGTAGCAGCGGCTCCAAACTGGCGTCGATAAATACCCCATGGGACTGAGTTATCAAATGTGGGGACCTTAATTCTTACGATCGGGCTATCTTCGAGTCTGATGTTTCCCTTGGCTAGGATTTCACACTTATTTTCTAGTGATTGTATTTTCTGCTGTACTTTCTCTTTTATATTCGTCAGCTTGTCATGTACATCGTCGCTGATATCCCTTACTCTGTTTTCTGCTTGCTGGAAGATGTCGTATTTTACCTGTTTCATACGTTCGTCGACAAATAGAGGCATATTCTCAATTCTGCTGGCCCGTTCTTGTAGATTTTTTTGTTTCTTTATCTTTTCTCCTCATTTCTTCCTTTGCTTCTTCGTCCCCTTTTCTCTGTTCATTTCTTATCTCTTCGTCTCTTTTTCTCATTTTTTCTTTGGATTTTTCGTTCCTTTCTCTGGCCTCTTCATCTCCTTTTCTCATTTCTTCTTCGTCTCTTTTTTCTGACCTCTTCCATCTCTTTTTCTCATTTCTTTTTTAGCTTCTTCATCTCCTTTTCTCAGCTTTTCTTGAGCTTCTTCATCTCTGTTTCTGGTTTCTTCTTCAATTTCTTTAATCAATTCCAATAGCTGGGTGTCCATATTGGCTGTTGCTCTACGTGTCTTAGATATATACGTACTTAAAGCTGGTATACAGTTTGTTCTGTTTCAAAAACACACCCAGTTATTAATTACTGCAGACACTGATGTTCCAGATAATCTAGAAATTTCCACGTTGTTCAACAAATTTTCTGGAAAATATTTCCGCTAGCAGCTTAAAAATTCCTCTTCTGACACCAGTTGTTACGTTCAACGCAGTTCTGGATTTGTGGAGTAACAAAACACTTTTCAAACAACTAATTTATTATAACTGACTATTTTCCAACACCAAGATCAACTAAAATATTTCTCTCTATTACTAAATGTCCATAGAAGTTTATTCCACTTTCCGCCTTCTATGATTGCTTCTTATACACCAACACTTAATGCTGCCTCGCTTAATACTCCATGATCATTTATTGTGCACCACACTAACTCAATACTGAACTAACTTACTCTGTGTGCCGCTCGCCTATTTAGACTGTCCATAGAGATTCTAGACCATCTACACTGTTCTACACTTGTCACTTCTGGTCCTTTCTAGAAATATCATTCCAGAATGTTCGCTGTTACCAACACACTGCAACCGGCCTCTGACCATAGAAGTAACAAAGTCCATAAATTTAATTCTCATAGACAAATGTGACACGATATTGTTTTGTGATCGTTTCTTGCTCCTAAGAAGATGGATTATTGGAGGTATGTATGCACACACAATATTTGCTTTTAGTAATTTTGCTTTTGAATACATGTTACAACATGTATGGAAAATCATCTATTGTTTCTGAAATTGAAATCATTCGATACAGTTTGCCTATATTTCTTCTAACATGTCCCTGTCCTTTGAAAATGACAGTATCAAAATGAGAGTCAATTCGACGAAATAAATTATGACCATTCTTATTTTTACAGAAAATTTTGAAGTTGCACGAGCTGATGTCGACAATGAACGGGGGGGGGGTGCTTGGTAGTGGGGATTTTCCTTCCCCCTCGCGTGCATACAACCACTCTCGCTGTATAAATCACAAAAAATGTCTTGTTCCTACCCGCCAAGGAAGTTACGGCACCTGGGGGGGGGGGGATAGGGGTGATGTGCGGGGTAGGCAAGGTTTAAGGGGGATATGGCTTCAAGATGTGAAAAAGACAGCCTTCAAGCCCGCTTTATTCGAATTTTCTGCTCATATTTTCTTTTTACTACCTACCCCGCCCAGCACCCCTACTCACTCCTGGTCTCGTAACGTCCTTGGGGGTGTGAACAAGAAATTTTTCTTGGGGTTTGTGTATCCCGGGGTGGGGTTCTAGGCAGGTTTCTGTAAACAGTATTTTGAAAAGCGTTCGGGAGCTAAACTGCAAATTGACCGAAAATTCGCTACCAAAACGCACTTACTGAGTCTAGATTTTTTTCTTACAAACGCATCATATTTCGATAAAAAATCCAAAAATGCATTAACGAATTTGTTCTACGAAAATTAGCTAAAAAAATTTATACACCCCTACTCACTCCTGGTCCCGTAATTTCCTTTGGTGGTGTGAACAAGGAATTTTTCTTGGGGTTTGTGGATCCAGGGGGGGCACTAGGCAAGTTTCTGAAAACAATTTTTGAAAAGCGTTCGGGAGCTAAACTGCAGATTTACCGAAAATTCGCTACCAAAACGCACTTACTGCGTCCAGATTTTTTTCTTACAAACGCATCATATTTCGAAAAAAAATGCAAAAATGCATTAACGAATTTTTTCTACGAAATTTAGCTTAAAAAAATTATAGACCGTTAAACCATTAACTTCACTAAACCTACAGCGAAAGCATCAACTTAACTAAACCGACAGCCAAAGCATCAGAGAAAGGGTCTATTTGAAATGAATTTTAGTGAATTTTCTTAAAAAAAATTCACTAATGAGGAGATCCCGACTTTTGAATTTTGAAAAAATTTCTTGAAATGAGCGCTAATTAGGCCCCCCAGAACACATATCCGGGGTCGGTTAAAATTTTTATATGTTTATATATATATATATATATATATATATATATATATATATATATATATATATATATATATATATATATATATATATATATATATATATATATATATATATATATATATATATATATATATATATATATATATATATATATATATATATATATATATGTATCACAACGATAACTCAAAACATAATGGGCCGATTTTGATTAAATTTGGTGAATAAATTTCTTTTGCAAATGGCTTGGATAAGTTCGTAAGCCAGGAAAATCGGTCCAGGTTTTCCCGGAAAATTTTGTGTTTTCTTTCGAAAAAAATTTATATCTCCGGAATTAACAAAGTAACAGCAACCAAATTTCATATGCGGATTTATTACATTATAGGCAAGTTAATTACCAAAATTTAGCTCCGTAGGTTAAAGGATAAAAAAGTTACAGGCATTCAAAGAAAAATAAATTTGGATTTTCCTCAAAACGTCAAAATTGCGATTTTAAACGTCAAAATTGGTGAGTACATTCCTTTCGCAAGTCGCTTGGATAATTTTGTTAGCCAGGAAAATCCGCCGAGGTTTTCCCGGAAAAATTTGTGTTTTCTTTCGCAAAATATTTATATCTCCAAAATTAACAAAGTAAGGGCAACCAAATTTGGTAAGCTGGTTTATATCGTTATAGGTGTGCCACCTACCAAAATTTAGCTCTGTAGGTCAAAAGACAAAAAAGTTATGGGCATTTAAAGAAAAATAAATTGGGGGTTTCCTCAAAACGTCAAAGTGACAATTGAAAACGTCAAAATTCGCAACATTTAGGCAAATAACTTGAATCTAATACGATCTATGGAAAGAAAATGTCTCAAGAAGAATGTTTTACATACACCGAACTCTTAGTTTCAACCGTCATTGTCCTTCATTTTACTAAAATATTTCCAGAAAATTCATTTCTAATAGACCCTTTCTCTGATGCTTGGCAGTAGTCTTAGCTATAGAGTTTATTGTTTAATGGTATATAATTTTTGTCGAATTTTCGTAAAAAATCAATAAAGCTCAATATATTCGTTATTATACAAGATATGAAAAAATATTGTATGCATTAATTATACGGTGTTTTGAGCTACATCTTAAAAAATTATTGCGACAATCACAGGGTGGCCCATAAGTCGTTGGTGATACAAATAATTTTTTTTGTCGAAAACGCCTTATTTTTTTGCATTTTCCATCGAAATATAATGCATGTTTGTAAGTTAAGAAATTCTGGAGGCAGCAAGTGCGTTGTGGTTGCGAATTTTGATTAAATGCTTCATATTTGAAAAGATCAATTTGCTATTAACCTATAAGGTTGACCAGGAAACGGATTTTTTCAGTAACACTTTTGGTTTACTTTTGGAAATTTCTGTACGTTTTCAAACAATCAAGTTATTTTGATGAAACATGGCACATTGTTTTTACTATATATGTTATACTGGTAATCAAATTTGATGCCTGCTTTTTCTATATAGGTTATACTGGTAACCAAAATTGATGTCTGCTTTCTTAAAAAGAAAACACACATATTTGCAATATAAACATTTTTATGAAAATTCACTACCATAACGCACTTGCTGCGTCCCGAGATTTCTGTAAATATTTTAGTAAAATGAAGGTCAACGACGGTTGAATCTGGAACTTAAGGGTTTGCAGAACACTCTTCTTGCAACATATTCTTTTCAAAATCCGTATTTGTTTCACGTTCTTTGCCTAAACATTGCCAATTTTGACGTTTAAAATTGCGAGTTTGACGTTTTGAGGAAAACTTAAAAATTTGTTTCTTTAACTGCCCATAAATTCTTTGTCTTTAAAGCTAAAGACCTAAATTTTGGTAAAGAGTTCACACTTTATAATACAAACACGAGTATCAAATTTGGTTATTTCCGGAGATATGAATTTTTTAGAAAGAAAACACAACATTTTCCGGGAAAACCTGGTCCGATTTTCCTGGCTAACGAACTTATCCAAGCAACTTGCAAATGGAAGGTACTCACCAAATTTGATCAAGGTTGCTCCATTATTTTTTTAGTTATCGGTTGGATATATATATATATATATATATATATATATATATATATATATATATATATATATATATATATATATAAACACAGATCTCCTCGTTAGCGAATTAAAAAAAATCGCTAAAAATGGTTCCAAAATCATGTTTTATATATGTTTTGATACTTTTTACGACGTTTAAGCGATCTTTTTTTAAATTTCTGACCAATATAACGTACTGACGATGTGGAAGTAAAAGAATTGAATATAAAAAGAAATGCTTACATAATTTAGGGTTAGCGTGAAAACTAGAAGGCAGAATAGCAAGGATAATCGCACTTAGTCCATGACTTTGAAAATCTTTTCTTATTAACAAATATTCCAGCTCATAATACTAACGGAGCTACCAATGCCAGTGCCATAGGGTTACCAATGTTGAACGACTATGCGGGACATACTGTATTCCATTTCTACCTTAGACCCGGTAGCAATCAAGACATGCAATAAGTATGAAAAGCAGCAAGTACCTACATATGACCAGCGGGGCAGTAAAAGTGCCAGTGTTTTGATTAAGGCAATCAATAAAACCCTACACACTCTCTTTCTAACAGTTAGACCAACACACTTCCAGTAGTATTACATTTAAAACACGCTACACTACACGCTAGTACCACGTTGACTTGCAACAAAAGCGTCACGCTGGTCAAACAGACCCTCATGAGTATCTCGGGGTCGGCGTCGTTGTAATCGCCACATGTTGTGTGTTGTTTCTTATAACCATCTTCAGTGGTTTCCCGGTGAAAGTCTGACAAGTGGTGTGATGCTAGAATACAACACTAAACCTGAAGTGGATGTGGATAATAGTAATACCGAAGGGGAGGCTGGACCATCTAGTGATGGTAAAGTCTCCCTGACGAAGATATGGGAGATTATTGTACGCACAAATCGTCTTCCAGGTGAGTGAATTGATGATTTGGTTAATACATTATTTTCATATCTAACGCTTTAAAAATGTCTGGACGCAGCAAGTGCGTTATGGTAGTGATTATTCTTAAAAATGTTTTAATGGAGATATGTCTTTTTAGTGAATTTTCATCAAGAAAATTCACTAACAGAGAGGTCTCGATGGTAAGTTTTTTGAAAAATGTCTTCAAATGAGCGCGAACTAGGGCCCCTAGAATCCAAATCCAAGGTCAGTTGAAAAGTTTATATACCTACATATATATATATATATATATATATATATATATATATATATATATATATATATATATATATATATATATATATATATATATATATATATATATATAGGGTGGCGCATTGAAAACGAAACAGACCGATTTGCGTCCAGAGAATTTTTTTTTTTCAAGAAACGCTGAAACACGTCAATTTAAATATTGAGTGGGACATATTTTGACATAAAACTCAAGTTTGTCACATCAACCCCTTAAGGGTGGTGATAACAACCCTTATATTTTAAATAAGGAACATGGGTCGAGTGTTACATCATTTGAAAGCTATTTCTTTTTTGAATTCAGCACACACATTTTTTTGAAGTTTTATCAACTCGTTTAAAAATTATTCGCAGTTGAAGATGCAAGAACGTATTTCATTCATTGTGGTAAGAAATGCACTAATTAGTCAATTTTTTGTTAAAAAAACTAAAAAACAAAACCAAACGTTCAAAAATGTTTATTCAGTTAAGTAAGTGTTCAAATTGTTGACCACCAGCTTCCATACAAAAATACAAATTTTGTCCAAAACGAGCTCTGACATTCTGGAGCATTTGTGGAGTTATTAGACGGCATTCTTCAACTGTGCGTTGTCGTAATTCTTCCAGAAACTCCGGTTCTGTTGCGTAAATTCTACTCTTTAAATGGACCCATAGAAATAAGTCCAAAGGAGTTAAATCCGGTGATCTAGGGGGCTACTCAATAGCACCTCTACGCCCAATCCATTGTCCTGGAAACTCTCTGTTCAAAAACTCCCTAACACGTTGTGAAAAATGCGGAGGAGCTCCATCTTGTTGAAACACTAATTGATTTTCTTGATAGCGATCATCATTTTCAACAATATCAATTAGTAGAGGGTAAATGATATCTTCTAGTAACTCCAAATACGTTTCGCCACTCAAATTGCCATCAAGAAAAATTGGTTCGATTAAACGGTCTCCAAAAATGCCAGCCCAGACATTCAATTTCTGTGGAGTTTGAGTGTGGACTTCGTGAAAATTTCTTGGAATATTATCTGCCCAATAACGACAATTATGACTATTGACTGTAGAGTTTAATAAAAACGTACGCTCGTCTGAAAAACATATATTGAACAGAAAGTTCCCGTTATCAGCCATTCGTCATAACTTCACAAAACTCCAGCCGCCGATCAAAATCATCTTCACTCAGTTGTTGTACAAGATGAATTTTATACTGGTAAAATTTATGATGCTTCAATATTCGCTGAATAGTTCTTCTTTTGATGTTTGAAACAGTGGCCAATTTTTTCGTGCTCAAAGTTGGGTCTGCAGCAATTTGTCCTAAAACTTCAATCTCAGTAGTCTCATTTCTAACCGGAAATTCACGTTCAGGGTCCCGTTTTTTGTTGGCTACTGAACCACTTTATCGAAACTTTGCAACTAACTCCAAAATGTATTTTCTGTTGACATGTCTGTTCGGATGTCGTTCATTAAACAAATTTGCGGTACGGTTGGCACAGTCATCGTTTTTCAAAAAAAGAGTCATTATTTCAACTCTTTCTCTACAGAATACACCATTATGAAATTAATTTTCGATAGTACTATCAAGTATCAAACCGACCGATAAACTGAAATAATAAACCGCATTTCTCTCATTCCGATAAGAAATGTTCTGATAGTCAATTTTTTGTTTACAAACCAACAAAACATTGACTATCAGCACATTTCTTATCGAAATGAGTGAAATGCATTTTTGCATCTTCAACTGTGAATAATTTTTAAACGAGTTGCAAAACTTCTAAAAAAAAATTGTGCGCTGAATTCAGAAAAGAAAGAGCTTTCAAATGATGTAATACTCGACCCATGTTCCCTATTCAAAATATAAAGGTTTTTATCACCACCCTTAAGGGGTTGATGTGACAAAGTTGAGTTTTATGTCAAAACATGTCCCACTCAATATTAAAATTGACGTGTTTCAGCGTTTCTTAGAAAAAAATTCTGGACGCAAATCAGTTTGTTTCGTTTTCAATGCGCCACCCTATATATATATATATATATATATATATATATATATATATATATATATATATATATATATATATATATATATATATATATATTCATTTTGTTAATTTCTTCGTTAGACAGTTTTGACACTCACATACTTTCAGAAAACAAATGCGTAAACTGTTTAAAAACGCAATATCTTTTAAATGAATAGAAGTGTGAAACCAAAACTTAACGCGCACGTAGATATCGTATCAGTTGTCCTCTCTACCAAATTTAAACTTAATCGGTTCAGTAAATTCTGAGTTATAACCAAATAAAATATAAATAATTTACGATATAACTAGAAATTACCTCTGAATGGGTGCCTATTATACTGTTAGACAAGTTCAGACAGATATATCAGGGTTGCGCTGATATTGCAAACAAATGCTCCAAATTAAACTTCAAACGAATAGGCTACATATTATGTTACAATAAACAATCAGCGGGGTTGCCATTTGCCAAAACTGTCATCTAAATTTGAAGATTTTAGAAAAATATATAGCAGTAAATAAAAAATTTAATGAAAGTGATTCAATTTGTTTAAAATCAATCTAAAACTTCATTTTATTATATATAAATATTAAGCTTCCCATTCTTCAAGGTATTTAAAACCCATCGCCCTTTCCTAGTTAAATCTGACAACGCCAGTTAGCTATTTGTCATTGTCATTTGTTATTTTGCAAACTTTCAGTGGGAGGAGTCGAAATCGAGGTTATCTTCTTCTTTGTTTACATACGTCATAAACAAATAATAAGACTCAGCTAATACCTTAGACTCTGAGAATAAGGTACTTATTGTTTACTTTTAGTTTTTAGTGAAATTTCATTATTACTTACTCTTCATGTCGTATATGTAAAATTTTAGGTAAATGAAACTACATAATATCATGCAGTAGTTTAATCTATAACTATAAACATATGTTCAGTGTAAATTATTAAAATTTTAATGTCAAATTTTTTTATTGTATATATTTGTTTATTTCATTTTCAAAGAGTATGAATAGAGCAATAGTAAATTAATGTTGAAAAGGGTTAAGGTGCAGCAAGTGCGTTATGGTAGGGAATTCTCGTAAAAATATTCCAAATGGTGATAATTCAATTTCCGATTAAACTAGAATCTTCAATTTTGATACATACTAAAACCTATATAAAAGCAGCGTGGGTACTAAATTTAAAAAATAACAGAATGAGCTTCACAGGCAACGATAAATTTGTTTTAGAAAACCATTTATGTTATTTTGTTTGCAGAAACTGTTTCGATTGAGTGGACGAAAAACTAAGTGTTGAAAAAGGTCTGGGTGCAGCAAACACATTATGGTAGAGAGTTTCTGTAAAAATATTTGAAATTCGATAACTCAATATCCTATTTAGTTAGAATCTTCAATCTTAAACCATAGTAACACCTATGTAAACGCAGTGTGGGTACAAAATTAGAGAAAAATAACATAATGAGCTTCGCGAATAACTACAAAATTGTTTTAAAAAACCTTTTTTTGTTTGTTTACTGTTCGCAAAAACTGGATGGGTTGACTAAAACAAAACCATCCAAGCAATCAAAAGGAAAATACCTGCCATATTTATGAATTGGCAGGTACATTCCCTTTGTAAATAATTGATTTTTTCTAGAAAACTTTTGTGACTTTAATGAAATTTGTAACACAATCTTTTTAAAGAGACTTGCAGTACTTACATATATCTCTATCAAACTATAATTTTCTAGCTCCATAGAAAATTAAAACTTATTCAAATAATCGCTAACTGGGACCTCTAAAACCGATCTCCCAGGTTCTTTTAAATTTAAAGAATTAGTTTTAATAATATACCTTACTAATAGTGTACAATTCTTATGAAAATTCACTACTATAATGCACTTGCTGCGTCCTGAATATTTTTTTAATGAAAGCAGGCATCAAATTCGGCTAAATATGTTTACACAAAATTCTGCCAAAAGCATACATAAAATTCAAATTATATATCTAATCTGTAATTAAAATTGAAAATAAAATAATTTGTTTGCACAAAAATCCACTAAAACCCTATTTTCGACGAATTTCATTTTAAAAATCATCCATCAATTGAAAAAAAATTTCATACAAAAATTCTCAAATGTTTCTTCAAAGAAAATTTATTAAATTCATTTACAAGAAAATTCGCTATTAAAATAACATTGTGCACAAGAAAATTCGCTAATAAAAATAAATTAAATAAATAAAAAACACTGGTCCCATTTTCCTGACCAACCAACCATTTCAAGTAATTTACCCACCTACCAAAATCTTTCACAACTTTTTCGACGACATAACAAAAATTTCATGAAAATTTGCAAACAATTTTTCAAGAAAATCAGTAAACATTTTCCTTTATAATAACTTATTAAACATTTATCATTAATTACCAAAATTTTACAAAAACATCTTACAAAAAATGATTTCTACGAAGCACAAAAAATTTCTGTGAAAACTGGCTACATATCTTTTAACACAACATTTTGCAAAAAGAATATATAAAATTCAAATTATATATCTAACATGTTATTAAAATTGAAAATAAAATAATTTGTTTGCACGAAAATCCATTGAAACCTTATTTTCGATCAATTTCGTTTAAAAAATGTTCCATAAATTAAATAATTTTTCATACAAGAATTCGCAACAAACGTTTTTTCAAAGAAAATTCATTAAGCTCATTTATAAGAAAATTCGCTATTAAAAGAACATTTTGTACACGAAAATTAACTAATAGAAATAGAAATAAATTAAATAAATTAAAAAATATTCAAAATCTGATCTAAATACAGAACTAGATACTTTTTCCATGGCTTCACAGAGAAAATTCTTTTGCGTGTGGATGTTGTAAAATTTGAATCCGGTTGTAGAGAAGAAAGCAACCTCTTCTCATGTTACAAATCTCTACGTCTATGTTAACCATTTAAGGGCAACAACAGCTACTATCAAACTTGAACTAAAGGTCTTAAAAGTGCTTATCTTTCATTTTCAACAAAAAGTCGCTAAAAATATATTGGAATTACACAACCTGATCAGAAAACGTTAAAATGAAATCAAAGACGAAAAAAAGTTTTTAAAAAAGTTTAAAAAATCCAGTCAACTGTGAGATTTGAACCCACGTCCCGACGCTCATTAGTGGGGAATACTGATCATGACGCCACGTAAGCTTTCTGAGAAACGGCAATGAAGAAAAGTAGATAACCGATAATGGTCTTAAGTTATTAGTTGTAATATGTAAGGTCTTTAGAGGAGGATTTTGCAGTTATTTTAACAAATGAGAAGTGTAGCATAAATTAAAAACATTCTAATATACAATTTATGCAATATTTACCAGTTATAAACGGTACTGCTTATACTGATTGTCACGTTTCAAATCTCTAGTTTGACATTTACAGGAGAAAAATTATAAAATCCTGAAAGTAATCTTTCTGGTACTTCCTGAACCTTTTGCGCCATGAAAAGATAAACGTTGTCTGTAATATTTAATAGATTTTGTTTAACACATGCAATATTTTGCTATTGTGTCTTCTCTGACTTTTAGTGGCACTAAAATTTTGCCTCATTAAGTGCCTATAACTTTTCCTTTCAATATAGAGACCTAAATTTTGGTGGAGCGTTTGACTGTTATAACATAAACGAGGTTGCCAAATGTGGTTGCCATAGCTTTGTTATTTCCAGAGATATGATTTTTTTCCAGTAGAAAACCTAAAATTTTCCCGGAAAAACTGGTCTGATTTTCCTGTCTAATGAACTTATCCAAGCCACTTGCAAAATTAATTTATTTACTTACTTGTCACGAACGGCGTGTCAATTTTGGCGCCCAACGCGCGGCTCAAAGGAATAAACCTTTGAGTAATGACGTTTTAAATTCTCATATCCTAGGGAACCTGATAAACTGACTAATAATTATTTCTTATCGCAAATTATGTTTAAATATCTTCAAATCGGTGGGACTTAGATATAGGGAATGCTAATACCAATCGAAAGAACAATAAAAAGTACATGACCTAACGTTATAAAATATAGGGTGTTCTATTTAAAATAAGAGGGTTATTAGGTTTTAAAGTTGTCACGATTGACCGGTCTATTTCGGACACCCTGTCTAACTTGTACTAGCTTTAGTAAATTAGAAACATTTTGTGGCATTTTAGAATTTGTACTTTAAAATTTCATCTCTTCAAGATAAAAAATAAGAGAGATACAGTTGTGTAAATGTGACAATGTTGTTTGAGAAATTAAAAAAAAAGGCAAATATCTCGAAAATGGTTGAGAAAAATGACATAACCTGTTAGTGAAACCTACCATAAAATTTGACGAGCAATCTATATCCGGAATAAAAAATACCATCTTCTATTTGAAATAAGAAAGTTGACGTCTACTTCCGGTATAATCGGATGTCCCATACTAACGTCAATATTTTCAGTGAACTGGAAGTTTTGAGAAACCCACGTGCGTAAATTTTCAGAGTTCAATTGTGAGCTGTACTCTAGAAACAGGTAATGGAAGGTCTACTATATATATATATATATATATATATATATATATATATATATATATATATATATATATATATATATATATATATATGTATATCGTTATAAATTTGAAGAAAATTGTTTCGTCGCAGGTCCGGTCCTGTATAGTTCATTGTTCCAATTGTTATCTTAATAATCAGTGTCTGTTTCTTAGAAGGAATATTCAATAATGACACGCAGTTCTACAAAAAGAAGTAGGTAATGGAATGAGCGATGATTGGAATCTGTGATGAGCACTGATAAGTACAATTTGGAGAATCCAACTCCTCACAATTTTCAGACCTGATTATCGCCATCCCCCTGATGACGCTAGACTGAAAAACTGATAAGACTAACACTCTACTTATGTAACAAAGCACTTTAAAATGGACGAGAAAGTAATTTTTCGTGCTAAAAAATGTAGTATAAAATCTTTTAAAACTGCAAACAGAAGGTGGAACTAATATCCTAATTCTAAAAACGTTTTGCTGTCGTTGGGAATGAACGGGTGTTATTTAATTTGTTTAGATGTGTTACTTTTAATCCTTCAACTAAATTATACAATTTTTTTCAGATGAGTTCGACATCCAAACCTTATTCATCAGCTTCAGGGATCGCCTGTGCGACCCCGAGAAAGAAGTCCGCCAACACGCTCTGAGGGTTTTATCGGATCTCATTCCCATTCTCGATTCAGACACATTAGACGATAACATGCAATTAATTCTCACAGAAATAGTGACCAACTTAGGCTATTCCGCTCCTTCAGTAAGAAAAAGTGCCATAGACTGCCTGAAGATTTACCTAAAGCACACCGAGAAACCAAATGAGATACTTACAGACTTAGTATCCAAAGGAGTCGAGAATGCCTCAGTAAACGAAGTACCAGTCAACACAGTCTTGGGGATCATAATGTCCCTGCCACATTTCCTAATCGAAACAATAACCGATTCTAATATAAGTTATATAATCTTCCAACTCTTTTCCAAAGCTTCACAGATCTTGTTTCAAGAAACATCACTTAAATCTATAGTCAGGATTAGAAGGAAACTCGGCCGTGATAGATTTGAATCTTTTCTCGAAGATAACATGAATGACGAGCTTCATAATTTGTGTGAGATTTATAATTTTCATGAATTGCCAGAAGAAGTTTCTTCAGGAGATGGCATGAGGGAGCCTTCAGCTAATTGGAGTGACTCAAGGTCATCAGATAGTACCGAGGTTGAAGATAAGGTGATATTGGAGACTGAGATTAAATTGAATTCTGGGTCTGCGATTACCATGAAGATACATGAAGAAAGTAGAGCGAATAGTGTTAATGGAATTAGTGACAGCGATGAAGATGCTAGGTGAGTTTTACCAATTTTCTTATCGAATGTTTCAGAAGATATGAAGCTATTTTCATTTCTTCTAAATATTTATTGGTTATTGTCGCCCTAGTTTGGTGCAACCGTTCCATATGAAATATAGCTGTAGATATTTTCTCTGTTTTCACAAATTACTGTTTTTTTTCTCTGCCTGGCGATGCAGTAAATAAATCACTTATATAGAAGAGAAAAGTTCGGGACGCAGCAAGTGGATTATAGTAGTGAATTTTCATTAGAATTGTACACTATTACAAAGGTATATTATTAAAACTAATTCTTTAAATTTAAATGGATTTTAGAAATCTGTTTTAGAGGTCCCAGTTAGCGTTTATTTGAAAAAAATTATATTTTCTATGGAGCTAGAAAATTAAAATTTGTTAGATATATGTAAGTACCGCAAGTTTCCTTGAAAAAATGGTTACAAATTTCATTAAGGCTACAAAAGAAAAAATTAATTATTTACAAAGGGAATGTACCTGCCAAATTATAAATAAGGCAGGTATTTTTCATTATTAATTGATTGGGTAGTTTTGTTTTAGTTACTCCATTCGAACTAGCTTTTGCAAACAAAAGAAGAAAAAGGGTTTTTTAAAACAAGTTTGTAGTCATCCGGAAAGCTCATTATGTTATTTTAGTGGGTTTTCATTAAGAAAATTCACTAATAGAGAAGTATCGATGGTGAGACTTGGAAAATTTCTTCAAAGTTCCCTTCATTTTGTTAATAGCTTGGATAAGTTCGTTAGACAGATTTGACATACAAATACTTTTAGTAAAAATGAATAAAATTGAAAACGCAATATCTTTTTAATTACTAGAAATATTAAACTAAAACTTGACAAGTACGTACACATTGTACAAGTGGTCTTACCTACCACATTTGAACTCAATTGGTTCAGTAGACCTTGAGTTATAACTAAATAAAAAATCAATTATCTACTATATGCTCTGAAATTATCTCTGAATGGATGCCTATAATGTTAAAAAAAATCTCGGGACGCAGCAAGTGCGTAATGGTAGTGAATTTTGATAAAACTATTTATTAATAGCAATAATGTGTGTTTTTTTAAGAAAGCAGGCATCAAATTTGGTTACCAGTATACTCTATATAGTCAAAACAATGTGCCATGTTTCATCAAAATAACTTTATTGTTTGAAAATGTAAAAAAAATTCCGAAAGTAAACTTAAAGTGTTCCCGAAAAAACTCGTTTTTTAGTCAACCTTATAGGTTAACAGCAAATTGAGCTATTCAAATATTAAGCATTTGATCAAAATTCGCTACCATAACGCACTTACTGCGTCCAGAATTTTTGTTCTTACAAACATGCATTATATTTAGATGGAAAATGTAAAAATGCAATAACATAAGGCGTCTTTGATTAAAAAAAAAAAAGAAAATTTGTATCACCAACGACTTATGGGCCACCCTGTGATTGTAGAAATAATTTTTTAAGATGTAGTTTAAGACACCCTATAATTAATATATACAATTTTTTTTCATATCTGGAATAATAACAGATATATTGAGCTTTATTGATTTTTTTTACGAAAATTCTACAAACATTATATACTATTAACGATAAACTCTATAGCTAAGACTACTGCCAAGCGTCAGAGAAGGGGTCTATTTGAAATGAATTTTCTGGAAACATTTTATTAAAATGAAGGACAATGACGGTTGAAACTAAGACTTCAGGGTTTGTAAAACATTCTTCTTGAGACATTTTATTTCCATAGCCCGTATTAGATTCAAGTTCTTTTCCTAAATGTTGCCAATTTTGACGTTTAAATCGCAACTTTGACGTTTAGTGAAAAACCCCAATTTATTTTTGTTTAAATGCCTATAACTTTTTTGTCTTTTGATCTACAGAGCTAAATTTTGGTAGGTAACTTGCCTATAATGATTTAAACCCGCGTATAAAATTTAGTTGCCCTTACTTTGTTAATTTTGGAGATATAATTTTTTTTTCGAAAGAAAACACAAAATTTTCCGGGAAAACCTCGTCGGATTTTCCTGGATAACGAACATATCCAAGCCACTTGTAAAAGGAAGTTACTCACTAATTTTGACGTTTAAAATCGCGATTTTGACGTTTTGAGGAGAACCCAAATTTATTTTTCTTTGAATGCCTATAACTTTTTTGTTATTTAACCTACGGAGCTAAATTTTGGTAGATAACTTGCCCCTAATGATATAAACCCGCGTATGAAATTTGGTTGCCCTTACTTTGTTAATTTTGGAGATATAAATTTATTTCGATTTTTTTTGAAAGAAAACACAAAATTTTCCGGGAAAACCTCGGCGGATTTTCCTGGATAACGAACTTATCCAAGCGACTTGCGAAAGGAAGGTATGTGCCAAATTTTATCAAAATCCGTTCATTATTTTTTAAGTTATAGGTGTGACACATATATATATATATATATATATATATATATATATATATATATATATATATATATATATATATATATATATATATATATATATATATATATATATATATATATATATATATATATATATATATATATATATATATATATATATATATATATATATATATATATATATATATACATATAAAGTCTGAAACTGACCTCGGATTTGGGTTCCGGGGGTCCTAAATAGCGCTCATTTGAAGAAATTTTTTCAAAATTCGAAAGTCGAGATCTCCTCATTAGTGAATTTTTTTAAAGAAAATTCACTAAAAGGTCAGACAGATAAATAAGAGTTCCGCTGCCATTGCAAACAAAATCTCCAAATTGAGTTTTAAACGGAAGGCTACTAAAATATGTCACAATAAACAATCCGCGGGGTTGCCATTTGTCAAAACTTTCAAGATAAACAGATCAAGATATCAGAGAAATATATAGTAATAAATAAAAATTCCAAGGCAAGTGATTCAATTTATTTCAAGGTTTACCATTCTTCAGTGTATTTAAAGGCCATCAGGCTCTCCTAGTTAAATCTGACAACACCAATTACCTATTTGTCATTTGTTATTTGGTCAACTAAACGCAGGGGGGAGTCGACTTCGAGGTCATCTTCTTTTTCTTTGTTTACAGACGTCATAAACAAAGAAGAAGAAAAAGATAACCTCGAAATCGACTCTGCTGTCGCTAATACCTTAGAATCTTAGAATAAGGTACTTGGGCTAGAGCGGGCGAAGAAATAGGCGTTAAGCGGGCTATTACGAACAAAGTGGACTGTAATTTGCGTTTGTTAATTAAGTAACGGTTTTTAATGAAAAGAGAAGGGGCAAAAGCAGTGGAAATTGATGCAAACTCGTGAATGACCAAAAAGCCACTTACCTTTGTGAATTTCTTCTCTTGTCGAGTACTGGACTCACAGAAACTCGTGCGTGTCCCGGAAAAGGCTATCCTGGGTTGCTGGTGCGTTTAATGGATTTGTTAAGGCTGGTTTGACTGTATCACACACACATATAATTTTAAGGTAGCGGTACTATACGATATCGCGGTTTTGCGTTGCTGACTACTTAAGTTGTGTTCTTCTTGACGATTCGTGGAATTCTGGTCTGTTCTTCTTATCGCAAAATAAAGATTATAAATTCCACTGCTTTTACACTATACGAGGAGCGAACAGTACTTATTGTTTACTTTTAATTTTTATTTACTCTTCATCTCGTATATGGAAAATTTGAGGTAAATGAAACTACATAATATGCAGTAGCTTAAAGTATACTTATAAACAGATGTTTAGCGTAAATTATTAAAATTTTCATTTCAAAATTTTGTGTTGTTTATATTTATTTATTTCATTTTCAAAAAGTATGGATACAGTAATAGTAAATAAGTGGTAGCGAATTTTCGTAAAAATATTCCAGCTGGTAATAATTCAATTTCTCATTAAACTAGAAACTTCAGGTTTGATACATACTAAAAGCTATATAAAAGCAACGTGGGTACTAAGTTTAAAAAATAATACAATGAGCTTCACAGTCAACGACAAATTTGTTTTAGAAAACCATTTTTGTTATTTTGTTTGCAGAAACTGGTTCTATTGAGTTGGCTAAAACGGATCATCCAAGCGACCAATAAGGAAAAATACCTACCACATTTATAATTTGGCAGGTACATTCGTTTTGTAAATAAAAATTAAATTTTCGCTAAATTTGCAGATTAGCACACGGGGGATTTTTAGAAAAAAATTTAGAAACATGCTTAGATCTCCTTCAGAATGCACAAACCACAAGAAATATTTCTTGAAAACAGCCCCCAAGAAAGTTACGGGACCAGGAGTGAATAGGAGTGTTGGGCGGGGAAGAAGATAAAAAGGAAATGTGAGCGTAAAGTGCGAAAAAACCAGCTTAGTTGGACCTCTATAAGCTGCCTTTATCCCATTTTGCAGCTATACCTCTTTAAAATTCTGTTTGTCCCACCCAGAACCCATATATTCGCCGCAGCTTCCGTAACTTTCTTGCGGGTTGTTCCCAAGAAACTTTCCTTGTTTACATTGTTCTTGTTTATGCATTGAGGGTAGTTGTAGGCATGCATAAGGGGAAGGGGTACCCCTGCGTCAAAGCAGCGAATCAAAATTTTCAATATATGTTTAAATTGTTACCCCATTTCATTTGTTTAAAATATTTTTCCAAAAATGTAATTTAGGTTGTCTTGTTTGTGAGTCTTACATAGAGAGCTACATTATTTCATGATTTTCAAAAAGTGTGAATAATAAGTAAGTGTTGAAAAAGGTCTGAGTGCAGCAAATACATTATAGTAGAGAATTTTTGTAAAAATACTCAATTTCCTATTAAGCTGGAATTTTCAATCTTGAACCACAGTGACACCTGTGTAAACGCAGCGTGGGTACCAAATTAAGAAAAATAACATAATGAGCTTCGCAGATAACTACAAGTGGGTTTAAAAAAATATTTTTTGTTGTTTTGTTTGCAAAAACTAGTTATACTGGGTTGACTAAAACACAACCATCCAAGCAATCAAAAAGAAAAGACCTACCATATTTATGATTTGGCAGGTACATTTGCTTTGTAAATAATTGATTTCTTGCTAGAAAACTTTTGTGACTTTAATGAAATTTGTAACAAAATTTTTTAAAGAGACCTGCAGTACTTACATACATCTTTACCAAATTATAATTTTCTAGCTCCATAGAAAATTGAAATTTCTTAAAATTATCACTAACTGGGACCTCTAAAACCGGTCTCCCAGGTCCATTTAAATTTAAAGAATTAGTTTTAATAGTGTACAATCCTTATAAAATTCACTACTATAATGCACTTGCTGCGTCCCGAACATTTTTTTTTAATTTTTGATACCCTGTAGCTCGACAACGGTTGCCCTTAGACCCCTATATGTATATAACAAAAAATATTATGTTTGGCCACTTAATACGCCTTTGGATTTTTGATCGCTATTTAAGAAACACCTGAGAACTATAATTTTTTGATAAATGCCTTTTATTCGAAGAAAATTTATTGCGTGCTCATATTCCAAGTAACCACGTAAAAGTAAAATGATCGTAAACGAGGTGGTTGGCTGCTGACCACTAATAAGAAATCGATGTTATATATATTCTAACTAACCATCAGGACATATAAACGAAAATTATGTTCTGCTTTAATAATACATAGGAATCGTTAGTGAAACCAACGTTGCACAGCATATCTGTCAATTTAAACATAATCATGATAATAATAAATAAATAGTCATATGTCTGTTAACTTTTATAGCTATGTACACGTGTAATACATTTTTGCAGTAACCATTAATAATTACAAGGATAGTTTCATAAACATATATAGTAATAGTAATATGGCCTGCCACAGAAATGTGAAATAGTAAACTTCTTACTACTACTATTACTACTACTACTACTTGCACGAGAACCAGTATGGCTTCAGGAGTGGGAGATCTACTATCCAGATAGAGGAAAAGATAACATGGACTGTTGGCCTGGTAGAGATTTGGATGCACAAAAAAGGCCTCGAGCTAGCCCCGCAGAAAACAGAGATCATAATCCTAAATGGAAGGAGAACCGTAAAGACGATTGAAGTCAACATAGGAGGAAAGAACATCAACTCCAGTAGATCTCTGAGGTACCTTGGGATTCAGCTGGGGCATAATATGAGCATGAGTAAGCACATTCGAGAAGTAGCACAGAAAGCTGAGAAAGTTGCAGCAGCCCTGAGTCGACTAATGCCTAATATTGGCGGCCCAAGGGCGAGTAGTAGAAGAATCCTCTGCAGTGTGGTGAATTCTATTATTCTCTATGGAGCACCTGTTTGGAAGGACTGGGCGGAGATGGCAAGATACAGACGCATTTTGGAAAGTGTGCAGCGAAAAGCGGCAATTAGAATATCCTCCTCATATAGGACAGTATCTACAAAAGCAGTGCAAGTGGTGGCAGGGGTGATACCTATTCACCTACTGATCAGGGAACGGTCATATGAAAAGAACGAAAATAGACAAGGGCAGAGAACAAGGGCACGACTGACGACACTGGCAGAGTGGCAGGCAGAATGGAGCGAGGAAACCAGGACCGCTCAGTGGACCAAGGAACTCATTCCAGAAATAGTACCCTGGTTAACACGGAAACATGGCGAGGTGAACTATCACTTAACGCAATTTTTAACTGGCCACGGTAGATTCGGAAAATACCTGAATAAAATGAAGATCGTAGAAAGCGACAGATGCTACTACTGTGGAGAAGAAGACTCTGCCGGGCATACAATTTTGGAGTGTAGCAGATGGACCGAGGTGAGAGAGAGGACTGCAATAGAAATTGGAGGTAGTTTGACAACCAGAAACATTACAGATCACATGCTTGAAGCACCAGCGAAGTGGGAGGCTATTGCCAAACTCATTAGGGAAATCTTAATACTTAAGGAAGCCGAACAAAGGGAATAAGGGAAATCAGAGAAAAAAAAAAAAAAAAAAGGGAAGAGAAAAGGAAAAAACAACATGGAGTAGGGTGTGATGAAGCAATACCTAAGGGTGATTCCGTCACATCTCTATGAATATGGGGGTGTTTAGTGGGTAGTCCTGACCTGGAGGGAAGGGGAGTCCCACAGTACCAGCTGGCGACTGATTGTGGAAGAACCAGGGACTGGTCTGCGTAAATGCATTCACCTCCACCATAGGAAAAAAAAAAAAAAAGATCTACTATCCAGGCTGTGGAGAGTATCTACGAGTTCCTGGATCATACAAAAGAGAAGTGGTGTGTGCTACTTCTTCTAGATGTTAAAAATGCAGGCAGGCACAGTCTGATCATTAGAGAACTGAGGCGCAGAAACATATCAGCATATTTGGTGAACACGGTGTCGGACTACTTGAAAGATCGTAGGGTAGTCTGTAACAAAGGAGATAAGATTCCCGCACCAATGGGCGTCCCGCAGGGCTCGGTCTTGGGGCCCACATTGTGGAATATCCTTTACGATGGAGTGCTGGGGGTACCACTTATTGGAACGGCTAGGACTATAGCTTTTGCTAATGATTTCGCACTAGTGGTGGCCGCTGAGAACGAAAAGTCGCTAATAGCGCAAGCAAATGAGTGCCTCAGGAGAATAGACCGATGGCTAGTTCACCATAAATTGGAGTTGGAACCAAATAAAACAGAGGCGCTGATTCTAAAAGGTAAGAGAGACCGCAACAATATCTGCTTTAACATAAGAGACTTACAAATAAAACCAAAAAACACCGCAAAGTACTTAGGAATATATGTAGACCAGGGAAGAACGTTCAAACAGCATGTAGTGGAAACTGTAAAAAAAGCCGAAACCAGAGTCTCCATCTTGACAAGATTGTTTCCAAACGTAGGGGGCCCTAGCAGCTCGAAGAGGGCAGTTTTGGGCATCGTAGTGCACAATATCGTGCTTTATGGCGCACCAATATGGCATAGTGCCCTCAAATATAAAAGATATAGGGAAATGCTGGAGCGAGTACAACGGAAGATCTTGTTGCGTATTGCATCGGCGTATAGAACGGTGTCGACAAAGGCTTTAAATGTTATCACAGGAATTATCCCCATAAAACTACAAGTAGAAGAGAGGGTACAAATCCACCAAGCTGGTCAAGATGATAAAATCAATATAAGGGAACGTACTATGAAAAAGTGGCAGGAAGAGTGGAACAGCAACACTGAGAAAGGACAGTGGACAAAGTCTCTTATAGGTGACCTGACGGCCTGGGTGAAGTGCGAGCATCGGAAGTTGGATTTTTGGCTGACGCAGATCCTTACGGGCCATGGATCTTTTGGCGCATACACTAAAAGAATGGGACTGGAGACATCCGATCTCTGTGTGTATTGTGTGAATAGTGTAGACTCGGTCGAACATGTGATCTTTGAGTGTCCGAAATGGAGCGATGCAAGAGAAGAAGTAGAGGCGAAATTAAAATCTAAGCTGACTATAGCAAATATAATCCCTGAAATGATCGAGTCTAGGGAAAGCTGGGATACACTTTACAACATGATGGTGAATATTATGAAGCAGAAGAAGCGGGAAGAAAATGAGAGACACCAAAGGAATATCAACATATAAGGCAAGAAAGAATGACAAATAGACCTGCGGCAGCCTGTGAATATCAGAAATGGTGAAACGGGCTAGCCTGAAGGCAGAACCAGAGGGGTTTTAGTCGGAGTTGCGCCCGACACTGTTGGATGCATCAGAAGCCATGAGCCAGCATCTTTCGCCAAGCGGTTTCCCCTCCAAAAAAAAAAAACGACTACTACTACTACTACTAAAAAAAAAACTACTACTACTACTACTGCAAAGACAAGAGTTTCCTAGAGTGTGGAAGGTGGCTACAGTGATCTTGTTATGGAAGGGAAAAATCACAGAACTTCTTACAGCTTTCAGGCCTCTTTGTATGCTTAGCGTGTCAGGAAAGCTTTACGAAAGACTAATCAAGCAAAGAATAGAGGCCGAGATACAAGAAAAAGGTGGATTTTCACACAGACAGTACGGGTTTAGGAAGGGTCGTTCCTCGGTGCAAGCAGTAAAGAAGGTGGTGGAATCTGCAAAAAACACTCACGGTAGATGGTTTGTGGTCATCACACTAGACGTCAAAAATGCTTCTAACTCAGCTACTTGGAGCAAAATAATAAACGAACTCCATAAGAGAGGGGTTTCGCAATACTTGATAAATCTAGTTGAGAGTTACTCCACTGACAGGAAGATCAAAATATCCAACTCAACGATAATAGAAATGACCGCGGGAGTTCCACAGGGATCAGTGTTGGGCCCTCTTCTCTGGAACGTGCTGTACGACTCAGTCCTGGCAGTACCCCTCACAGATGGAGCAGCCACAGTAGCATATGCAGATGATCTTGCACTCATGGTTGAGGCAGCAGACGACCGAGAGCTTCAGTACAGGGTAAACGAGTCACTGGAAAGAATAAACGGGTGGATGATTAACAACAACTTGGAACTTGCCCCTCAAAAAACAGAAGCAGTCATATTGAGAGGACCTCGAAAGAGGCAACACATCAACTTTGAGGTATTAGGGACCCAGATATTCCCAGTTAGACAGATAAGGTACCTGGGGGTATACCTAGACGACAGGCTAGCATTTGGAGAGCATATAAAACCCACCGTGGAAAAAGCTCAAACAAATATGGGTGCATTGACAAGAATATTACCAAATGTAGGAGGTCCAAGCGGCGCAAAGAGAGAGCTGATGTGCAGCGTTGTGATGTATATTGCTCTTTATGGCTCGCCAGTGTGGCACCAGGCTACTAAGATCCGAAGATACAGATATATGCTGTTAGGTCTCCAAAGGAAAGCCCTGTTGAGAGTGGCGAGTGGATATCGGACGGTATCAACTGCTGCCATCCAGGTTATCACTGGAATCCCACCCATCAACCTGCTTGTAGAGGAGAGGCTCCGATTGTATAATATAGAAAACCCTCACGTACCCTCTGTGATAAAAGCTGAGAGGGAGAAGACACTGGAGAAATGGCAGGAGACATGGAATGAGCATAGAGACACCGCAGCTTGGACGAAAACCCTTATCCCAGACATCTTGTCGTATGTGAGGTGTGAACACAGAAAGCTGGATTACCATCTGACTCAGTTCCTCACAGGTCACGGTGCATTTGGCTGTTATAGTAAGAAGATACGGTTAAGTGAAGAAGACGCGTGCACCTACTGTGGAGCCACGGACACCGCAGGACACACAGTGTTTGTGTGTAATAGATGGATTCAATGGAGACACCAACTGGAGGCTGAGATAAACGCCAAAATAAGCGAAACCAATCTCATACAAATAATGTTGGAAAGCTCGAAAAACTGGAGTAGAATATCCAGTTATATAAACCAAGTCCTAGAAAAGAACAGAACAGAAGAGCGTAGAACGGAAGTATAGAAAAATGACCGCCCGGCATTCCTGAAGTTATGTCACTGAACGTGACCGTTTCCGGGTTTGCCATGGCGAGAAGAATAAGGGGGTTTTAGTCGGTAGGAGTCCGACACACCACTTCGCGATAGATCCATAGCGATTTTCCCCTTCCTAAAAAAACCCTACTACTACTACTACTACTACTACTACTACTACTACTACTATTCAAGAGGTGCTAAAAAGGCCGTGAAGCAAGGACAGGAGGAAAACCGAGAGAATAAATTATCAGATATCACAAAAGTGGTTATAAACACGCGTTTGTTACCTTGCAAAAGGATGCAGCCAGACAGTTGCTGGAGAGTAAAAAAGTGGGAGAAGGATGGCATAAATGACGTGTAAGGGAAATTAATATAGTTCCTAAGTGCCATAGATGCTATAGAATAGGACATATTGCAGAGGAATGCACAACAAAAGACGCAGAGGAATGATGCCACAAATGTGGTGGGAAAGGCCATAAAAGAAGGGAATGCGAAAATGCACAGCGATGCTATTTATGCGATGCTGAGGCACATAGAGCAGAGTCTATGAACTGTCAGAGAACATCTACGGACGCTACAGAAGGAGAAGACGGAAAGATTACTAAAACTAAAATGAAGGTGCTCAAAGTAAATGTGGATAGGAGCAAAAGGGCGATGGATTTATTAATAAACAAATGTAATAGGGAAGACATAACGTTAGCAATGACAGCTGAACCCAACAAACACATGGCGAGGGCAAACGCCAAATGGACAAGAGAAGAAAATGTAGATGCAGCAATATATGTTACAAATAGCAAAACACAAGTATACAGAATGGGAAGGGGTAAAGGCTATGTATAGATTGAGATGATTGACATAGTTCTGTACTTCTGCTATGTATCACCTGCAATTGGATAAGAAGACTTCTAGAAATTTCTAACCGTCCTAAACAGAGACATTAGGCAACATAAGAAGAAGATATTAATTGGAGGCGACTTTAATGCAAAAGCCTATAGTTGGGGCTAGGCAAGAGAAGACAAAAAGGAAAAAGCATTGACAGAATGGATGTGCCAAGCGGGCTATAATATATTGAATGATGGTAGACTTCCAACATTCGATAGGAATGGAGGATCGTCATATATCGACGTAACCATGTGTTCATCAAGTCTGCAGAGATACGTGAGAGGCTGGCACGTGGAGAACGAAGAGAACCTGAGCTACCATAAAAATATCCTTTTTGAGATATCAGATCCGATAAGTAGGGCCCAGCAAACTGGAACAATTAAAGGGTGGACGTACAAGGCTGAATATAAAGGGAAACTACTAGAAGAAATAGAGCGACTAACAAAGCAGAAAAGCTATGAAGGCAGTGTCAAAGACCTGAATAGAGCACTAGAAAGAGCGTGTAAGGTGTGCTTGAAGAGGAAACAGCAATGCGGCAGACAAAAAGGTGCATATTCGTGGAATGAAGAGATCGCCAAAATCAGAATCGAATCTACAAAGGCGAGAAGGAAGGTCACTAGAATCAATAGAAAAAAAACATCACAAGTAGTGATAGAGAGGAAGCACAGAATCAATACAGGGAAAGTAGGAAGAAATTAAAGACAGCAATAACAAAGGCAAAGAAACAGGCCTGGGACTCTCTTTGTAAAGAAATAGATGATGATATTTGAGGACTAGGGTACAAGATTGTCATAGGTAAAATTGGTACAAAAACACCAATGACAATAAGTGATGAAGAACAAAATAAGATAGCACAGGAATTGTTCCCTAAACACGAAGTCAAAGAAAGGCCGAGAGTGGAGGTGAAGTCGGAGCCTATTTCATCTTGTAAAGATAAAGATATAAGGGAAGCAGGCCGAAGAGTGAAATATGGTAAAACTGCAGACCCGGATGGTATACCGATCGAGGTTCTTAAGGTAATAGCAGAACGGAAACCGGAGATATTACAGGTTCTGATAAATAAACTAATCAGTGATGGAAGTTTCCCGTCAGGATGGAAGATCGCTCGATTGGTGTTATTAGAGAAGCCACAGGAAACGGGAGGAAGGAAGTCATATAGAAATATATGCCTGGATGACGGAATAGCAAAACTATATGAACATGTAATAAATAACAGATTAAAAAAGAAACCGAGAGAAGAGGAGGGTTAGCAGACAGTCAATTTGGCTTCCGCAAAGGGCGCTCGACGATGGATGCCGTAAAGAAGGTACAGGACATGGCAAGGAAAGAAGGCAATGAAGACAGGTTTGTGGCCATGGTAACATTGGACGTAAAAAATGCGTTCAATACAGCACCATGGAGAGGCATATACGAAGTGTTAAGAAAGAAGCAAGTTGAGCTATATATGCTGAAAATATTATGTAGTTACCTGGAAGACAGACAGCTACTGATTGGACTGAAATATCGGATGCAGGCCACATGTAGCGTGCCTCAAGGGTCAATCTTAGGACCAACACTGTGGAACTTGTATTACGATAAGGTCTTTACTCTAGAGTCCGTAAATAACACGGCTATTATAGGGTATGCAGATGATTTGGCGCTGGTTGTAAGCGGAGGAAATAAGGCTGACATAGAAGAAAATATCAATTGGTCAGTGGCAAGGGTGGAAAAGTGGATGGCAATAAGTGGTCTATAACTCGCGCCTCAGAAAACTGAAAATATAGTGCTAGTGGGACGAAGAACACTGAGAACAGTAACCGTGAGGGTGGGGAAAGCAGAAATTCAGTCGCAGACAAGCATGAAATAACTCGGTATACAAATAGGACATAACATGAACATGGGGGTGCACATAGAAAGAGTAGTGGCAAAAGCAGACATGATGGTTGCAAAGCTAGGGCGTCTGATGCCAAATATCGGTGGACCAAAACCAGGGAGAAGGAGGGTGCTGAATAGTGTGGTAAACTCAGTCATACTGTACGGTCCACCAGCATGGAAGGCCGTGCTGTTTACAGTATTTAATTGGAAAGAAGAACTTCCAAAAAAGTGGAATCCATTGGACTAGTTTGCTTATTTAAAACACGGCAGCTATTGTCGTGTATGTGCTTTTTTACTTTTAAAGTTAAAAAAAGTCGTTTGCTCTTGTTATTACAAAAATATAGTAGCTCTAGCTATTATTTAATGTGGGTCTATGTTGAGTACCTATAATAGGTTTTGCAAATATATATTTGTCAGAGTGGTTATTTCAAAGTGCATAAATATGTTCCTTGTATCTGGTATTAAAATTTCTAAAAGTTTGACCGATGTAGATTGCGTTACAGTGTTTACAAGCCAATTTATAAATTCCAGGTTTTTTCAAAAGATATGGTATATTTCATTCGTGTTAAATAACTAATCACGCGTTGTGTTGTAAGATTTAAAAGCTACCGCTGTATTTGTACAGGTATTTAACAATTTTAAAATGTTTTCTGAAATCTTCCAAATATGTCATCGAAACAGATTATAATTTTGTTAATATAAGACCTTTTTACAAAACACAATTATCTTCAGTTAAAATTTTAGCCATGTTACAAAGCAAACTCATAATAAAACAGCTAATATTTTAATGCTTATTAAAATTTTGCTTTACAGGCATGGTTCAGGAGTTGTTCGAGTCCTTACCGACGACAGCGAACAAGAATACTACGAAGCCAGAAGAACACCAAGAAGAGTACGATTCGGAGGTGAAGTGGTTAAAATGCGAACTCCTGAAAGTGACAGCAACCAGCCGAGTGACGATAACGAAACTATAGTTATAGAACAAGGCCCGTCAATCCATATAACAGTCAGAGATAGCAGTGTATCTTCCATTAAAACAAAAACTAAACACACTTATAGAAGCATGATACCAGTAAAAATGAAAAGTAGCTCTGAACCAAGTACCCCAAAAAAGAAATCTTTTGGTACAAAGAAAAGACACCACAGGTCAACGCCTGAACTAAGCATCACATCAAGATTTGGCAATTCCAAAATTCCATTAAGACACAGGGACAGTTTTAGGAGTAAACAGACTAGTGAAAATACTGACTCCAGAAACAAGAGGCAACAACAACGACAACAGAAAGCACAAGACATCCAAGCAAACAAAATAAAGACTGAAAGGCAGACACGCGGGAAGCGCGAACAAAAAGTTGCTGAACAAAATGTATTAGATGCCTTGGAAAATAAAGAGATGAAACCAAATGCACAAAAAGGATCTTCCAAAGAACTTGATTTACTAAAGGTGGAAAATATACCAACCAGATCTAGAAGAGGCAGCTTAAGCAGCGGTAGAATAAGCCCGGCTCCATCTCATCATGGCATTGAAATTTTGCATAATTTAATGAGAAGTCCAGAACCAAGAAATACTGACAACCAAAATGAAAACGTAGTGGCTAAAGAAGGTAGCGCGGAAGGCGAGGCAAATATGAAAGAAAAAAATAGAGCTAAAAGTGATAATAAGATTCTTCCAGCAATAGGATATAGTAGCTTTAAGGTAGTCCCAGATAGTTCCACAGATAAATCTGGCGTTAGCGAAACTGAAGAACCAAATAAGGAAGTAATAGTAATAATAGAAAAACAGCAACAAGAAGAACAGCATCGCCGAGAACAACAGCAGACACAAGAACAACAATCACAGCAACAACAAGAAAAGCCACAGCAACAATACCAACAAGAACAACAATTAAATCAGCAAAAGCAACAACAACAAATACAACAAGAACAACAACAGAAACAACAGGAACAACAACAGAAACAACAAGAACAACAACAGAAACAACAGGAACAACAACAGAAACAGCAGGAACAACATCAGAAACAACAAGAGCAAGTACAACAGCAAAAAGAACAGCTGCAACAAAGCCAAAAACAAGAGCAACAGAAACAGCACCAAAACAAAGAAGCAAGTGATGTCACAAATGAAGAAAATAATAGATCCGTCTATCAGGCTATCAAAGAGGGAAGTCAACAGCAAGACGATACTAGCAATAACGCCAACAAACTAAAAACAATTAACGAATCAATGTCGGAGGCACTAAATACAACTAGTGAATATAAAAACATGGAAAACCAAGCAAGTGAAAAAGGCACCGAGAAACACATGCAAACAATAGGTAACAGGAGTTTTAAAATATACGGCGATGAATCCCAAGAACGAATAACTGAAGACACTGTGATCCAAGAGTGTACGAAAGGATATACAAGTAGACCTGGATCTAGATGTCATCAAATAAGGGAGGAAACGAGTATTATAGAGCCCTCCATACTCAACGATTTATGCTGCAAGGTAAGAATAATTATATCGGCATATTATATATTTTTGTGTGGAAAACTTAGGTTAATTTAATAGAAGCAGAAATTACGGTGAACACCCCGTCAAAAATAAACCTGTTAAATGGGGAACGTTCCCCCTTTTATTTAACACTTAAAAGAATCACAATGATTAGGCTAATTATTATCTTGGTTTCTAGATAATTATTAACATTTCTAAATGTTTGTATTACTTTTGTGAAGCAAAAAAATATATATCCAAGTAAATAAATTGAATAAGGTCGAGTATATTTGCATTTTTAGGGACAATTTTATTATACTTCCGTTGTTTCCGTTCTCGTTCTGTTTCCTTTTGGGGTTAACCGCTCCTTATTTAGATTCAATTTATTTAATGATAGATATGAGAAAATTATGTCACTACTTTTTCAATTCTTTTATATAACCGAATCAGCAGTAAGCACTTATAAGCTTATTTTAAAGTATAATCAACGTTTTATTTATCTTTGTACCTAGGTTAGAGCAGCTAATAAGAAAGTTTAGTAGTAATATTCCATTCCGCGTCTAAACATTATATTATAAGGTTAAATATAATAATTTCATCAATGAAAAGACCCACTTTGGGTAGTTCTACATTAAAGTTGTCTAGAAAGCTTTAACCTATATCCCATATATTTAAAGCTACCCATTCATTTTAAAGAAATATTATATATATATATATATATATATATATATATATAATGTTAACTCTCTTATTTTGAATACGACACAGTTTTGTTCCGTTTTTATTTGTATCTTTAATACTTATAGGCTGTCTTGAGCTGCATCCTATAAAATTAGTTTTACAATCATAGGTGGCCCATAAGTTGTTGGCGATACAAATTTTCTTTTTCAGCGAATTTTTTTTTCAAATTCGCCAATGAGGAGATCTGTGTTTATATATATATATATATATATATATATATATATATATATATATATATATATATATATATATATATATATATATATATATATATATATATATATATATATATATATCCGACCGATAACTCAAAAAATAATGGACCGATCTCGATAAAATTTGGTGAGTACATTCCTTTTGCAAGTGGCTTGAATAAGTTTTTAAGTGTTTTCTTTCTAAAAAAAATGTATATCTCCGTAAATAACAAAGTAAGGGCAACGCGTATTTCCATTATAAAGAGTGAACTCTGTACCAAAATTTAGGTCTCTAGCTTTAAAGACAACGAAGTTATGGGCAGTCAAAGAAACAAATTTCGGAGTTATCCCCAAAACGTCAAACTCGCAATTTTAAACGTCAAAATTGGCAATGTTTAGGCAAAGAACGTGAAACAAATACCGATTGTGAAAAGAAAATGTTGCAAGAAGAGTGTTATGCAAACCCTTAAGTTTCAGATTCAACCGTCATTGCCCTTCATTTTACTAAACTATTTACAAAATATTCATTTTAAATAGACCCTTTCTCTGATGCTTTGGCTGTCGGTTTAGTTAGGTTGATGCTTTCGCTGTAGGTTTAGTGAAGTTTATGGTTTAACGGTCTATAATTTTTTTTAGCTCATTTTTGTAGAACAAATTCGTTAATGCATTTTTGCATTTTTTATCGAAATGTGATGCGTTTGTAAGAAAAAAATCTGGACGCAGTAAGTACGTTTTGGTAGCGAATTTTCAGTAAATTTGCAGTTTAGCTCCCAAACGCTTTTCAAAAAACTTCCTGGATCCACAAACGCCAAAAAACATTTCTTGTGCACACCTCCCAAGGAAGTTACGGGACCAGGAGTGTGTAGGGGTGCTGGGCGAGGTAGGTAGTAAAAAGGAAATATGAGCAGAAAATGCGAATAAAACGGGATTGAAAGCTGTCTTTTTCACATCTTGAAGCCATAGCTCCCTTAAACCCTGCCTACCCTGCATAGCACCCATATCCCCCCCAAGGTGCCGTAACTTCCTTGGCGGATAGGAACAAGATATTTTTCTTGTGGTTTATGCAGCGAGGGTGGTTGTATGCACGCGAGGGGGAAGGAAAATCCCCACGACGAAGCAGTCCCCCCGCCCCTGCCACATGTCGTACGGAGGGGGGTCTGCTTCGTCGTAGGCATTTTCCTTCCCCCATCGTGTGCATACAACCACCCTCGTTGCATAAACCACAAGAAAAACTTCTTGTTTATACCCCCCAAGGAAGTTACGTGACCTGGGGCAAATAGGGGTGCTGTGCGGGGTAGGCAGGATTTAATGGGGATATGGATTCAAATAGACAACTTTCAAGCAGTTTTCTTTGCATTTTCTGCTCATTTTTCCTTTTTACTACCTACCCCGCCCAGCACCACCATTCACTCCCAGTCCCGTAACTTCTTTGGGGGGTGTGAACAAGAAATTTTTCTTGTGGTTTGTGCATCCAGGTGAGGTCCTAGTAATGTTTCTAAAAACAATTTTTTGAAAAGCATTCGGGAGCTAATCTGCAAATTTACCGAATTTTCATAAAATCCTTCAAATTTCAATAACTCAGTCTGCTATTAACGTAAGTTTTGTTGGTTAGGAAACTAACATTTAAGTTTATTTTCGGAAATTTTTGTATATTTTCAAACCATAAGTAATTTTGATAAAATATAGTACATTGTTTCTACTACATAGGCTATATGGGTAATCAGATTGATGCCTGCTCGCATTTGCTATTAAACACATTTTTATGGAAATTCTCTTCCATAACACACTTGCTGCATTCAGACTTTTGAAAAATGTTTATATATTTTCAAACAATAAAGGTTGAGCCATATTTCTATGAAATATGGCTTATTGTTTCTACTATATAGGCAACCGAATTTGATGCCTGCTTTCATCAAAGAAAGACATTTGCTATTAAAAATATTTTAAAGAAAGTTCGCTACCATAACGCACTTGCTGCGTCCCGAAATTGTTTTAATCGAACTTACCTTATATTATAACATTTTGGCCGTCTCCATCGAAGTATAATGCATGTTTGTAGGAAAAGAAACCCAGGACGCAGCAAGTGCGTTGTGGTAGCGAATTTTCATTATATGTTTCAAATTTCAATAGCTCAATTTGCAATTAACTTAACGTCCGTTGGCTAGGAACTAGTTTTTTCGGGAACATTTTGAGTTTATTTTAGAAAAACTTTTTACATTTTCAAACAATAAAGTTGTTTTGTTGAAATATGGTATATTGTTTCTACTATATAGTTTTATACTGGTAACCAAATTTCATGCCTGCTTTCTTTAAAAAAGAAAAGGCATATTTGCTATTAAACTCATTTTTATGAAAATTCATTACCATAACGTACTTGCTGCGTCCAGACTTTTTACTATTACTATATTCTATAAAAAATAAAATCTTTCACATGAAGAAGTAAATCTGAATCTAATTCGTCTCCTCCATATGCGAATGATGGCAGGGGACTTTTAACCCTTTTGCTGCGATATTCACTACGTCGTTGTCTTTCAGAAGTAGCTTCGTTGGTTCCTTTTCTGTCAATTTTAAATCGAAAAAGACTTTTTTTTCTGTACTTTATTTGTACCTAACTTTTATACTTTTGTGAAATAATTAAATACAACAATTTCATCCCTAATCTGTTTAATATCGCAGAGGCAAATAACTCGTCTCTTGTTTTACGTAAATAAGCACTAATTCAGGGAATTCCTCCGCTTTACCAAGTGGATTTTAATAATGTCGTGACGTATGGTAATTTGGTCATTTCATACCGTCTGGTCGGTACCAAAAATAAAGTAGGTTAAAATAATAATATCAGCGAATATGCCAAAGGGTCGCTGTATCACATAATGACTGAACCTAACCCCTTTCCTTAGTCACGTGATATGCGATATATACCTGTTCTTTCTCATTTCCCTCCCCTGTCTTGCATATTCCTGACCACGTCGTTTGCTCTTTGTCATTCACGAGAGTGAAAGTAAGTTTATCTTTATCTTTACGGGTTGCCACCATTTTCCTCGACACATAATATCACCAAATATTAGCATACACTAGAAAATTATTTATATCATGTTTAGAAATGTTAATTTTGCATTGCTGACCCTGTTTCTCTTCCAAGACTATAAATATTCATCATTTTGCAGCAACGAGACGTTTTGTTTGACATGTTAGACAAGCGGTTCTTCAAGTGTAGGCTACGACATATTGGGGAATAGAATAAGAGACTCTGGAACAATTACACCCTTTTCAAAGTTAGTTCCCTAGTTCAATTAACTCAAAGAAAACCTGCTAATGATCGAGATGAAAATCTAGAATTTATATGAATATTGTCCACCTTGTAACGACCTCCTTCCGAAGGGTGGCGTGTGGGTCAGCGTTTTGATCGGGAAAAGGGATTTGTCTCGAGCGCCACCACCTTACTTGAGGTATTTGACGGAATCTTGAAAGGGAATTGGATATTTGTCTAATGAAATGTATTCGTGAGGTGTGTGTGTGTGTGTGTGTCTCCTCTTGGTAAATAGGACTGCTGAATATTTATCGGGGGTGTAGATCGTCCAATCAATCTAGGAACAGATGAAGTGGCTCCAACGTACTCGACCCAACCGCCAGTATGTCATCCACATACCGTGTCCAGGATGAATTAAAGTCTCTAAATGGCTTACAGTCTTTGAAAACCAATTCTTTTTCGAAAAAGGCTATAAAAACCTCTGCACATAGGGGAGATAGTGGATTGCCTATTGGGAGACCGTCTTTTAGTGAATTTTCTTTAAAAAATTCACTAATGAGGAGATCCCGACTTTTGAATTTTGAAAAAATTTCTTCAAATGAGCGCCAATTAGGCCCCCCAGAACACATATCCGGGGTCAGTTACAATTTTTATATGTTTATATATATATATATATATATATATATATATATATATATATATATATATATATATATATATATATATATATATATATATATATATATGTATGTATATATATATATATATATATATATATATATATATATATATATATATATATATATATATATATATATATATATGTATCACACCGATAACTCAAAAAATAATCAGCCGATTTTAATGAAATTTGGTGAATAAATTCCTTTTGCAAATGGCTTGGATAAGTTCGTTAGCCAGGAAAATATGCCCAGGTTTTCCCGGAAAATTTTATGTTTTCTTTCGAAACTAGGTAAGGGCAACCAAATTTGGTAGGCGGGTTTATATCCTTATATGTAAGTTATTTTTTGCTATCTAGGCCAAAAGACAAAAAAGTTATAGGCATTTAAAGAAAAATAAATTGGGGTTTTCCTCAAAACGTCAAAGTTGCGATTTAAAACGTCAAAATCGGCAACATTTAGGCAAATAACTTGAATCTAATACGGGCTATGGAAATCAAATGTCTCAAGAAGGATGTTTTACCAACCATGAAGTCTTAGTTTCAACCGTCATTGTCCTTCATTTTACTAAAATGTTTCCAGAAAATTCATTTCAAATAGACCCTTTCTCTGATGCTTGGCAGTAGCATTAGCTATAGAGTTTATCGTTTAATGGTATATAATTTTTGTCGAATTTTCGTAAAAAAATCAATAAAGCTCAATATATCTATTATTATAAAAGATATGAAAAAAAATGTATATATTAATTATAGGTGTCTTGAGCTACATCTTAAAAAAATATATCTACAATCACAGAGTGGCCCATAAGTCGTTGGTGATACAAATTTTCTTTTTTTTTTTTAATCAAACACGCCTTATGTTATTGCATTTTTGCATTTTTCATCGAAATATAATGCGTGTTTGTAGGAAAAGAAATTCTGGATGCAGCAAGTGCGTTATGGTAGCGATTTTTGATCAAATGCTTCATATTTGAATAGCCCAATTTGCTATTAACCTATAAGGTTGACCAAGAAACGAGTTTTTCCGGGAACACTTTAAGTTTACTTTTGGAAATGTTTGTAAATTTTCACACAATAAAGTTATTTTTATGAAACATGGCACATTGTTTTTACTCTATAGGTTATACTGGTAACCAAAATTGATGCCTGCTTTCTTAAAAATAAAACACATATTTGCATAAAAACATTTTAATGAAAATTCACTACCATAACGCACTTGCTACGTCCAGAGTTTTTTGGATATTGATTTATTTTTTCTTTTTTCTTATTTCAACAACACACCACGAGGACTCACAGCCTAAATACTATCGTACCGTGAGTGTCGCCAAGGAGGAAAGAGGCAATTCTGAAGTTGAAGGTTTGGAAGTTCGGAGGAGAAGGAAAAACATGTGCCGGCAAGAAATTCCACAACTTGGAAGTCCTCAGGACAAAAGTGCGGGCATAACAAGATGCTCTATGTCTGGTGACCTGGACAGTAAAAGGGTGCATTCGCTCTGTTCCCCTGTTAGATCTGTTGGGAGCAGCTGGTGGAGGAACTATGGAAGAAAGCTCCTCTGAACAGTGCCCGTGCAGATATCTATAAAAGAGAAATAGGTCACCAACGGCACGTCGGTTGGCAGGGGATGGCAGCCTTTGGGTGAGGGTAGGGTCACCGATGAGACGTATAGCTTTCTTCTGAATGGAGTCCAGGATAGCGAGTGTAGAAGCGGCAACGGCACCCCTCTATCACTGATAGAAAAGAAATTATGTGTTAGGCAAACCTTGACCAAGGCGGTTTTAATGAATTTATTTTAAAAAATTCACTAATGAGGAGATCTCGACTTTTGAATTTTGAAAACATTTCTTAAAATGAGCGCGAACTGGGTCCCCTAGAACCCATAGTTTAAATATTTATCTGATTTTGATAAAATTTGGAGAGTATTTTCCTTTCGCAAGTCGCTTGAATAAGTTCGTTAGCCAGGCGAATCGGCCCAGGTTTTCCCGGAAAATCTTGGGTTTAGTAAGGGCAACTAAATTTGGTAAGCGTGTTTCTATTATAAAGAATGACACATGTACCAAAACTTAGGTCTATAAGTTTAAAGATAAAAAGTTGTAGGCATTTAAAGAGAAGAAAAAAGATATATTCCTGAAAACGTCAAGATTTGAAACGCCAAAATTGGCAATATTTAAGTAAAGAATCTGAAATAATATGGATTATCTAAAGAAAATGTCGCAAGAAGAGTGTTATGCAAACCCTTAAGTTTCAGCTTCAAACGTCATTGGCCTTCATTTTACTAAAATATTTCCAGAAAATTTATTTCAAATAGACCCTTTCTCTGATGCTTTGGCATGAGTTTTAGTTTATGGTTTAACGGTGTATAATTTTTAGCTAATTTTCGTAGAAAAAATTCGTTAATGAGGGGACCGCGACTTTTGAATTTAAAAAGATGTCTTCAAATGAGTGCAAACTAGGCCCCCTAGAATCCATATCCGGGTTTAGTTTCAATTCTTATCTGTTTACATATATACAGGGTGACGCATTTCTACGGTAAAGCTAAAGATAATCGTTATAAAGAAGATACGAAAAAAATTGTATACGTTAACTTTAGGATGTCTTGAGCTGCATCTTAGGATTTTTTTTGACAATCACAGACTGGACCATAAGTCGTTGGTGATACCTAAATTATTGTTCCAACATCCCTTATATGATTGCATTTTTGCATTTTTTAATGGAATTTGATGGATATTTGTAACAAAAAAAATCTAGACACACTAAGAGAGTTTGGTAGCGAATTTTTATTAAATAACTCAATTTGCTATTAACCTAAGGTTCGTTGTCTCGGTAACATTTTTAGTTTATTTTTTGAAAATGTTTGTACATTTTCAAACAATGAGTTATCTTGATAAAATATGGTACATTGTTTTTACTATATATGTTATACCGCTCACCAAATTGATGCCTGCTTGCATTAAAGAGATATATTTGCTATTAAAGACATTTTTATGAAAATTCACTTCGATAACGCACTAGCTACGTCCAGACTTTTTTTTAAAATGTGTTGTGGCGATTTGAGTTTTCTAAGTGTACTTATTATTAGACCCTTATTGAATTATAAATTAACCCTTCGTGTGGTAAATATATTCTAAGTATAATCCACCAGAACTTTTCCTATAATTTCAGTCCCTTATTATGCAAACACCAAAGAAGCACACCATCAACACCAAACTTTGTAATATTCATAATGACAAAACATAAGCATGCTGTTTTTCTTTATTTTGCTACGTTCGACTACTAAAGTTTATAAGGAGAAAAAATGATTACGTTCTTTTTAGTGAATTTTCTTAAAAAAAAATTCACTAATGAGGAGATCTCGACTTTTGAATTTTGAAAAAATTCCTTCAAATATATATGTTTATATATTTATGTGTCACACCTATAACTAAAAAAATAATGGACCGATTTTGATAAAATTTGGTGAGTACCTTCCTTTCGCGAGTGGCTTGGATAAGTTCGTTAGCCAGGAAAATCCGCCGAGGTTTTCCCGAAAAATTTTGTGTTTTCTTTCGAAAAAAATCGAAAAAAATTTATATCTCCGGAATTAACAAAGCAAGGACAACGAAATTTGGTACACGGGTTTATATCGTTATATGTAAGCTACCTACCAAAATTTAGCGCTGTCGGTTAAAGGACAAAAAAGTTACAGGCATTTAAAGAAAAATAAATTTGGGTTTTCCTCAAAACGTCAAAGTCGCGATTTTAAACGTCAAAATTGTTAATATTTAAGCAATGAACCTGAAATTAATATGATCTATGGAAGGAAAATGTCTCAAGAATAATGTTTTACAAAGCCTGAGCTCTTAGTTTCAATCGTCATTGTCCTGCATTTTACTAAAATATTCCCAGAAAATTCATTTCAAATAGACCCTTTCTCTGATACTTTAGCAGTAGTGTTGGCTATAGAGTTTATCGTTTAATGGTCAATATCATTTTTGTCGAATTATCGTAAAAAATCATTAAAGCGCAATATATCCGTTATGCAAGTTACGAAAAAAAGTTGTATACATTAATTGTAGGGTGTCTTAAACTACATCTTAAAAAATATTTCCACAATTACAGGGTGGCCCATAAGTCGTTGGTGATTTAAATTTTCTTTTTTTTTTTTAGTGAATTTTTTTAATCGAACACGCCCTATGTTATTGCATTTTTGTATTTTCCATCGAAATATAATACATCTTTGTAAGAAAAGAAATTCGGGATGCAGCAAGTGCGTTATGGTAGCGAATTTTCATTAAATGCTTCAAATTTTGAATCAATTTGCTATTAACCTATAAAGTTGACCAAAAAACCAGTTTTTTCGGGAACAATTTAAGCTTACTTTCGGAAATTTTTGTACATTTTCAAACAATAAAGTTGTTTTGATGAAACATGGTACATTGTTTTTACTATATAGGTTATACTGGTAACTAAATTTGATGCCTGCTTTCTTTAAAAAAACACACATATTTGATATTTAAAAATATTTTTATGAAAATTCACTGCCATAACGCACTTGCTGCGTCCAGAGGTTTCTATACTGCGTACGATTACCTACATTAGAAGACCTGTTTTATAAAGAATTTCCACTATAAATGTATATTACGAAATCACTTTGATCACAATCACAAAATTGAAGTTAAATATATATATATATATATATATATATATATATATATATATATATATATATATATATATATATATATATATATATATATATATATATATATATATATATAACTGATGATATCTTGATATATTTAGAGCGGTGGATAGTGGTAACATTTGCGTATTAACTAAACTATACTAAAGTAGTTGATATGGTCAATGACAAAATGCTTAAAGCAATTCTTCGTTATTGTGGTTTCAGTCAGCCTGCATTGACATTGGTATCGTCATTTTTGGTGGATAGGTTGCAGAGGGTACTTTTGTGAAGCTCCATCTCACATTTTGTAACTGTATTGCAGGGAGTACCGCAGGGAAGCATACTGGGACCACTACATTTTACTATATATATACTTCAAATTTCTTTCGTTGTATCAGATTTTGTAACTAACACCTCTACGCAGATGATACGCGACTTTACTGTTCATTCAAATCAAAAGATTCAACTGATTCTTTTGTTCTGATAAACAACGATCTAAACTCTCTCGTTCAAAGTTCTAGAACACATTCATTATTAATAAATCCAGAACAATCCTCTGCCATGGTCTTCGATCTAGGAGATGGTGAGATGAAGAGAGTGCGTCTGAAAAAGGATAATGCTATTCGCCCGGTTAGGCGAGTAGCTAAGAGTTTGGAGTTGCGTGTAGATTCAGACTTGCGTTTCAGGGATCATGTCTCTATGTGTTTAAAAAAAATCCTACTATGCCCTAAAATTAATTTATACACAGAGACACAGCTTCGATAAAGATCTTAAATTATTTTCATTCGATAGTCTTGTTCTGTCACAATTAAACCATTGTGGCATTATTTATGGACCTTGCCTTGACAGCAGTACTCGGAGGATTCAGACGCCTCAAAACTCATGTCTTCGGTTAATCTATAGCGTAAGACGTCGGGAACGAATATGAAATAGGGTAGCACAGGCCGGTTGGTTCAACATGTATAATAGACGAATTTTACATATGCTCTGTTTCTATTATAAAATAATAAAGGCCGAAGCACCTCGCCATCTATATAATCGTCTGACATTTCGAAGGGAGGTTCGCAATTTGAATATGCATCATAAGATTTTACTGACTATTCTCAAACATAATAGAGAGTTACTTAAAAGGGGCTTTTCATATAACATTGCATCTCTCCTCAGCTCCTTCGCTGTGGTCAGTTTTGACAGTTCTGTTCGCACATTTAAAGATAATTTTAAGCAAGTCCTGTTGGAAGGGCCAACTAAACTGTAAGAGTCCGTGCTAATATATTGTTGTTAATTCTGTGTGCTGCTCGGTTCGTGTTCTATTACGGGATCACAACATATTTTGTGTAAGGCGACAGTGGAAGAACAGAGTTTCGTATTAATACTGAACATCTGAACTCTATGCCTTTGCCTATGAAACGACTTAGTGGTTAAAGTCCAATGCCTGACAGACAGAGTAGTTAACTGACACGCGGAGATTAATTCATACAACAGGTATAAACCATACATCAACGGTAACCAAACTAAATATATACCAGGCATAAAACATACTACCCGAACCAACAATTGTAAAATCTCGGCTGCAATTATGGAAAATAACAGACGACATGAAATTAAAGATATGCCAAGTGATTGTTATTTAACTGGGGGATTCAATCAATTATTAAAAGACACTATAATTGTAGCTTTATAAACGGCCCCAAACACAGTTTTAGCGCAGCATAGATATATTTTGCTGTCTCATAATATAGTAGAAATGTAAAAAAAATCAAGCCAAGTCTATATGAAAATGGTTCTAAAATAGTTTATTTTATCTTTAAACATAAGACGTCATATAAGACTGAAACAGTCGTAGGATGTGTTTTAATGGTAATTATACTAATTCCGTAATTAATTGTTACGTATACTTTGAATATAATATCCTGGAGATGAAGCCGAGCTAATGTATCATTTAAATAAAACGTTACTTGACGTATGCTTAGATGGTTGAGCGACGCCGTGCTTGCCTCATAAGCAGAAGGTTACGCGATCGAATCCAGCTCGATTAATGAATTTTTTAAATATTTTATATTGACATTTGGAGAAACAATAGTGCACAGATTTCATATGTTTTCAATAATATCTCATTTTTGTTTAAAACGCCCAAATAAGTTTGTCACCTTTGAGTCTGAAGTTATAAATTTATTATTGTTGATATTGAAAAATTGACCGGTTTGATTAGGTTGACTAAAACGAAAGCATAATGACGAATAATAAGGAAAAATAACTAATAATTTAGCAGATACTTTACTTTTCTAAATATGAATTAAGTTTCCTTCTGGAGATCTTCTGTATAACTTTAATGAAATTTGTAATACAAGTTTCTTTTAAAAATACTTACACTATCTACAGATATAGCAAAATTTAGTTCCTTAGCTTCATAGAACATTGAGTTTTGGGCATTTTTCCCAAAAGGTGTTAGAACACAAGATTTTTTTGATAATAGAGAGATATCGATGGTAACACTTTCGAAAGCATTTTTCAAATGTGCGCGTACTAGGACCTCTAAAATCGACCTTCAAGGTCTGTGTAAGCTTATCGTGTTAAATTTTACTAATATGCCGTATAATAGTAGTGTACAATTCTTATGAAAATTCGCTACTATAACGCACTTGCCGCGTCCCGAAATTTTTGTTTTGTTTTGTTTTAGATATCCATAACAATTATTTCACTTTTACGGTGATTTTGATAAAGGATTGAATGCTTTTTCTGAACCCAAATGATTTAGGTCATAAAATATTACGTTCTGCTATAAGGACTTTCAGTCGTATTAGTATCCGTTTTTTGAGAAGCTTACCTAAAGTGCTCAGCAATCTGATGTGTTTTTGTTTGATGGGTACATTTTAGTGAATTTTCGTAGAAAAAATTAACTAATAGGGAGATCCCGACTTTTGAATTTTGAAATATTGTTTACAAATGAGCGCGAACTAGGACCCCTAGAACCCATATCCGGAGTCAGTTTCAATTTTTATATGTTTATATATATATATATATATATATATATATATATATATATATATATATATATATATATATATATATATATATATATAGGGTGGCGCATTGAAAACGATACAGACCGATTTGCGTCCAGAGAATTTTAGTTTAAGAAACGCTGAAACACGTCAATTTTAATATTGAGGAGGACATGTTTTAACATAAAACTCAAATTTGTCACATTAACCCATTAAGGGTGGTGATAACAACCCTTATATTTTTAATAGGGAGCATGGGTCAATGTTACATCAATTGCAAGCTCTTTCTTTTCTGAATTCAACACACTAATTTTTTTGGAAGTTTTATCAACTTGTTTAAAAATTATTCACAGTTGAAGATGCAAAAACGCATTTCACTGATTCCGATAAGAAATGTGCTGCTGTCAATGTTTTGTTGGTTTGTAAACAAAAAATTGACTATCAGAACATTTCTTATCGGAATGAAGAAATTCGGTTTGTGATTTAAGTTTATCGGTCGGTTTTATACTCGATAGTACTACCGAAAATTAATTTCACAATGATGTATTCTGTAGAAGAAAGAGTTGAAATAATTACTCTTTTTTTCAAAGACGATGACTATGCCAACCGTACCGCAAATCTGTTTAATGAACGACATCCGAACAGACATGTTCACAGAAAATACATTTTGGAGTTAGTTGCAAAGTTTCGACAAAGTGGTTCAGTAGCCAACAAAAAACGGGATCCAGAACGTGAATTTTCGGTTAGAAATGAGACTACTGAGATTGAAGTTTTAGGACAAATTGCTGCAGACCCAACTTTGAGCACGAGAAAATTGGCCACTGTTTCAAACATCAAAAGGAGAACTATTCAGCGATTATTGAAGCATCATAAATTTCACCCGTATAAAATTCATCTTGTACAACAACTGAATGAAGATGATTTTGATCGGCGGCTGGAGTTTTGTGAAGTTATGACTGCTCAAATAGCTGATAACGGGAACTTTCTGTTCAATATCTGTTTTTCAGACGAGTGTACGTCTTTACTTAACTCTACAGTCAATCGTCATCATTATCGTTATTGGGCAGATAACAATCCAAGAAATTTTCACGAATTCCACACTCAAACTCCACAGAAATTTAATGTCTGGACTGGAATTTTTGGAGACCGTTTAATCGGACCAATTTTTTTTAATGACAATTTGAGTCGCGAATCGTATTTTGAGTTACTAGAAGATATCGTTTACCCTCTATTAATTGACATTGTTGAAAATGATGATCGCTATCAAGAAGATAAATTAGTGTTTCAACAAGATGGAGCTCCTCCGCATTTTTCACAACGTGTTAGGAAGTTTTTGAACAGAGAGTTTCCAGGACAATGGATTGGACGTAGAGGTGCTATTGAGTGGCCCCCTAGATCACCGGATTTAACTCCTTTAGACTACTTTCTATAGAGCCATTTAAAGAGTAGAATTTACGCAACAGAACCCAAGTCTCTGGAAGAATTACGAGGACGCATTTTTGAAGAATACTGTCTAATAACTCCACAAATGCTCCAAAATTTCAGAGCTCGTTTTGAACAAAATTTGTACTTTTGTATGGAAGCTGATGGTCAACAATTTGAACACTTACTTAACTTAATAAATATTTTTGAACGTTTGGTTTTTTTTTATAGTTTTTTTGTAACGAAAAATTTGACTAATTAGTGCATTTCTTTTCACAATGAATGAAATACCTTCTTGCAGCTCCAAGTGTGAATAATTTTTTAAACGAGTTGATAAAACTTCCAAAAAAAATAGTGTGCTGAATTCAGAAAACAAAGAGCTTTCAAATGATGTAACACTTGAACCATGTTCCATATTTAAAATATAAGGGTTGTTTTCATCACCCTTAAGGGGTTGATGTGACAAATTTGAGTTTTATGTCAAAACATGTCCCCCTCAATATTAAAATAGACGTGTTTCAGCGTTTCTCAAAAAAAAATTTCTGGACGCAAATCGGTCTGTTTCGTTTTCAATGCGCCACCCTATATATATATATATATATATATATATGTATATATATATATATATATATATATATATATATATATATATATATATATATATATATATATATATATATATCACCGATAACTCAAAAAATAATGAGACGATTTTGATCAAATTTGGCGTGTAGCTTCCATTTGCAAGTGGCTTGGATAAGTTCGTTAGACAGGAAAATCGGACGAGGTTTTCTGGAAAGTTTGAGTTTTCTTTCGAAAAAAAATTTTATCTCAAAAAATAAAAAATCTATGATGACAACATTTGGCAGGTAGCATTATGATATAAAAAGTAAACTATATACCAAAATGTAAATTTTTATGTTACAAGAAAAAAAACGTATAATACAATTTTGGTTCCAGATCATTTCTATGAAAGTTCACTACCATAACGCACTTGCTGCGTCCCGACTTTTGTTTTTCCACCTTTCAGGAACCGTGCTTGGGAAGTAACCAGTTTTCAAACATGCATTAAATATTAGCGCTAGGAACGCAGCACTTTGTTTGCCAGCACACACATCTACTACATTTCTTTTTATTACTTGTGGTGGGTACTTCAATTCACCTGCAGTGAGAAATGGTTATGAATATTGCAGAAACTAGGGCATTGAACGCACCGGCAACACCCGTGATCATAATTATTCGATAAAATCTTTTACCTTTGCCTTATCGTTTCAACTTATTTATTACACTTCGGTATTTCCTTCTAAACAATGGAAACACTTTTTACTGAAACTTCATATACATGGTGTCCAAACTAAAATTTTTACCCCTAAAATGTCCAACAATCACCTAATAAACATGTATCATTAATTAGCAACATATCTCAAAAATCTTACAAGAAATCATTTCTACGGAACACTAAAAACATTTCTGCGAAAACTTTTCGAATTCAGCCATTATTTGAGAGTGCCTGTATACGGCAGCTCGATTTTTTCGACGAGTAATATGAACAAAAACCTCTCTAAATGCGTCATTTCCATGGGGTCCGCTACCTATTGGTAAAAACGCCGTATCAAAATTTGTGGTATGCGTTTGTGATATGTGCCAAAGACATGAAAAGTTGCAAAACAATTGATATAATTCAAAAACGATGAACGATATCAATTTTTTTCTTACAAAGATGCATTATAATGGATCTCCTTCTTACTACAAAACCTGAATGCTATAAGATATCAGTCACCGCCCCCTTGGTCGCTCAGACCACGGCATGGTCACTGCTTCCTGCGCAATGTAACCCAAGGTCACACAGTCATCACACCCACGTATCGTTTGGCACTACAACTCCGCGAACTGGGACGAAATGCGGGATTACTTTTCCTCGTTTCCATGGGCGTCTGTCTGCTTCTCTCATCCTGACCCCTCTCATATCTCAAAAAACGTCACAAAAATTATCCAAGCTGGCATGGAATTATTTATTCCACGTACACAGAAAACCTCTTCAGTCACTCAAAAGCCCTGGTTCTCTAAATTGTGTGACAACGACAGACTTGAAAAGGTAAAAGCTCTAAAAACGCTTCTACGCAATTCCAGTCAAGAAAACCGTCAAGCATTTAACGACGTAAAAAACCGCTATGTCCGCATTCTTTCTGAGGCAAAAGACTTGTTTAATAACCACATCAAAAGCAAAGTCCTCTTAAGCTCCAACGGCGGCAAACCCTTCTGGACTCTTGCTAAATCTATTGGGAATAATTTCTGCAAGAGCACGTTCCCACCTCTTGTCTCAGGTGATGAAATTGTTTCTACCGCCCTGGGCAAAGCTGAAGTTTTTGCCTCGTTGTTCGCCGGCAATTCTAATATCAACCGACCTCCAAATGTTCAACCACAAACAATCCCCAATGTCGCGCATAAAATGACGGATATCATTTTCAAAACTAAAAAAGTGCGAAATATGCTCTCTTCTCTTAATACCAGGAAAGCCTCTGGCCTTGACGAGATCCCAGCAATTGTTCTCAAAAAATGCGCACCAGAACTTGCTCCTGTCCTGACTCGTCTGTTTCAAATATCTTACAATAGAGGCATACTCCCTAGTAACTGGAAAACTGCTCGAGTACAACCCGTCCCCAAGAAATTATCCAAAGCGCTTTCTAGCAACTACAGGCCTATTTCTCTCCTTTCAGTCGTCTCTAAAGTGATGGAAAAGTATATAAACAATGAATTACTAAAATTTAAAAAACACAGTCTAATCCACGACAGGCAGTATCGATTCCGTCAGCGCAGATCGACTGCCGACCTTCTTTCCTTTGTCATCCATTCTTGGAATAAGTCTATGAAACTACACGGTGAATCCCAGATTGTCGCTCTAGACATATCCAAAGCATGCGACCAGGTCTGGCAAGCAGCGCTGCTTAATAAACTTCCAGTATATGGCCTACCACAAAAATTCTGTACCTGGACGGCAAATTTCCTCTCCAACCGGAGCATTTCTGTTGTCGTGGATGGCCATTCCTCTAAACTGTATCCAATTAATGCAGGAGTTCCTCAAGGTTCAGCTTTAGCCCCTACTTTGTTTCTTCTCCACATCAATGACCTCCTTTCTAGCACATCCAATCCAGTTCACAGTTACGCGGACGACAGCAGCCTCCACTCAAATATATAATATCCTAAGCCTGTCTTTTTAGTCCAATTAGATGAGGATCGCAGACTCATGGAGGGTTCTGTCTCCGTGGATCTCCAAAAAATGTTAGACTGGGGAAGTAGAAATCTTGTACAATTCAACCCCACCAAATCTCAGTCTTGCTTTCTTTCTCATAAAAGATACACCAGCCCTAGACCCATCACAATGAACAACAAAGTTATTCAAAGTAATGAGTCCTTTTCACTTGTTGGCATTTCTGTGGATCGGAATCTCAATTGGCACCAACATGTTACATCAATTGCAGAAGCGGCTGCTAAGAAATTAGATTTCCTCTTGCGGGCTCGCAAATACTTTTCACCAGCTAATCTCTATACCTTATATACTTTGCAAATAAGGCCAAACCTTGAATACTGCTCCCACAACTGGGGTGCAGCTGCCGCTTCTACACTCGCTATCCTGGATTCCATTCAAAAGTGAGTACAACTTACGTTTTTCCTACAAAAATGTCCAAATAATTCAAAAGGTGGCTCCTGTCCTAATTTTTCTGTGATTTTCGTCATCTACATCATAAAACACATCTATATACAAAATTTGATAAAGATCGAACACGCGCCCCGAAGTAAACCGTTACCAAAATTGCCTTTAAACTGACTTTTCATTCCAATTTCTTAGTTAAATTCTCCACAAATTCACATCTCTCTAATCTGACATCTCGTTTCCAATCAATTTTTACCTTTCAAACTTTCCGTTTCCATGACAGTTCACCTTCTAAATCATTTATAGTTACTATTTTAATTACATCATAACAGATTTCTGATGACTAACATCTTATGCCATACAAATAAATTATTGTCTTTAATTAACATCTAAACTCCTAAGTCTCTTCTACACCACTTATTTACACCCTACTCTACCGCTTACTCTTAATTACTTAATAATACCTTAATTATTTACAAACGTATCATTGCCTATTTGAGTGCATGTTGTTTTCTTGAATTTGCCTCTTAGTGTTTATAAACTGTACACAATCTTGGTAGTGCATATCTCCCCATTAGTAAATTTTTCGTTTTACGAAAAATTCTCTAAAAAGCAACGGTTCCCTGGACAGTATGGTCCGAATATTGAAAAAAAAAAGAATTGAGAGATGCCAGCTTTGCAACCAAATCAGAGTAGTGATACTTCCACCTCAAATACTCATCAATATGCAATCCCAGTAACCTTACATCACTTGCATAGTCCAGCACAACATTATCAAGACATATACTAGGCTTGCCAACTTCCTTCTGGTAAGCATGAAACCTAATGATGTTTGTTTTATAGGAATTAGAGTATATTAAACTTTGAAAAAAAAACAGTTTTTCAAGGTGGCAAGAGTACTAGTGAAACTATTCATCAAAATATAATTTGTTTTAAAGACCTAACGATCGTTTCGCTAACAACGTTAGCTTCATCTTCTAGAATAGTTCATCCTCTGATGAAGCTAATGTTGCTAGCGAAACGATTGTTAGCTCTTTAAAAGATGTGTTGTGGTGATTTGGTGTTTCTTCTCCAAGTGTACTTATCAATGCTCATCACAGGTTCCAATCTTCACTTGGTGTATAAATACATTAGTTATCAGGGCGGGTCAATAAATCCGTGACTTTTTGAATAAAACAGGGGTTTTTTGACAAGAAAAATCATTTTATTCCATAGTATCCTTCGAGCTCTATACACTTCGTCCAACATTTCTCCATTTTTTAATCCCTTCCAAAAAATAAGATTTGTCGAGGCCCTCAAAATATGTATTTGTTTGTGAGATGATTTCATCATTGGAGTCAAATCTCTTTCCGCCGAGCCATTTCTTTAAGTTTGGAAACAAGAAATAGTCACTCCGGGCTCAATTCGGAGAATAGGGCGGATGAGGGAGCAATTCGTAGGCTAATTTATGCAACTTCGTCATGAAGATTACACATATGTGCACCCTTGCATTGTCTTGGTGGAAAACAACTTTTTTCTTGGCCAAATGCGGTTGTTTTTTTTCCAAATCGTCATTAAATCGGCCCAATAGGTTGGTATAATATTCGCCAATGATTGTTCTTTCCTTTTGAAGGTAATCAATGTGGATTATACCGCGTGCATCCCAAAAAACGGTCGCCATGACTTTATCGGCTGACAAACCCACCTTGGCCTTCTTCGGCGCCGATTCGTACGGAGAAACCCACTGTTTTGACTGCTGCTTGGTCTCTGGTGTGTTATGGTGAATCCATGTTTCGTCCACGGTTCGAAACGGCCCAAAAACTCATCCCTATTGCGGTTGAACAACGCCAAACACGATTGCGTTTGTGGTCGATTATGAGCAAACGTGGCACCCATCTTGCGGATAGCTTTCTCATATCCAAGTGATCATGCCAAATCGAAACAACTTAGCAATGTGATGTATGCCTATAGCTTCCACAATCTCCCGCACTTTCAATCTCCGATCGGACAACACCATATCGTGAATTTCTTCAATTGTTTCGGGTGTAGCGACCTCAACTGGGCGTCCAGAATGTTCGGCGTCATTTGTGCTTGTACGGCCGCAACAAAATTCAGTAAACCACTTTTTCACCATGGAAATTGATAGTGCAGAGTCCCCATAGTATTAATCAAGCTTGGCCCTGGTTCGAGTGATGGTTTTGTTCCGGAAAAAATTATGTTTGATGAGCACACGAAATTCAGTTTTTTCCATTTTCGTTATAACTCAAGAGGTTGTCTGCTTTCAATGACTATCTAAGACAAACTAAAAGACGCAGCTTGTTCAAAATTTGACAGGAGTTAACTGACAGATGCTTGTTGACAGAAGCAGTGTTGCACTTCCTGTGAAGAGGCGGGAAATTTAAAAAGTCACGGACTTATTGACCCAACCTTGTAAATAGAGTCCGACATTATCGAGAAGGCTATATGGTGCAAACTTCTATATGAAAGGAGCCTACTTTAAGAGCTCTTGATCTTAAATAAAGATAAAGTAAAAATAAGGGTGATGTAAAATCGATGTTTGGTAGGTTAATGAACTGTAATTAAAACTCAACCAATTTGCACGTTAATGAATAAAGAAAACAAAAGGCAATGTTTAATTAATTGTTGCTCGTTATAGTCACAGCCGTTTTCAGGTTTCTTATTGTCACTTGGAAATTCTAATGAATTAAAAAATTCAAACGCAGCAAATCCTTCGTGGTAGCGAATTTTTATTAAATGCTTCAAATTTTTATAACTTAATTTTCCATTATTCTAATTTTGAGATACGATACTGTCTCTGTGGATCTCCAAAAAATATTGGGCTGGGGAAGTAGAAATCTTGTACAATTCAACTCCATCAAATCTCACTCTTGCCTTCTATCTCATTAGAGATACACCAGCCCTAGACCCATCACAATGAACAACCAAGTTATTCAAAGTAATGAGTCCTTTTCACTTATTGGCATTTCTGTCGATCGAAATCTCAATTGGCACCAACATGTCACATCAATTGCAGAAGCGGCTGCTAAGAAATTAAGTTTCCTCTTCCGGGCTCGCAAATACTTTTCACCAGCTAATCTCTATACCTTATATACTCCACAAATAAGGCTAAACTTCGAATACTGCTCCCACATCTGGGGTGCCGCTGCCGCTTCTACACTCGCTATCCTGGACTCAATTCAGAAGAGAGCTATATGTCTCATCGGTGACCCTACCCTCACCCAAAGGCTGCCATCTCTTGCTCAGCGACGTGCCGTTGGTGACCTCCCTCTCTTTTATAGATATCTGCACGGGTACTGCTCAGAGGAGCTTTCTTCCATAGTTCCTCCACCTGCTGCCCCAAACAGATCTACCAGGGAAACAGAGAGAATGCACCCTTTTACTGTCCAGGTCACTAGACATAGGACATCTTGTTATGCCCGCTCTTTTGTCCCGAGGACTTCCAAGTTGTGGAATTCCTTGCGGTACATGTTTTTCCTTCTCCTCCGAACCTCGAAATCTTCAAGTCCAGAATTAACAAGTTGCCTCTATCCTCCTTGTCGACATCCACGGTGCGATAGTATTTAGGCTGTGAGCTTTCGTGGTGTGTTGTTGAAATAAAAGAATAAACAAAATTAAAATTCTCTAAAAATGTAAAGATAGATAATCCTATCTGGATTCTGGAATGAATGCTTCATCCTCTGGTGACGCTAACTTCGTTAGTGAAACGATCGTTAGGTCTTTTAAAATGTGTTGTGGTGATTTGGGTTCTCCAAGTGTACTTATCAGTGCTCATCACAGGTTCCAATCTTCACTTAGTAATCCTACCAAATTAATGATCTTTTCTTTTTTGTACCAAAGTTACTTTAAATATTTCAATATTTTTCTTCAGAAATTTGCTAAATAATTACAGAATCCGATCGGTTATAAAAATTGAATAAAAACTGAAAAGAATATTTCAAACTGACCCCTATATGAGTCATAGTATGCGATTATAAAGGTAAATACTTCCAAAATTAGTCTCTAGATATAGAGAATGTTATGCAAAAGTTGAAGCAGAGGACATCCCCGTCCCTTGACACAAATCACAGGAAGTTCCAATTGAAATAACTGATTTACTGTAGTTTCAATTTTTTCACATTCATCCACATTTTGAGGGCGTACTGTATATGGCATCTGGATTTTTTCGACGAATTATATAAACTAAAACGTCTCTGAATGTGTCATGTTCATGGGACGCTATCTATTGGTAAAAATGCAGCATCACATTTTTTTATATGTGCCAAAGGTGTGAAAAGTTACAAAACAGTTGAAATAACTCGAAAATAATGAACATCAAATGTTTGCCCTTAGAAACTTAAATTATTATCTACACTTTAAGCTAATCGAAAACTGTTTTGCTCGTAAGGGCAGCTCCAATGACGGCGGTTTATAATGCGTTATCCATATATTCCTTGTAATTTTAAGTAATAGGGATGTAACCTTGAAAACTCTGATTAGAAAGTCTTTATTATATGTTTAGTAACAAAAGCTGTCGTAACTTCATTGTAACGTCTTGGGTACAATTTCAAAGAAAGCATTATAAACCTATATCTATTTTAATACAGTCAAAATTCATTATGTTCAAGATCGATTTTCTTCAGAATATACAGGTACCCCATAATTAATTGGACATTGGCTAAGGGGTGATAGCTGGCACAAAAATAAAGCGATTGGGCTTAACATCCCTCAGTAAAATATACCTCGTTTTCGTTTTACAGGGTGTTTAAATAATTTTTCTTAAAACTATTTTTTAAAAAACCTTGAAACTGGTTTAACATATTATAAAATGTGGCACGATATTACTAGGCATCATCCGTAATCCGATGTCGGTATAAATTTCGCCACTGTCGCTAGGTGGCGCCACCGACAGCAACACTGATTCATTAACATGGCCATAATTTTTTGTCCACCTTGTATGCACATTTTCGAGCAAAAATAAAGAAAGCCCATCTAGTTTCACACAAAAAGGTATACTTCGTTGAAGTCGAAAAAGTTGACCGTTTTCAAAACAAACGTATTTTTTCAATGAAAACAAAAAATCTGTATTTTCTTTGTTGCTAACTATGTTATGGTAGCAACTAGGGACTTGTTTACTATAACCTGTCAAAATCGCCTGACATTAAACAATGTATCTTTAATTGCCACTTTATTCTTGTTATTTGCGTTAAAATGCTGCGTCATAATGATTTTTCAAATTCACAAATGTGAAATAGGTTGTGTCTTCATGCCCAGGAAAATTTTTGTTCGCGCAGAGCTATTTTGAGTTGCATTCTGATAGAAGGCAACCAAACGCACTGTACTATAGATTAGGTGAAACCGGCTCATTTCATTACAAAAATGGAAATGCAGACAGACCGAAGGTAACTGATGCTGATATGGAGAAGACGAAATCATAGTTTGTATTGTAGAATACGCAGAAACCAGGACGAGACGAGTTAGTGCAGCAACGGGTATAAGGAAATCTTCGGTGTCCAGAATCATACGCAAGGAAAAGTTGCATCCGTATCATTTCACTCGAGTTCAGCAGATTTTACCGCAGGACTTACCAAGAAGACTTCAATTTTGCCAGTTTATGAGAGAACGCTATTTAGAGGATCTAATGTTCTACAAGAAAATTTTATTTATTGATGAAGCCTCATTGACCACAAGAGGTATGTTCAATTTGAGGGATAGCCATACCAGTCATCATGCTCTCATGCTACTAAAAAATTGTGCTAGCGCTAAATGTTACAAAATGATGAACAAAATATCGCCCTGTTGAACGCAAGGTCTACCTAGACGTATCCATGAATCGGCAGAACTTGCAGGACCTAGGCGTTGCCGTCGAATTGTTGTTGCAGCAACATGTTTACCAAGATTGTAAAGGTCAAGTGTTTCGTTGATGTCTACCTTGCTCTTCATAAAGTCCAATAAATAAAAGTGTAGGCGTGTAAGGTCGGGTGGCCGAGGAGGCGATGGTACCGGACCACCTGGACCAATGCATTTACTTTCAAACACACTCTAAGTGAGTGGTGACCGTGTCGCCACCTAGTTGCGGAACCAAGTAGTATGTTGTCACGCCAGCTCCAAATAACACAATGTGTTAAAAAATAGGGACTGTATACAACCAACTAACAATTTAATAAATTGTCAACCCTGGCCCATTTCTACTCTAATATAGGGACAAAGTATGTAAGGCTAGATGCATTCTCACCACAATTAAAACCGTAGACCGGTTTCGGTCTAATTAGAGCCCGTCAGTACGGCATATTAATTGCTGCGAAAATACACCTATAAAGTAATACAGCTATAGTAGCAAGCCTCTTAACACTAAGTTAGTGTTGAGCTTGTCGCCACCTAGTTGCGAAACCAAGTAGCATGTTGTCACGCCAACTCCAAATAACACAAATTGTTAAAAAATAGAGACTGTATACAACCAACTAACAATTTAATAAATTGTCTAATGTTGTTCTAATTGTTGTGAGAATGGATCTAGCCTTACATACTTTGTCCTTATATTAGGGTAGAAATGGGCCAGGACTGACAATTTACTGAATTGTTAGTTGGTTGTATACAGTCTCTATTTTTTAACACTTTGTGTTATTTGGAGCTGGCGTGACAACATACTACTTGGTTCCACAACTAGGTGGCAACATGCTCACCAATCACTTAGTGTTGAAAGGCTGGCGACTATAACCGTATTACTTTATAGGTATATTTCCTGGCTAACGAACTCATCCAAGCCATTAGTAAAAGAAAGACACTTGCCGAGTTTCATCCAAATCGGTTAATTATTTTTTGAGTTATCGGTTGGATACATACATACATACATATATATATATATATATATATATATATATATATATATATATATATATATATATATATATATATATATATAATTGAATCTGATCCCGGATGTGGTTTCTAGGGATGCTAGTTGGCGCTCATTTGAAAAAAATTTTGCATACCTCTCTATTAGTGATTTTTTTTACATAAAAATTCAGTTAAACAGTAGTTTCTGGAAAACTGGAAGTTGTGCATTAACCTAACCACGGTTGTTCAATAATATACATTTAATTACGTAAAATATTCCAAAGATTTAGGTGTCAAGTACTTATATAAGTTAGGGAGGTTTTTATCTTGTAAATAAGACAACACTCAACCTCATATATATATATATATATATATATATATATATATATATATATATATATATATATATATATATATATATATATATATATATATATATATGTATATATATATATATATATATATATATATATATATATATATATATATATATATATATATATATATAACGGTTGACGTTATGAAAGTTATAAACGAATTTATTCGGAATCCAATTTTCTCTCAAACTTAATCTATTTAAATGATCTGAGGATCGAACAGAATATATTTTTTCGCAAAGTTCAAGCCTTGCGCGAGATAAATGGAGCCCAAACAATGGCCCATTATAATACAATGTCGCCTTCCCACGGTAAGAACCGCTTAGTCAGCCGTCGTCTTAACGGAGCCAAGAACTTTGCAGGTTCAAAGTGCAAGTAGAACGGAATATCACTGTGAGAATCTACATCAGCAGATTCCTTGTTATCCAGAGACAATAGTGCCACGCCTGGAGGGAAGACTATAAAGAGGCTAATCACAGAGGTAGAACCGTTCATTCTTGTTCCGAGTTAGTCATTAGCACACCGAGTGCGTAGACATTAGATCACATGTAGGTTGATCGTCTTATTTTTAGTATATTATATTATTCATTTTTTGTAACTAAGTAATTAAGTATTGATTGTTCAAAGTATTAAATAAATTGTTTAAAAAATTCAAACGTCTTAACCGTGAAGTTAAGTCGCGTCCTTAATCAAACACCTTTAACAGTTTTCAAAAACCACAATTAGTTTTGGAGAAAATTGAATATAGAGTTTTAAGCTGCACAACTTGTATCTACGAGGATATATTTTTTTGAGATTGACCTATGACTTTGGATATGGGGTCTAGGGAGCCTAGTTCGCGCGCATTTTAAGACATTTTTTTCAACGAAAATCGCTAAAATATTATACAACTAATATTGTTTTTATATGTTTTAGGAAGATATATCAGCTAGATCTCGAGGTATAGAGAATCTGATTATGTCACTAAAATGGCCGGAGACTTGTCCTGGTTTGGATACAGCACCAGCATTGTTACTGCTCCACGTGCTGTTTTCCTGCGAGCAACAGATTAGGCTGCAGTCCCAGGCTCAGGTTAGTAATGACAGAACCTTAATTTTGTTACAACAAATCCACGTAAATTGTAAAATTAAAAGATACAATAAGTAGGCTAAATGAAAAGATAGCAGGAATAAAAAAATGGACACCAGTTCCATTACATAAGGTACGCAGATGACATAGCGCTGACAGGAGGAACGGAAAACAATGACGAAGGATGCTGAGTGTATTAAAACAAATCAAAGTAAATACTAAAAGCCTGGACGCAGCAAGTGCGTTATGGAAGTGAATTTTCATAAAAATGTTTTTAATAGCAGATATGTCCCACTAATGTTAGCAGGCACCAGTCTGGTTACGGTATAACCCATATAGTAGAAACAACGTGCCATATTTTATGAAAATAACTTATTGTTCGAAAATCTATAACAAATTTCCGAAAATAAACTTTAAATGTTTCCAAGAAAACTGGTTTCCTAGCCAACAAACCTTAGGTTAGTAGCAAATTGGGTTATTGAAATTGAAGCATTTACTGAAAATTCGCTACCGAAACTCACTTACTACGTCTCGATTTTTTCTTACAAACGTGCATAATATTTCGATAAAAAATGCAAAAATTTACGTATTTTTCTCGTATCTTGTATAATACCAATTATATTGAGCTTTACCGTAGAAATGCGTCACCCTGCTAGTGATGGGTCGTTATTTAACAATCTGTTATTTTTAAACGGTTGTCGAGCCGCAACGGTAACCACCAGTTATGGATTTATGAAAATAACAGGTACAAAATATGGCTTTTTATACTAAACTAGGATTCGGACTCTATATGTTTCAGTTCCACTGCAGCTAAGTTCGATGAATAAACATCGGTTTTCCTCAGCAACTGTTTAACTATTTAACGGAATGAATGGACATGAGACTGGGAATGATAAATATGTATGGGTATGCTATGCAGTATAGAGTGGACTTTATTTCATAACATATTACTTAACAGGTAACACGTTATTTATACTAGTGTGCTCGCTCTCGCTCACAGCTTTGGGAATGTAGGATACTATCGATCGACTATGCAGTTCAAAATAACAAATAAATAACTGAAGCTGTTATTTTCAACGGTTATTATGAAATAACGTAAACGGCTTCAACTGCTAATAGAAAATAATGGTATTGCACATCACTAAACCCTGTATATATGTAAGCATATAAAAACTGAAATTAAACACGGATATGGATTCTACGGGCCCTAGTTGGCGCTCGTTTGAAGAAATCTTTATAAAAATCAAAAGTCCCGGTCTCCTCATTAACGAATTTTTACTACGAAGATTAGCTAACAATTATAGACCGTTAAACCATAAACTTAACTAAAACTACCGCCAAAGCATCAGAGAAAAGGTCTGTTTGATTTGAAATTTCTGGAAATACTTTAGTGAAATGAGGGACAATGACGGTTTAAACTGAAACATAAGGATTTGCAGAACACTCTTTTTGAGACATTTTGTTTACATAATCTGTATTGTTTCAGGTTGTTTGCCTAAATATTGCCAATTTTGACGTTTTATATCGCAACTTTGATGTTTTGAGGATTTCGAAAATTTTGTCAACAATATTTCACCCCCACACATTCAATCCCTAATTTAAGTTTAGCACAGAATAGCAGATGTTTGATGAAATGAAAAGTTTTTAAATAAATAAACCCTAAAACGTTATATTACTCGATCTTGACGAAAAAATGTCAATCTTCACCAAATCACCCCCATTTATCCCTTACCCCTTAAAGCGATTTTATCCAAAAACAATCCGAACCGTTGCTTTGTCTCGTGCTAACTGTATACCAAATTTGAAGACGATATCTCAATTTGTTCTGAAGTTATCGTGGCTACAAACAGACAGACATTCAGACCGACAGACAAAAAAAAATTCGGTTCTAAATCATATTTTATATATATTTTGATACTTTTTACGACGTTTAAGCGAAAAAAAAGTGAAATTTTGTCGCCGAAATAAAAGTATTTCATAAAAACACGTTTCTACGAAAATTCATTACCATAAGGCACTTGCTGTGTCCAGACTTTTTTTGCTTGCACAAGATCAAATGACTTTTTGTAAAAATATAACTTACAACACTAAACATATGTAAAAAAATATCGTGACTTTGAATCGTAACATAGTTTTCTTGTGTATTTTTTTGTGACCTTATAAAATATTATGTGGTGCTTATCCTTATCTAAATAATGTTTACCTTTCATATTTCACGCTAAAAATTATACGTGGTCAGCTGAGAGTTATTTTCATAAATGTAGGTGACTAAAGCGAATCGATGGACCAAGGACAACGAAAATGACTCCGAAAATCCTGCAGATATCTATCTACACCCATGGTAGAAAATTGAAGTGGATTGTTTCCGGAAATATCAGTAGATATGCGTGTAGTTCTAACCGGACATTCTAACAAAGAAAATTAAAGAACATTTGTAGGCGAAATTCCCGAACTTAAATCATCATAATCTTGTTTCTGTAATTTTCTAAATACTGCGTCTTAAAATTCAGATTATAATTCCGACAAAGGCGTATTTCCAAAATATACAGTATAAGTGGAACGTAATTGCGGTTTTATTTCTTACCCATAAACAAAAGCTGATACAAATGAGTTATTTTAGATTTCGAAGGATACGTAGTACATACATAACTAAAAAATGTCTGGGTGCAGCAAGTGCGTTATGGAAGTGAATTTTCATAAAAAGATTTTTAATAGCAAATATGTATCTAGTGCAAACACGCCTCAATCTGGTTACTGGTATAACCTATATAGTAGAAACAATGTACCATATTTTACCAAAATAACTTATTGTTTGAAAATGTACTAAAATTTTCTGAAAGTAGACTTAAAATGCGTCCGAGAACATTGGTTTCCTAGCCAACAAACCTTGGGTTAATAGCAAATTGAGTTAATGAAATTTGAAGCATATACTGAAAGTTCGCTACCGAAACTCACTTACTGGGTCTCGATTTTTTTTCTTACAAACGTGCACAATATTTTGATAAAAAATGCAAAAATGCAATAATATAAAGGTGTTCGAAAAAAAAATGTAGGTATTACCAACGGCTTACGGGCGATGCTGTGATTGTCAAAATAATTTTATATGATGCAGCTCAACACATCCTATAATTAACGTATGCAACTTTTCTCGTATCTTGTATAATAAAAATTATATTGAGTTTTACCCTAGAAATGTGCCACGCTCTATACATGTAAACAGATAAAAACTGAAACTAATACCCGGATATGGATTCTAGGAGGCCTAATTTGCGCTCATTTGAATAAATCTTTTTAAAGTTCATAAGTCGCGGTCTCCCAATTAACGAATTCTTTCTACGAAAATTAGCTAAAAATTATAGACTGTTAAACCATACACTTAACTAAAACTACCACCAAGTATCAGATAAACGGTCTATTTGAAATGAAATTTCTGGAAATATTTTAGTAAAATTAAAGACAATTGAAGCTGAAACTTAAGGGTTTGCAGAACACTCTTCTTGTACATTTTCTTTAGATAATCCGTATTTGTTTCAGGCTCTTTGCGACGTTGACGTTTTGAGGAAAACACAAAACTATTTTACTTTGTGTGCTCATAACTTTTTTGTCTTTTAACTTACAGACCTAAATTTTGGTACACTTTTTATAATGAAAACACGCCTACCAAATTTGGTTGCCCTTGCTTTGTTAAAAGGGGAAAGAAAAGTACGTTATGCTCACATGACCTTGATATATGGCAGGCTTGGTTTTCCTTCTCCTTTTAGCTTTTAGTTAGGCAAACTGATGTCAGGGCAGGTCAGGAAGGTCAGTTGGTAGGATTGTGTGTAAACAGCACGCCAGGGAGGATTTTTATTTCGTTAAAACAACAAAAAACTCATCCAAGTTTTTACTGTCACGAGACACGCATCTAATTTGACAGTAGGATTGATTACCAGTGCCAGGTTTGAGCTGACGATTAATATATTAATGTCAATGTAAGATGCACATTACTCTATGGTCGAACAGATGTATATGGATGGGTTCATACTGAATATTAAACTTCAGTTTTTCAGTTCCTAAAAAAGTAATTACAAATTTAATGTAAATTGAACGTTACGTTAGGATTTTAGTGAATTTTTATAGACCGTTAAACCATACACTTAACTAAAACTACCACCAAGCATCAGAGAAACGGTCTATTTGAAATGAAATTTCTGGAAATATTTTAGTAAAATTAAGGACAATTGAAGCTGCAACTTAAGGGTTTGCAGAACACTCTTCTTGCACATTTTCTCTAGATAATCCGTATTTGTTTCAGGCTTTTTGCCTAAATGTTGCCAATTTTGACATTTCAAATTGCCACTTTCATGCCTTGAGGAAAACCTCAATTTTTTTAAATACCCATAACTTTTTTGTGTTCGAAGCTACAGACCTAAATCTTGGTACATGGTTGACTCTCTATAATACAAATACGTGAACCAAATCCGGTTGCTCTTAATTGGTTATTTCCGTAAATATATTTTTTTCCGAAAGAAAGCAAAAAATGTTCAGGGAAAACCTGGGCCGATTTTCCTGGCTAACGAACTTGTCCGAGGCACTTGCAATAGGAAGGTAGTCAGAGAATTTAACAAAAATCGGTCCCTTATTTTTTAAGTGATCGTAAAATTTTAAGCACCTCAAATTATTCAGATAATTAAAAATGACAGTATTCTTAATTGTCGCGATAGTGTTATACCCATAGCAACCTTTCTTCGGTTGTATTTCAGTCAACTTACGTTTAAAAATCAAACAATTTTCAAGGCGGTCTTCGTACATCATTGATCTGCTTTTTATTGAATTATGTTAGTAAATTTAGTTATTTACTAGGTTTACCCATTTAATTAAATTATAACAATTTTTTAGGATAATTTAATGTAAAATATCAATTGTAATAACGGACTGATTCATTGGTGTGCTCAAAGTTCCTATTTTTTATCGCGAATCATTACGGAAAATTATGTTAAAAGTAGAAGTCTATTGTTAGACTCCAAGGCCTACTGCTTTTTGAACACTTTTTTTTGTCATTTGTTTCTGGTGTTGGTTCATAGCCTACTATCCTCAAAACGGTTTTTCTCAAAATTGTCAGTGCAATTACAAGAGTTCTCAAGCATGTTGTACATCATAGGAAAACTCTTTTCACAGGCTATCACATGAGCAAAAATCCAATATTGCTGCCATAATAAAAACAAACCTTGATACATGTAGCTCCAAAACAAATGACAATCCAAAGTTGAGAATAGCACAAAAAGATTACTCTGTAAAAAGTGTCCTGATAATGTGCAAGTCTTAGACATGTCAGCTTAACGCCTACTTAGATATTGAAGAAAAACGAAATCCACATTTTTTTTTCAAAATAACTCGAAAACAAAAAGAGGCAGGGCAAAATACAAGTCATATTTGGAATGAGCATGAAATTCTACAAAACATTGCTAATTTAACCGTCTCCCTATCTCTAATAATAACGGAGATAGCAATACATTCCCATCTAGTTTGGGACACACTGTATAGCGATATAACAATAATTGATCTCTTTCGATGAAATCTGACACGTTGGTTTCTTCTAATAAGAACCTAAACTTTTAATTAATCGCTGTTGCCCTTACTTGGTGAAAACGTTCTCTACTAAATAAAGATGAAGAGATCTCTTCTCCAGGTTTACAACCGCTTGTTTTTTTCCGTGACAAGTGTCGCCGTATACAGCATCTTTAGGCAGGAAAAAATATAATTCGTTTATACTAGCCCATGAAAACTAAAAATATAACTTAGCAAATGTCATGAATGCGTAAAAAAATATCAATTTCCTTCGGTCCAAAAGCAAGCAAAAACAATTTAAGTGTCCTTCTTGGACAGTATTAATCAAAGAAAGAATGCAATCTCTTTTTTAGGATTATCCTTAATTAATCAAAATTAGTCATGTTACATTTTTATCTGATTTCTTCAGGAAGCCCTACATATGCTGTTGTCGAACCTAAGTCATGATGTGGTGAAAAACTGCCTGAAGCAGATCGTCCATGGATTGAGTAAAATGGGTTCTCCTGACGGTACACGCTTATCTGTCCTGGTGATGCAGAGGGTGACACCTGCTATCTTTATACGCCATCTGGTTTCCGAACAGCATCATCGCACTAATAGTAGAGCCAGAGAGGGCACACTCCAACTCTTGATTGCGGCCTGTAGGACCTTCCCTTCGTGTGACATAGAGGTAAGATTTGAAATCATACAGCTTTAGTAAATATAGGGAAAGCTGTTTAGGTTAAAAGTTTTAGTTAGCGCTTTTGTATCTTGAGATGAATAATTATTTTCTTTCCCAGAATGGTAAACCCTTTTAATATCACTATATATTCGTTACATGGTAGGGTTAGTACATAGTTTGCGTACGACTACCTAAATATTTTAATGGCTTGTTCTTTAAGCATGTTCAATAAATTTAAATTCTTATAACCATTTTGTTATATTTTGGTCATCCAGCCATTTCAGCTCTAGTAACCATTCTGGACTATATATATATATATATATATATATATATATATATATATATATATATATATATATATATATATATATAAGAACGTAGATTCTGGTAGTTAGGTCATTGTGCTTTTTATAGATTTATCCAAGGCATTTGATTGTGTCGATCACGCTGTACTGCTAAAACACGCTGAATCTTATGGACTGCGTGGTCAGTGCGAAAAGTTATTAGAATCATATTTAACTGACCGAAGACAGTTTGTGGAATATTTTGGGGCAAGATAATCCGACTTGAATATTGATATAGGCGTTCCCCAGGGCAGTGTTCTGAGACCGCTACCATTTTTGTTATACTTTGACTACCTTTCTGAAAAAACCGACCATCTGATTTCCGAATATCTTTCCTCCGAGGTCACTATTCTTGGTGACTTCAATGTACATAATAAGGAATGGCTAGGATCTTCAAAAACCGATCCACAAGGAAGAGCAGCGGAGGCCTTTGCAGTCAGCAATTCTTTAGCCAATATGGTTCAGTAACCTACTTACTTTCCTCGCATCTCAACACACAGCTCAAATCCCTTGGATCTCTTTCTTACTACAAATCCTGAATGCTATAAGATATCAGTCACCTCCCCCCTGGGTCGCTTAGACCACGTCATGGTCACTGCTTCCTGCGCAATGCAACCCGAGGTCACAGAGTCATCACACCCACGTACCGTTTGGCACTACAACTCCGCGAACTGACACGAAATGCGTGATTACCTTTCCTCATTTTCATGGGCGTCTGTCTGCTTCTCTCATCCTGACCCCTCTGATATCTCACAAAACGTCACCGAAATTATCCAAGCTGGCATGGAATTATTTATTTCACGTACACAGAAAACCTCTGCAGCCACTCAAAAGCCCTGGTTCTCTATGCTGTGACAAGGCCAGACTTGAAAAGGTAAAAGCTCACAAAAAGCCTCTACACAATCCCAGTCAAGAAAACCGTCAAGCATTTAACGGCGCAAGAAACCGCCATGTTCGCATTATTTCTGAGGCAAAAAACTCGTTTAATAACCACATCAAAAACAAAGTCCTCTTAAGCTCCAACGGCAGCAAACCGTTATGGACTCTTGCTAAATCTATTGGGAACAATTTCTGCAGGAGCAAGTTCCCACCTCTTGTATCAGGGGATGAAATTGTTTATACCGTCCTGGGCAAGGCTGAACTTTTTGCCTCGTTGTTCGCCGGCAGTTCTACTCTCAACCCACCTCCAAATGTTCAACCACCAACAGTTCCCAATGTCGCGCATAAAATGACGGATATTACTTTTAAAACTAAATAGGTACGAAAGATGCTCTCTCCTCTTAATACCAGGAAAGCCTCTGGCGTTGACGAGATCCCAGCAATTGTTCTCAAAAAATGCGCACCAGAACTTGCTCCTGTCCTGACTCGCCTGTTTCAGACATCTTACAATAGAGGCATATTTTCTAGTAACTGGAAAACTGCTCGAGTACAACCCGTCCCTAAGAAAGGATCCAAAGCGCTTCCTAGCAACTACATGCCTATCTATCTCCTTTCAGTCGTCTCTAAAGTGATGGAAAAGTATATAAACACCGAATTACTAAAATTTCTTGAAAAACACAGTCTAATCCACGACAGACAGTATGGATACCGTCACCCATTCTTGGAACAAGTCTATAGAACTACACGGTGAATCCCAGATTGTCGCTCTAGACATATCCAAAGCATTCGTCCAGGTCTGGCACGCAGCGCTGCTTAATAAACTACCGGCCTATGGCCTACCACCAAAACTTTGTACGTGGACAGCAAATTTCCTCTCCAACCAGAGCATTTCTGTTGTCGTGGATGGCCATTCCTCTAAACTGTATCCAATTAATGCAGGAGTTCCTCAAGGTTCAGCTTTAGCCCCTACTCTGTTTCTTCTCCACATTAATGACCTCCTCTCTAGCACATCCAACCTAGTTCACAGTTACGCGGACGACAGCACCCTCCACTCAAATATACAATATTCTAAGCCTATCTCTTTATCCCAATTAGATGAGGAACGCAGACTCATGGAGGATTCTGTCTCCGTGGATTTCCAAAAAATTTTAGACTGGGGAAGTAGAAATCTTGTACAATTCAACCCCACCAAATCACAGTCTTGCTTTCTTTCTCATAAGAGATACACCAGCCCTAGACCCATCACAATAAACAACGAAGTTATTCAAAGTAATGAGTCCTTTTCTAGACCCTTTCCCAGACATTTTAGCTCTTTTGTTAAAGGGATGTCTAATATTCTTTTTTTTCTGCGAGGCTGTAAGCTAGCGCTCGCAAATAGATAATTGTTAAGCCAAAAACGCAAGATTCTAATTCAATAAGGTGGTTGACAAGAACAGCTTCCATCTCTTTATTTAGAACTTACTCCAGCTACCCAAGATGCTTCTTAGTGTTAGTCGCAATGTTATTTTTATTGTTTGCTCTACGTCGCAGAGATGCAGTAGGCACATTATACAATTTACTTGCCCTAACCCATCCCATTTCTGCATTACGTACGGCGTCTATATTCTTCTGCATATCTGCTTCGTTCAAGCTGCCTCGATGAGCTTTTCCTTTATAACAGTAGACCATCTGCAAAAGAAAAACAAGTAGAATAATAAAGGCGGGCATGATGACATAGTGAGTAATCTTGCCCGTCATGATGGTATGCCATTTTGCCCGTTGTGCTGTCAAACTTTTGTAAACACAAACTTAAAAACTATATGCAAATGAAAACTGGTGTCAACAGTGTGTAGCTTACAGTCATATCGTGCCGTTGACCGACTGAGGGGAGGGTAAATGGCCAACAAATACACCGAAGCAGTAATGCCAACATGTGTGTAACGTAAAAGCATAGTTAGAGCGTCATAAAAGCTATACATTTTCGGTGAGCGCAATAATTCATCTGGTTCGTCCCTGTTATCTTACCCACCTTTCTCCTATACTTTTATATTACATACAAAAATGTTCCACCTGTGATTCTACAGCAACAAAATGTATGAAGTAGCGAATTTCAGTGACAGATCTCCTAAAATTACATTGCTTTTTTTCTGCAGGTTACAAGAGGCACAGAATTGGCTGTGCGGATGATGAAGGACAGAAAAAGGAGAGTGAGACAGGCTGCTCTTGACGCCTTGGCATGTCTGGCGCAGGTCAGCAGTAACGGGCACGTGTTGGAGATTGCTGAAGAGGTGGTGAAAGAGTGGGAGGATAGGGAGGATGTTCTTAGAGTTATCAGGATTAGGTAAGTTGGGGCAGCTTATTTGATGTCAATTATTAGGATATCATTTTAGTTTGTCTTTTAAGAAAAACAAATTATGAATTAATTTTGCTTCCTTATCTTACAAGAACAAAACATATAAAAATATGGCTGAAATTATTAGTTTTTGTTGCTGTTTTTTACTTTTGACATCCTTACAAAAGTCTGGACGCAACAAGTGCGGTATGGTAGTGTATTTTCATTAAAATGTTTTTAATAGCAAATATGTTTTTTTTAAAGAAAGCAGGCATCAAATTTGGTTACCAGTATAACATATATAATAAAAACAATGTTCCCCGTTTCATCAAGATAACTTTATTGTTTGAAAATGTACAAAAACTTCCGAAAGTAAACTTAAAATGTTCCCGAAAAAACTGGTTTTTTGGTCAACCTTATAGGTTAACAGCAAATTGAGCTATTCAAATTTGGAGCATTTAATGAAAATTCACTACCATAATGCCCTTGCTGCGTCCCGAATTTTTTTTCTTACAAACATGCATTATGTTTCCATGGAAAATGCAAAAATGTAATAACATAAGGCGTGTTTGTTTAAAAAAAAAGGAAATGTGAATCACCAACGACTTATAGGCCACCCTGTAATTGTAGAAATATTTTTTAAGATGTAGCTCAAGACAACCTATAATTATTACATACAATATTTTTTTCGTATCTTGTATAATAACGGATATATTGAGCTTTATTGATTTTTTACGAAAATTCGACAAAAATTATATACCATTAAACGATAAATGCTATAGCTAAGACTACTGCCAAGCATCAGAGAAAGGGTCTTTTTGAAATGAATTTTCTGGAAACATTTTGGTAAAATGAAGGACAATGACAATTGAAACTAAGACTTCAGGCTTTGTAAAACATTCTTCTTCAGACATTTTCTTTCCATAGCTCATATTAGTTTCAGGTTCTTTGCCTAAATATGACCAATTTTGACGTTTTAAATCGCGACTTTAACGTTTTGAGGAAAACCCAAATTTATTTTTCTTTAAATGCCTGTAACTTTTTTGCAGCATACTATCCTCAAGCTGCAGAATGAGAGGCATCAGTGGCAACTCCTGAACTCTACGAACGATGTTTTATCATGGTTTATGATTAGGTGGTTTGCTTTGCACCACTCACCACTCATGTCGCATTAAAGTGTTTACCTTTTGATTTACCTCGTCACCATCACGACCAGATACAGCCACCCTACCCACCGTTATGTAGTCGGGCAGGTCATTCATATATAAAACGAAGAGCAACGGACCCAAAATACTACCCCGTGGAGTGCCCAGATTTATCTTATATGAACTCGAAAAAGTGCCCCCAACCAAAGTTACCATCCGTCTATCAGTTAAAAATGACAAAACACAGTCATTTGCCGGTTCACGTATACCCAGGCATCGCAATTTTTTGCTTACATAACCCGGATTAAGCGTGTCAAACGCGCGCGATAAGTCTAACATGACAGCCACCACGTGCATACCCTTATCTAAGTCCTCGTGAAGATGTTGTATAAAATCACTAGTAGCTTCCTCCGTAGATAAATCACTCTGGAAACCGTATTGACACTTGGTAACTAAACTATGTTTTCGTAGGAATATTTCAATTATATCGGCCATCGCTTTCTCCATTATCTTAGAAAACACGCTCAATATGGATATTTGCCTATAGTTTAGGATATTAAAACTATCTCCCTTTTTAGCAACCGGAACTACTTTTGCTTTCTTTAATTGCATAGAAAAACTGCCGAAAGTTATTGACAAATTCAATATGTCACAGATATAGGATGCAATTATCCTCGAGTACTGCTTTATAACCGAGATGGGCACCTCGTCAACACCAGTAGACTTTTTGTTTTTCAAGTTTTTTATAACGGTTTCAATCTCCAGAGAAGTAAACGGGTACAAAAAAAGTTGTACAATAATTGCTGTTAGAGTTGTTAAAATGCAATCGTACCTGGTTTTGGGCGTTCCGTGAGAAAAAATTACCAAATAGATTCCCTATAATTTCTGGATCTTTGACTATTTCATCGTTATGTTTAATTATTATTGATTTATTTTTGTTAATTTTCTTCCCAGATTTATAATTAACAATTGACCAAAGCGTTCTTGTTTTCTTCTCTGAATTTTGTATCAAGTTAATAGTCCTGTTTTTTCTGCTCTATTTTAATGCTAAGTTGTTTTTTTATATTTTTTGTAATCATTTGTTATCTGGTCATCATTACAATTCTTTTTAATCCAGTTGAGAGTTTTCAAATTTCTGCAGCATTTTCTTACCCCTGGAGAGGGTTTATATGTTGTTTAGCTCTGAGAAAGGGGGGGGGGCTAATTAGCGCTCATTTGATTTTTTTTTCAAAATTCAAAAGTCGGGATCTCCTCATTAGTGAATTTTTTAAAAGAAAATTCACTAATAATATCAAGGTGCTGTCCGATATTGACTCGCTACTGTATATTACATTTTTGGGTCATCCGTTAAGACCACGGATAAACCATTAGACAGGTAAGCCGAGAACATCAGAAATATGGCTGTTTTGCATGGACGAGGACGGACAACGTGCTACATAATTTGGTATTTGAAAATTGAATATGATCACAAAATAAAAATGTTATTAGTGTATCTAGAATAAGGAAGTATTAGTGAATTCCAGTAGTATTGAAATGATTTCTGCTTGAAATATTAAAATTGGATATGTGAACTATCAATTTTTTGACATAATATTTAAATAAAGAACGTAAGTGTTACTTCGGTTATGATCGCCGTTTCTCGTATCCATTAAAAAAATGATGTAAAATTATCGACTAAGTAATGTGAATTTAACTATGGATTATATTGTTTTAGGTTATCTAGAAGGCAGCTGCCAAATGTAGATGCCACAGGTTGTATTCGCTATACGGCACCAAGAGACCAGACAGAACTTGATTGGTTATCTAACGGTACCATTAATAATAACCATCCTGTAGATGATTCTGTTATCCATTACAGAAACACGGCACTATCTGACAATGAAAATAATAACTATTGGAAAAGACATTCCAGACACAAGACTGATGCTCTACTGCCTACTTCAGATTCAGCACAATTTAACTCGGACTCGGACTGGTCAGAGTCAAAGGTACTGTTTTAGATTTCAATGTAGCTGAAATAAAACACAGACATGTTGTAAATTTATTTTGTTATCTAATTTTTTATATTAATTAATTTTTACAGAATATTACCAGGTTAAGGCCGGATAAATTAAATAACCGTAAAAAACGATCTATGGTATGGTACAAAACTTGTAATAATAAACTTCTCATTGGAGAGTTTCAATATGAGTAGGCTATTCCAGTCCCGCCTCAGGTCTATTGCGGCTCACCTCTACCAGAATTTCACCTATCAAATCCAGTGAGAGTCGATATTTTTGAGTTTTTTTTCTCATAGCGGAGGTGAATTCTTTTTACGCAGCCCGGTGGCTGGCGGTTCCGCGATCTGACACCAGCTGGCACTGTGGTGACTCCCCCTGCCCTCCAAGTCAGGACTACCCACTAAACATCCCCTTGACACTTATAGATGTTGTGGAAACCACTCGCTCGCATTGCTTTACCACGTCCCTAACTGTTGTTGTTCTCAAGACTTCTACATCCTATCTTCCTCCTCTTTTGACTTAATTATTTCTACGATCCTTCTCTCCTCAGTATTTCACACCTTTTCACTTTCCATTATATACTAGACCACATTATCTGCTGTTAAATTTCTGCCAATCTCTTTATACATTTGTTCTCTTTTTTGCAACCATCTTGCTTACCCGAAGACCGTTTATTCTGGCATATCTCTATCACCACAATACGTACGTACTCTTTATCGATCATTTTACTTAGGTGAGACCTGAAACGCCCATAACCTGGCACAAATTGGGTAAAATAATAATCCACCTCCCCATGTTGTCTCGATATCCATGTCTGTATGTGTGGAATAAGCCTCTTTGTCCTCTGGGATGTTAACATTTCCTCTTCCCATTCTCGCTGCCACTCCAGCATTGTTTCGGTTCTTGCCTTCTTTTTTCCTCTTTTATATTTCCGTGTCTTCATAAGTTACCTCTCCTGCGAATAAGTGTATACGGATCGTTCCTGCAATCACCTATATTGAATTGGTTACCACTGTTCTATATGCAGTTGCTATTCTGATAGCTACCTTCCTCTGCGCCCCTCAATCTGTTTTCTACAGCTAGATTTTGACTACACGGCCTTTTATGATGGTACACCAAAAAGTATGATTGTGTTTAACACATTACTCACTACTCTCCTAATTGGTTTTGGTTCACAGGTATTTGGTATTTGCAACCATCATGTCTGATTTCACCACTACTCTTTCTATTTGCACACCCATGTTCATGTTATGCCCTAATTGTATGCCGAGGTATTCAAGGTTTGACTGCGACTTAATTTCTGTATTCCCCACCCTGACGGTTACTGTTCTCAGTGTTTCTTGTCCCACCAGCACTATACTTTCACTTTTCCGAGGCGCGAGTTGTAGACCACTTTTTGCCATCCAGTTTTTCACCCTTGCCACTGACCGGTTGATATTATGTTCTATGTCAGCCTTGTTTCCTCCGCTTCCAACCAGCACCAAATCGACTACATACTGTATAATAGCCGTTTTGTTTATGGACTCCAGACTAGTTGGAGGATTGAAGTTGGTTTAAGAGGTGTACTGCTATCCGTCAATGTTTGACTTGATGCGGTATCATATAGTCCCGCTCTAGAACAGGAGACAAGCGGGCTGGTTAGCCCGTTTCTAAGCTCACAAAGGAGCCTCATTCTTCAGAAGCAATCAACCCCTAGAGATGTCAGCTCTCCTACGGCTTGGTCTAGACCCGATACCCTCGAGAGTCTGCTAAAATTTCACCCAACAAATCGAGCTCTCCATAGGAGGCAATAATTTTGAGAGTGAAATTTGGTTTAACACGTGTACTGCTATCTGAATCAAATCGCTTACCGATTTAAAGCTTAAGAGAGGTTTTCCGAGTTTGTCTGAACTCGACGTCCGTCAGTGTCTGGCTCAAGGCGGTATCATGAAGTCCCGCACCCGAGCAGCATCCAAGTGAGGTCGTTTGCCCGTTTCGAAGTTCATAGAGGATGTCTCAATCGCCAGCTGTAATCCACCCCTAGAGATCTTAACCCTCCGGGTTCATCTAGACCGCACATCCACTAGTGCTAAACTTAAGGCGACATCTCACCAAGTTCCTCTCCCGAGCATCACCCAACTGAAGCCCTTTGTCCGTTTAGAAGCTCACAGGAGAGGCCTTAATTGCCAGTTGTAACCCACCCCTAGAGATCTCAGCTCAGCACCTTCAGGTTCGTCTAGACCCCACACCCACCAGTGTTAGACTCTAGGCGGCATCCCAACGAGTCCCACAAGCGTAGTCGTCCGTCCGTTTCGAAGCACGCAGTGCGGGCCTTAAACTCCGGGTGTATCTTTATTGCTTCTGTACCCTGTATCTATGTTTGCAATTACACACTGTTCTCTCTGTTCACGTCACATTTAATTAATTATGTTTCAATATAGCCTTGTACAACATTGACCTCACACCATTCACATCATTGGCATGTTGAGATAAATTTACAGTTACGTCTATGGCCATTTTCCCTTCTTCCATCGGCATGGACATGCGCTCTGTGACTAAAGAAGGGAGGTCTTGAATATACAATTTTCGGATGTATTCAACACACAATAGGTAACAGAATCAAACATGCAAAATAGTTACTAGGATAATTCTCACCACTATACCGTAATCATCACCTTCTTCTTTTTCATTAAATTTTAAAGTTATATAATATTATAAGAACATCTCAAGCACATTCTGAGTGAATATTTTGAATAATGATCTTTTCACATATTCTCAACATATTGATGAAGAATTTTCTTAGGATGTGATTGAACGAATGTACTCAGAATATCCATAAATATTATTAAAACATCCCGAAACAAATATTCTAAACACAGAATGTTCTCACATTGTGAGAATATCTTGTGCTGTATGGGATGATGTGGTTCTCCCTTCCCCAAGCTTTTAATTGTACGAACCGGACGTCTTTCGAGGAGAAACGGGATGGATAGCACGATGCCCGTGTTCTGATTTTTTTCTCTAAAACATTCCCGAGAGTGCATTTTGATGTGGTTTTCCCCTCCATAGCTTTTTATAGTGCCATATCTGAGTTGCGCTAAATGTTCTTTAAATCTACTTACAATAGTTCTTTTAGTTTGTCGAAGATTTTTAAGTTCACAATCCACACAATCTATTTTACAGATTCCCGACATTTCTGTGGTTTTATCTTTATCCTGTGTGACACCTAGAAATTTTTTTAATGTATTTTTTTAATAGAAAATGTTAGCTGTAAATTTGCTTTCTTAAAAAATGCTATTAAAACCTCTCGTAATTCGCAGTTCAAATGGTAAACAGACAACACCTTTATCTAGTTTATCTTTTAGTGAATTTTTATTAAAAAATTCACTAATAGAGAGATATCGATGGTGAGACTTTGCAAAAATTCTTTCAAATGAGTGCGAAGTAGGACCCCTAGAACCCATATCCGGGGTCAGTTTCAATTTTTATATGTTTATATAAATAAATATATATATATATATATATATATATATATATATATATATATATATATATATATATATATATATATATATATATATATATATATATATACAGGGTGTCCCAATAGTGTGTAATTCCTCTATATATACCTTACCCTTAGAGCTAGCCGAAAAAACTTTAAACAAAATTTTCTTGCGATTATCTAAGCTATATCGAGAAAATATATTCAGCATTATGTAACTTCCGGTTGCACCGGAAGTCACTATCAACTTCGTTATTTTAAATAGAATGATATACTTTTTATTACATTTTTGGATATAGATTACAAAATAAGTGTGACTTTATGTAGCATTCCCTATAGCTATCTTTGATATTTTTGAAAATATTACGACTTTCTTTTTTTTTAGCTCCGATTTATGTGTTATTTGAAACGTCTGCCGTGAGCTGGGTTTTGAGTTTTGCTACCTTAAATTCTAAATATCAATAGACGACATTTAGTACTTTAAAACGGTTAAAGAATAATCCATCATCATTGTGTATTATTTTGGGGTTACAGCATATCTAAGTTTAAAGCAGCACAACTTGTGTTTTTCAAATGGAACACCCTGTTTTTTATGGAATAATCAGGTAGATAATTATATTCTGCATCGACATAATATAGGTCTTCCTATAGCTATAGTTGATAGTTTTTGAGTTATAGTGGTTTATTTTAGTTTCGCTTGTAAAAATAATGGTACTGTCAGATACAGTAGGCGCAGAGAATGAAACAACTAATATTTATTGTCAGATGACAGATAAATGTCACCTAACCAGAGCTATAACTAATTTCAGTTCTCAGGTGTTTGAGCCAAGTTTTATGTGCTAACTTTTGTGTTATTTAATTTTACATGAATTATAATACTAAATAATTAGTTGATATGACACTTATTATAGGCGAGTGTCAGCGAAATTGTTTTTTAGCATCTCGTGTATACGCACAAACATATCGGAATCGAAGACATCCTCAGTAAAAATGTTTCGTCAAATTGTTGGACCGTTTTTTGACCACACGCAAAGGGAGAGTAAGCGGCAATGAAGAAAACGAATTTTCTATTGTTGCATCGGCATTAGCTAATCCGCACACAAGCGTGAGTAAAGTTGCCGGCGAAATAGGAATATCAAAATCTTCAGTGAACAGAACATTGAGAAAATACAAGTTTCATCCATATAAAATGAAGCTGCAGCAGGCATTGACGAATGCAGATTTTCGAAGTCGCCTCAGCAATTGTGAGTGGCCAGTGGCTAAGTACAATGAAAGTGAGAATTTTTTTAATTACGTGATGTTCAGTGATGAATCTTCATTTTCAAGCTGTGGTAGGGTTAACGGACACAACTTTCATTATTACGCTTCAGAAAATCCGAACTTTTGCAGATCAGTTGACAACCAGCACCGTTTTACGATAAATGTTTGGGCTGGAATAATTGGAACTAATCTTATTGGGCTATATTTCTTTGATGGGCACCTCAACGGGCAGGGATATCTGCGTATATTGGAGGAAGATGTAGAGGCCTTTTTGGAAGATTTGCCTCTAGATAACAATCGACGTATGTGGTTTATGCAGGACGGGGCACCAGCACATTATGACATAAATGTTCGCCGATTTTTAAATGATCGGTACCCCAATAAATGGATAGGGCGAGGTGGTCCCGTCTCGTGGCCTGCAAGATCTCCTGACCATACATGTCTAGATTTTTTCCTGTGGGGCTATATCAAGGAAATTGTATCAAACACCGTCCAATACCCCACAGGAACTAAGAAATAAATGTTCAGTCGCGTGCAGAGCAATAACTTCGCAAATGTTGAGCAATGTTCAAGAAGAATTCTTAAGGAGGGTTAGATTGTGTATTCAGGTCAATGGGCAAAATTTCGAATAGTTCTAATGTATCGCTTTTTTTAGATTATTTTTTTCTGTTAATGACTGTGGATTATTATTATTATTATTATTATAGTTATGTTATTATAGTTTACTTCACTTTCTGGTTCTCATAATTACAACTACCTTTATTAAACTGTGTTTCACTTTTTGTATGGTAAAAATATGAATAAGTCCATTATATAACAATCATTGCATGTAGTTGCATTCGATAAGTTTTTTTGTCGACACATTATCTAGTTACGAGGATATGACCAAGTGATTTGCATCGTGACTATCTCATTTTATTTGCTAATTCTAAACAAACATTTATTGGACGGAAGTAAGCTCCAACAATGGAAATATAAAAACTGCTGACTTTCTGGTCAGGGAGACGTTTAGGTGTCACCTGACATTGTTCACATGCTCTGTGCCTCATACACTGACAATCTGACAGTACCATTATGTGCCTCATAGAGTGACAATCTGACAGTACCAATATTTTTACAAGCGAAACTAAAATAAACCACTATAACTCAAAAACTATCAACTATAGCTATAGAAAGACCTATATTATGTCAATGCAGAATTTAATGGCCTGCCTGATTAATCCATAAAAAACAGGGTGTTCCATTTGAAAAACACAAGTTATGCTGCTTTAAAGTTGGATATGCTGTAACCCCAAAATAATACACCCTGTACAATGATGATAATTTATTCTTTAACCATTTTAAAGTATTAAATGTCGTCTATCGATATTTAGAGTTTAAGGTAGCAAAACTCAAAACTCAGCTCACAGCAGACGTTTCAAATAACACATAAATCAGAGCTAAAAAAAATGAAAGTCGTAATATTTTCAAAAATATCAAAGATCGCTATAGAAAATGCTACACAAAGTCACACTTATTTTTTAATCTTTATCCAAAAATGTAATAAAAAGTATAGCATTCCATTTAAAATAACGAAGTTGATAGCTACTTCCGGTGCAACCGGAAGTTCCATAAAGCTGAATATATTTTCTAGATATAGCTTAGATAATCACAAGAAAATTTTGTTGAAAGTTTTTTTGGCTAGCTCTAAGGGTAAGGGATATATAGAGGAATTACACAGTATTGGGACATCCTGTATGTATATATATATATATATATATATATATATATATATATATATATATATATATATATATATATATATATATATATATATGTATCCGTCTGATAACTCAAACAATAATTAACCGATTTCGATGAAACTTTGCAAGTGATTTTCTTTTATTAATGGCTTGGATGAGTTCGTTGGCCAGAAAAATCGGACGGGGTTTTCCGGGAAAATTTTGAGTTTTCTTTCGAAATTTTTTTTTTCTCCGAAAGTAACAAAGCTGTTTTATTGCAATTTACTATATATATTGCCTTGGGAGAGATGTTACTACGTACTGAAATTCAACTTTCTAAGTTTATAAAAAATTGAGTTATTCAAATTTTAAATTTTATTTCGAAAATTTTTTTTTTCTCCGAAAATTACAAAGTTATTTTAATGAAATTTGGTAGATATCTTGCGTTAGGAGAGACCTTACTACACACCAAAATTAAACTCTCTAAGTTTATAGAAAATTGAGTTATTCAAATTTGAAGCATTTAATATTTAACATGAAGTTTTTACCACAGAAATCGTAGAAACGACGAAACGATTTTCACGTCTCTAGTATTAGGATCACATGAGAGGATAGGCAGTGGCAGTGTTTAAGTTTTGTTTAGTATAGTGTAATGCATGTGGCGTCTGGCGATCGCTTCAGGTCGGTATTGGTATTGTCACGTGAATAAGATCTAATATCGCTTGCGTCCAAAAGAAAAATCATGGAAGTTATGCGATTACGTGCCTAATGGACAGTCAGTTTTAATCAACAATACACATCCCTTCCTTTTAAGTTAAAGGCAAGAATTTTAGGCTGTTATTGTATTCTAATTTTAAGAATTTAAATAATGAAGGGAAATATTTATATAATTATATAGTGATAAAACAAATTATTACGATATTCACTCTATATAATTATAATATGAACCGTTTCGTTAAATGTGGCTTCTTCAGAAACAAAAGCAAAATGCATGTAGTAATTAACTACAGATGCAAATATTCATTTGTTTTATTATTTACGTTTGAATTGCATTTACATCAGAGATTATTAGTGAATTTTTATTTAAAAAAAATCACTATTAGAGAGGGATCGATGGTGAGACTTTGCAAAAAATTTTTCAAATGAGCGCGAACTAGGACCCCTAGAACCCATATCGGGGGTCAGTTTCAATTTTTATATGTTTTTATATACCGATTTCAATGAATAATGGATTGGATGTGTTCGTTATCCAGGAAAATCAGATGGGGTTTTCCGGGAAAATTTTGAGTTTTCTTTCAAAAAAAAATTTGTCTCCGAAAATAACAAAGCTGTTTTAATGTAATTTACTATATATGTTGCCTTGGGAGAGATGTTACTACGTACTGAAATTCAACTTTCTAAGTTTATAAAAAATTGAGTTATTCAAATTTTAAATTTTCTTTCGAAAATTTTTTTTTCTCCAAAAATTACAAAGTTGTTTTAATGAAATGTGGTGAATATCTTGCCCTCTGAAAGACCTTACTACATACCAAAATTAAACTTTCTAAGTTTATAGAAAATTGAGTTATTCAAATTTGAAGCATTTAATAAAAATTCACTACCATAACGCACTTGCTGCGTCCAGAGTTTTTTGAAAGTTGTAGATTTCGCTCACATTTTCTTTGTTTTATGTTTATTGATTAATTTTTCTACTAAGCAGACAGAGTAACCATTATAATTAGCCACATCTTTAATATGTTCAAGTTCACTGTTGTAGGTATCTTTCTCTATTTAAGGGAAACTGTATTAATCTGTGAATCAGAAGGTTCAAACTAGCTGTTTTTGTGTGGAAAATTATGATGTGAGTCAATCGAAATTTAACTCACAGTAGTGGTTTCCTTTCTGTGGGTGTGAAATTCTTAAGTGTCTCTACTAGTAATCACTAATACATCAAGAAAAGGTAACTTTTTATTAAAGTCTATTTCATGTGTGAATTTAATGGAGTCAAATTTACTGTTCAATTTGGCAATAAAATCATCTACTTTACTAAGTGAGTGGTGGACGCGCCGCCACCTAGTTGCGGAACCAAGTAGTATGTTGTCACGCCAGCTCTAAATAACACAAAGTGTTAAAAAAATGGAGACTGTATACAGCTAACTAACAATTAAGTAAATTGTTAGCCCTGACCCATTTATACCCTAATATAGGGACAAAGTATGTAAGGCTAGATGCATTCTCGCAACAATTAGAACCGTAGACCGGTTTCGCTCTCATTAGAGCTCTTCAGTACGGCATACTAATTGCAGCAAAAATACACCTATAAAGTAATACGGCTTTAGTAGCCAGCCTTTCAATACTAAGTGAGAGGTGGACGTGCCGCCACCTAGTTGCGGAACCAAGTAGTATGTTGTCACACCAGCTCCAAATAATACAAAGTGTTAAAAAAATAGAGACTATATACAACTGACTAACAATTTAGTAAATTGTTAGTTAGTTACTTTGTCCCTATATTAGGGTAGAAATGGGCCAGGACTAACAAGTCTTCAAAGCCCAGACCTGTCCAATATATTATGTTTCTCAGCCATGACAGTTCCTTTCTGCCTACACTTCTTTTCCCCTCTAGTTTACCTTTAATTATGAGCTGGGGGATATAATATTTGGGATTGCGCAATAAGTGGCCCAGGTATACTGTCTTCCTCCACTTGACAACCTGGAGAAGCTCTCTGTCTCTGTTAACTCTGCGTAAGACCTCTTCATTTCGCACGCTGTCCATGGTATTTTTAGTATGCGCCGATAGAGCCACATCTCGAAAGCTTCCAGTTTATTCATGCTCGTTATTTTTAAGGTCCATGTCTCTACTCCATCCAGAAGGACTGACCATATGTAGAAAGGTTAAGGGCAAAGCCGCAAGGAGTCAACCGTATACACGTGTTTCAAGCTTATTAGCTATCATCAGTACGGTATAGCCAGGTGATGATTGGAACACTCTGGATGAAGAAGCAAAAATACACGAAGTCACAACAGGCTACCAGTGCACATTTGCAGCAACATTCGGAAGACCTTCAATTCAAGGGCAACAACCAAAATCGCCACGGAGGCAAAGAAATCACCTGCATGAGCATCCGTAGCCCAGGAGTCATACTATCTATAACATGATTTTTAACACGGCATTTCTCTTTTCCGTCCAGTATCAGGGAAATGATAGTCGAAAAGAACCACGTGCGTAGACTAGCTCAACGCACCGGAAACCCCACCGACAAACGAGACGCAAACAGACTCATCAAACAACTACGATCCGCCCTACAAGAACTCCGCAACAATCGTTGGGAGGAGCGCCTGCACACCCTGTCTACCCAAGACCATTCCACCTGGCAAATGGCAAAAGCCCTTCGCTCCCAAAAACTTCCGATATCCCCGCTTCACGGCCGTAACGGTGTCGTATACACGGATGCGGAGAAAGCTACTGCATTCGCAGATCATCTGGAGTTGCAATTCAGCCCGAATTATAACAACGTTGATCTGTCGCACGTAGCAAGAACGCACCGCTATGTCAGGAGTGCGCTTCGCGCCACCCCAGACACAACTATCGAGCCCACAACTTTCGAAGAAGTTTCCCAAATAATCAAATCATTAAAAAATAGGAAATCTCCGGGATACGATGGAATCTCCAACGTAGCCCTGAAAAACCTCCCCAGCAAAGCCGTGGTATTCCTAGTTACGATTATGAATGCCATGCTGCTATTTCTACCCTTTCCTTCCATGTGGAAACTTGCCGATATTATCAATATCCCGAAACCCAGCAAAGAACCGCTGTTCCCTCAGAACTACAGGCCCATTAGCCTGCTACCAGTCATCGGCAAAATCGCCGAAAAACTGATTCAGAAAAGGCTAGCTTCTTTCACCTCAGAAAATCATATCCTCCCGGATGAGTAATTCGGTTTCAGACACCAGCGCTCCACCACAGACCAAGTCCTTCGTGTGGTGGAAAACATCACCGAAGGATTTAATAAAAACAAGTCAACTGGTGCAATATTTCTTGACATTGCTCAAGCCTTCGATAGGGAGACACATTCCTCGCGAACACGTTTCATTAGACAACCGTCTAATTCTCTGGCAAGATTCCGCCAAATACCTCGACAAACACTTAACATGGCGCCCCCATGTCGATCACGCTCGAGAAAAGCCTCGATGTTCAGCTCGAAGCTGTTCCCACTTCTAAATAGAAATTCCAAATTGTCCATGAACAAAAAGTCGCTCATGTACAAAGTCATTATCCGGCCAGCCTTGACCTATGCATCACCTGCATGGGCCACCGCGGCCGCAACACACACCAAGACCTTTCAAATCATCCAGGACAAAATTTTGAGAATGGTTACCGGAGCGCCATGGTTTGTCTGAAACAGTCAGATTCACTCTGATCTGGAAATACCTTCGATACTTGAGTTTATAACCCAATTATCCACAACTCAGTTCGCAAAAGCCGCTTCTCACCCAAATGCTCTTCCTCGTAGTGCCACCGACTACGACGAGCAACTTCCACATAAGCATAAGCGTCCAAAGCTTATACTTACCCGCTAAACGCCCCCGCGGCAAAACAGAATGGAAACATTCATACCCAAAAAGTCATTGTGTGTATTCTTTCCGAAGGAGGTATGGACTAAGGTCCGGTACTCCCAGGGAGGGAGTTTTAGTGAGTAGGTGTACTAAGAGTACGAGTCTCACAGTATGTCGATATCCCACGGCACTACGGTGTCGTAAATGAGGTCTGCATGGGGCATCTATCCCTCCTGTATCAAAAAAAAAAACGGCATTTCTGTATACTACTACAAGGAAAAAGGTTAAGGGCAAAGCCGCAAGGAAACAACCGTATACACCTGTTACAAGTTTATTAGCTATCATCAACACGGTATAGCCATACACGGAAATTCCGTGTTAAAAATCCTGTTATAAATAGTATGACTCCTGGGATACGGATGCTCACGCAGGTGATTTCTTTGCCTCCGTGGCAATTTTGGTTGTTGACCTCGAATTGAGGGTCTTCCGAATGATGCTGCAAATGTGCACTGGTTGCCTGTCGTGACTCCGTGTATTTTTGCTTCTACATCCAGAGTGTTCCCATCATCACCTGGCTATACCGTACTGATGATAGCTAATAAGCTTGAAATACGTGTATACGGATGTCTCCTTGCGACTTTGCCCTTAACCTTTCTCCTTGTATTATATATATATATATATATATATATATATATATATATATATATATATATATATATATATATATATATATATATATAAATTCAAACGGACCTTGGTTTCAGGTTCTAGGGACCCAAATTCACGCTCATTTGAAAAAATGTGTTCAAAGTCTCACACCTCTCTATTAGAGAATTTTGTTCAATAAAAATTCGCTAATAAAGATATGTTTAGAGCATATCTAAATACTTAAGTCGCTGGAAATTATTTTAAACAAATTATCAAAGTCTCTCCAGGCCTGAGAGGCCGAGTTGATGTATTCTAGGGTTAAATATTGAACCGCAAATTTTTGTATCAATCTTTATTATCTTTTACAAATTTCTAAGCAAGGTCAGCTTTACGTCGACCTGCCCGGGTATCGAACTCGGGACATCTTATTTTGCAGACTCGCACGTAGCAACCTGCATCACGAGCTAAAATGTAAATCCGTTAAAAAGGACTTCCAAACATATCAACGTGGAGATTTCTTCTAAAAATGTTCGCAGAGATGGCTTTCTTCAAGTAGACAAAAGTCGGAAAAGTTTTGATTTCAAAATGTAATATGTCTATTAAAAATTGATTCTAAATTAGAAACCGAGACTTAAATGAGCGGGTTCACATCATTAAATGCTTCAATCAACATACTAATTAACCAAGAAACAGGCGTTACAAAAGTATAAAACGGTATAATATACAACCGTCAAAACAGAACATAAAACGAAACATAAATTAAATTTTATTACTCTCCGATATAAATTATTACATAAATTAAATATGGATATTGCGGAGAATTCGCATGCATAGATTCAATATTTGCTAGTCAAGAGTATAGATTTCATTTCTGATAGAATAATTACCTTGAATCTATATATGTATTTGTTTACATTTAGTATTTGCGTGTTTTAACAGTAACTAAGGGCAGTTTCGCTATCCTTAAGAACTCTTTTGTGACGTCACAACACTGGCCATTATCATGCGACAAAAGAAATCACGAAAGCGTTTTGCAGGGTCGGAATTACTTTTAATTTTTGTTCACTAAGACTGTTGTCTATATGTAATGATAATAAAAAAGTTTTGAAGCAGCAAGTGCGTTACGGTAGCTAATTTTCTTGAAAATGTTTTTAATGGCAATTATGTGTGGTTTTCAAAATTATGATCTTTGGTTAGCAGTATAATCTATATAGTGGTAGCAATGTACCATATTTCATTAAAATAGCTTTACCATTTCAAAAAGTACAAATATTTTCCCAAATTAAACGTAAAAAGTTCCATAAAAAACTTGTCCGATTTTCCTGGCCAACGAACCTCTTCAAGCTATTTACACACCCGCCAAGATATAATTATTCACAAACAGCTTTATGAGCAAAACGGAAAAAAAATTTTTATGAAATTTTGTAGTTTCTTGTACAAAAATTCACCTTTTTTTTACAGAAATTGCTTTGTTACACTAAATTATATTTTTCACAAAAAATCGACAACTTTATTTTTTATAATAATTTATTATTAATTAACAACATATCACAAAAATCTTACAAAAAACAATTTCTACGGAAACACTCAAAAACATTTTTGCAAAAACCTTTAAAATTCAGTCACTGTTTGAGAGTGCCTGTATACGGCAGTATACAGTATCTCTGAATGCGTCATTTCCACGGGGTTCTGCTATATATTAGCAAACACGCCGTATTACAATTTTTGATATCTGTTTGTGATATCTGCCAAAAAACGTGAAAAGTTGCAAAACAATGGAAATAACTCAAAAACTATGAACAATATTTTTTCCGTACAAACACGCATTATAATTCGATGGAAAATGCAAAAATGTAATGACATAAGAGGTGCTGTATTTAAAAAAAGAAAGTGTGTATCACCAACGACTTATGGGCCAGCCTTGATTCTCAAGTCAATATAGCTTTATAAGAGACAGCTCGAGACACCCTATAATTAACACATACATGTTTTGCTTATATCTTGTACAATAACGTATATATTGAGCTTTATCGTAAAAATGCGTCAGCCTGTATATGTCTAAACAGACAAAAACGGAAACTGACCCCGTATATGGGTTTTAGGGGTTCTAGTTCGCGCTCTTTTAAGATATCTTTTCAAAACTCATAAGTCGCGGTCTTCTCAATACCGAATTTTTCTACGAAAATTTGCTAAAATATAGACTATTAAACCATAAACTCTATAGCTGAAACTACTGCCAAAGCATCAGAATGAGGGTCTATTTGAAATGGATTTTCCGAAAATATTTTAGTAAAATGAAGGACAATGGTGGTTGAAGCTGAAACTTAAGGCTTTGTAAAACACACTTATTATGATATTTCTTCTGCATAATCCGTATTCGCTTCACTTTATTTTTCTGGAAAATTGCAAATTTTGACGTTTCAAATCTCGAGTTTGACGTTTTAAGAAAAATTGTAAAATTTTCAAAATATTTTTCTGCTACGTCTTGATCTTTTTGCGCCAAGCAAATTTAACTGTTGTATGTAATATTTAATTGGTTTTCTTAACCACACAAAATATCTTTTTATTGTGCTTTCCTCTGGTCACCAGTGACACCCAATTTTTGTTTCTTCAAATGCCTATAACTGTTTTCTATTTTAACTTAGAGATGTAAATTTCGGCATGTAGAGTAAGTTTGGTAGTAGAAACGTAAATGCCAAATTTGGTTGTCATAGCTTTGTTATTTTCGGAGATACAAAAATTTTCCGAAAGACCCAAAATTTTCTCGCAGAAACTGGCCCACTTCTCCTGGCTAACAAACTTATCCAAGCCACTTACAATTATTATTGATATTATTATTAGCGAATTTTTCGACGATAATAATAAAAATACATTAAATGTTGAAATTGAAGGCATCATATTAGCTATATAAACCCTTTTCATTAGAGCCTCGGTGGTCAGTGGTAAAAACGTGTGCCACTGAGCCTAAGGGTCCTGCGTTCGATCCCAGGGTTCTCCATTCACTTTTTCAGTACAAACTGTAACATTTACATCAATCGAGGTTGTGCCATTTTATTTGAGCAAGTTGAACATCTGCAGGGTGCGTCTTTCGGAGGGGGCGTAAAGCCGTCGATCCGCATGCGATGTTGGGCACGCTAAAGATCCCTACCCTCCTTACAGAAAGGCAGGAGTTCGGCAACATTTCCAGGATAATGAGGTGAAACTGCTCCTTGGCGTCCGTGATTGTCCATAGTCGCGGAAATAGACCAATGTTAAAGAAACAAAAAAAAACCTTTTCATTCACGCAGTTGCACATGTGGTGTTACGTAGTGTCATAATTTCACTGTATTCTCGGGTATCTTAAGCTCTAAGTATTTCAATAAGTTTGCTTTTTTTCACTGAGTGGTAACCACCTATAAAAATTTGCAACAGCAGGTATATCTGGTCAACTGTCGGCCTATTTTTCTAAAACCAGCCTGATATTCCCCTAGCAAAGGCGCCACATACTTCCACAGTCATTTTTTTAACGTTGCCATAATTTTATAGGCTACATCTTTTAAAGCTATCCCTGTGTAGTTGCCACATTTTTTTAAAAATATTTCAACATCACACCACGAGGGCTTACAGCCTAAATACTATCGTACCGTGGGTGTCGACAAGGAGGAAAGAGAAAGAGGCAACTTGTTAAATCATGGACTTGAAGGTTTGGAGGTTCGGAGGAGAAGGAAAAACATGTGCCGGCAAGGAATTTCACAACCTCGGGACAAAAGAGCGGGCATAACAAGATGTTCTATGTCTGGTGACCTTGACAGTAAAAGGGTGCATTCGCTCTGTTTCCCTGGTAGATCTGTTGCGGACAGCAGGTGGAGGACTATAAAAGAGAGAGAGAGAGAGAGAGAGAGAGAGAGAGAGAGAGGTCACTAACGGCACGTCGGTGGGCAAGTGATGGCAGCCTTTGGGTGAGGGTAGGGTCACCAATGGGACGTATAGCTCTCCTCTGAATGGAGTCCAGTATAGCGAGTGTAGAAGCGGCAGCAGCACCCCAGATGCGGGAGTTTGACGTTTTAAGAAAAATTGTAAAATGTTCAAAATATTTTTCTGCTACTTCTTGACCTTAAATCGACTCTGATAATACCTTAGAATAAGGTACTTATTGTTTGCTTTTAGTTTTGACTGAATTTTCATTATTATTTATACTTCATGTCGTATATGAAAAATTTAAGGTAAATGAAACTACATAATATCATGCAGTAGTTTAATCTATAACTATAAACATATGTTCAGTGTAAATTATTAAAATTTTAATTTCAAAATGTTGTATTGTTTTTATGTATTTATTTCATTTAAAAAAGTATGGATACAGCAATAGTAAATAAATGTTAAAAATAGTTTACGTTCAGCGAGTGCGTTTTGGTAGCGAATTTTCGTAAAAATATTTCAAATGGTGATAATTCAATTTCCCATTAAACTAGAATCTTCGGTTTTGATACATACTAAAACCTATATAAAATCAGCGTGGGTACTTAATTTAAAAATAACACAATGAGCTTCAGACAACGATAAATTTCTTTAAAAAATCATTTTTTGTTTGTTTTGTTTGCAGAAACTGTTTCGACTGAGTGGACTAAAACGGATCACCCAAGCGGCTATTAGGGAAAAATACCTGCAACGTAACCAAATTTGATGCCTGTTTTCTTTAAAAAAAACACACATATATGCTATTAAAAACATTTTAATGAAAATTCACTACCATAACGCATTTGCTACGTCCCGAACATTTTTATATTAGTCTTCACGTCTTTGTAGAAGTTACGCATTTAATTTTTTCTGTTTACGTTCTATGTGTTTTCTCTCGGAAATTTCTGGGTCCTACACATATGCTTTGTTTTATTTCTTTGCTCATATACTTTTTTGGCTTTTGTCTGTTTGCGCCTGAAGCATTTGTTGTCTAAACCGTGCTTTTTTTCAGTTTGGCTCTACATTCTTGGTTCATCCAATATCTTTTTGTTTGTTTTTGTCTCATTGTTTAGGGCTGCAGGTGTATTTAATCAAAGCACAGTTAACAAGTCTATTAAGACATTTTTGAAAACTCCAAAAAATATCATCTTTGATTGTCTTTATAAACTTTATTGCATCAAAGAGACGATATAATGTGCTCTGTGTAAAAAAGGGTAGCGTTGTTATTAATTAAAATCTTCTTAAAATTACAATTTGTGTCACGTTTATTATCATTCTTGTGTCTAAACTAGATATACTGAAACAAATAATATATTTTAGTTATCGCAGAAAACTTATAAAATATGTGTGACCTTGAAAGTTCGCCATACAACTTTTTCAACTTCACTTTCATCTGAGCCAGTCCTGTTCTGCATTTCCCTATTACAAAAGACTTGCGATATGTCATAGGCCTTGGTCTCCAAACTAGCCTAAGTTTTCTATTGATTCTCTGACGCTAGGCAACAAACTAAAACACCGAATTGTCAGTTATGTGTTTGCTAGTGAATTTTAACTAGGAACTGTTAAATTAATCGCGTTGTCTGAAAACCGGTAAGAATCAATGGAAATGTTGTAAAAAGAAGCCGTGTTTTGGTGTGTGTGAAAGCTCAAGATGTTATTTTGCAGACTGTTTGCGTTGAAACCTATTAGTATCAACAATTTTCTTGCGGTATGTTGTTTGTTCATCTTTTAGAGTGATCTTAGTGTACCAACAATACTTCAGTTTTTATATTGTTTAGCAAATACTTAATATGCTCTAAAAATAGATATCAATTTTTTTAACCCTATGGAAAAGTGAGGCGTTTAATAATAGTGTTATCTAATCTGGGTTTAACAAAGTAATTCGGACACAATCATATAAAATTATCAGAATAAAGAATGTATTTGCTCACGATCGCGAGCAATATAATTTTCGGTACTAGTTATGCAAAATATTATTGGCAGTTATTTCTGTTACACTGCTAGTTCTATATTTTATGCTGTATTTTAATCTAATTTATAAAACTAATTTATAAAAGCTTTTTGTAGTAGTAAAATAATAATTGTGCCATAAATATGTAATTTTTCTAACCGGAAACAATGGTCAAGTAGTCTATGAACATTTGATAGCAGCGCGCGTCCTTTTTGACAACTGACAATAAGTATTCATTAAATAAGGCATCATGCTTCTGTAAACACTTTTTTAATTTGCTAGGTTGGATTTAAGGATAATTAATTTTCAAAGTCTGGACGCAGCAAGTGCGTTATGGAAGTGAGTTTTCATAAAAATATTTTTAATAGCAAATATGTCTCTCTAATGCAAGCAGGCATCAATCTAGTTACCTGTATAACCTATATAGTAGAAACAATGTGCTATACTTTATCAAAATTACTTATTGTTTGAAAATGTACAACAGTTTTTCGAAAAGAAACTTACAATGTTTCCGAGAAAACTGGTTTCCTAGCCAACAAACCTCAAGTTAATAGCAAATTGAGTTATTGAAAATTGAAAATTCGCTACCAAAACGCACTTACTGCGTCTCGATTTTTTTCTTACAAACATGCATCATATTTCGATAAAAAATGCAAAAATGCGATAATATAAGGGTGTTCGAAAAAAATATTTTAGGGATCACCAACGACTTATGGATCATCCTGTAATGGTTAAAATACTTTTATAAGATGCAGTTTAAGACACCCTATAATTAACGTACACAATTTTTTCTGGTATAATAACAATTATATTGAGCTTTACGGTAGAAATGCGTTACCCTGTATATATGTAAACAGATAAAAACTGAAAGTAAACCCGGATATGGATTGTAGGGTGCCTATCTTGCGCTCATTTGAAGAAATCTTTTTAAAATTCGAAAGTCGCAGTCTCCTCATTAATGATTTTTTTCTACAAAATTAACTAAAAATTATAGACCGTTAAACCAAAAAATCAACGAAACCTACGGCCAAAGCATCAACTTAACTAGCATCAGAGAAAGCGCCTATTTCAAGCGAACTTTCTGTAAACATTTTAGTAAAATGAAGGACAATGTCAGTTCAAGCGGAAACTTCTTGAGATATTTTCTTTGCGTAATCCGTATTTGTTTCAGGTTCCTTGCCTAAAGGTTGCCAATTTTGACGTTTCAAATCGCGACTTTGACGTTTTGAGGAAAACCTCATTTTATTTAAATGCCTATAACTTTTTTGTCTTTAAACTCATAGACCTAGATTTGGTTACGTGGGTCACTATTTATAATACAAACATGCGTACCAAATTTGGTTGTCCTTACGTTGTTATTTCCGCAGATATAAATTTTTTCGAAAGAAAACAGAAAAATTTCCGGGAAAACCTGGGCCGGTTTTCCTGGCTAACGAACTTATCCAAGCTACTTGCAAAAGGAACGTACTCACCAAATTTGATCAAAATCGGCCCATTATCTTTTGAGTTGACGGTTTAATACAGACATGTATATATATATATATATATATATATATATATATATATATATATATATATATATATATATATATATATATACATATACATATATATATATATATATATATATATATATATATATATATATATATATATATATATATATATATATATATATATATATATATATATACTAAAACATATAAAAATTAAAACTGCCTCCGGATATGAGTTCTAAAGATCCTAGTTTGCGCTCATTTGAACACATTTCTTCTAAATTCAAAAGTCGGGATCTCCTCATTGTGAATTTGTTTCAGAAAATTCACTAAAAATCGTTAAGTACCTAGTCACGTAATTTGATCGGTTATTAGACATAAATTAGTGCACCTGTGCTGTGGTCGATATATTATAGCTCACCTCAGAACTGGCTGGAATCCGTCTGAATAATTAAAACCAAGCATTCTTTAATTTATTCGAACTGATCAGATGTTTCTGGCTAACAAACTTTATCCAAGCCACTTGCAAAATGAAGGTACTAACAAAGTTTGATAAAAATCCGCCGATTATTTTTTTAGTTATCGGTGTGATATATATATATATATATATATATATATATATATATATATATATATATATATATATATATATATATAATTGAAAATGAACCCAGATATGTGTTCTGGGGGGCCTAATTAGCGCTCAGTTGGAAGTTTTTTAAAAAGTAAATTCACTAATATATAGCATACATTTGTAACTTGGAATAAATTCAGCTGATCAGATACAGCTTTTTTCAAAATACTCGAACACATCGATTGGTATTTTAAGTTGCGATCTTCAAAAAACACACAATGTGTCGCAAATTTGAAGTATGACGGCATCGATAATGGGAGCCGTAGTTCTTTATTGACGATTTTTAAGGTATCTATGCAAAACCAACTGGTTATTCCTTGCCAAAAAAATATTTTGTAAAATAAAAATTTAATTCATTTTAATTTTTTTCCCTTTTATCTTATTTTATCTTGTAGTTAATTTTATGTTTAAGTGAATTTTCTTCATATTAAAAAATGCCATAGTGAGGAGATCCCGACTTTTGAATTTCGAAAAAACTTCTTTAAATGAGCGCGAACTAAGCCCACTAGAACGCATATCCAGGGTCAGTTTCAACTTTTACAATATATATATATATATATATATATATATATATATATATATATATATATATATATATATATATATATATATATATATATATATATATATATATATATATATATACCGATAACTCAAAAAATAATGGACTAATTTTTATCAAAATTGGTTTACGAGTTTTTACATTTTAGCTGACGCTTTTGATCAAACTGCATCATTATGGTATAAGGAAAACAGACATCAGTTAGTTGATTTAAATCGAGGAAAGTCATCCATAAGTTAGAGCTGGTCGATTAGTCCCAGGTCATGTTGAAATGCCAAATGCTTTGTTTTAAACTAAATTGGGTAGAACTTCTGGATCTTTAAAATATTCAAACTGCTTAAAATAATTCTTTCCGGGTCATTGCTAACATTCGGTAACGGTACTGCTACTACAAGAAGAATAAGCAGTGAAGTAACTTCGGGTCATATTCTAAGCAAGCAAATGGCGAAAGCGCTGTAGAAACTACAATGATAGTTAGATGAATGTTCTTTTTTAGGATATCTGATGTCAACGTTTATATAAAAACAGATGATTTTTCGTTGGCTTAACAATTTATTTTTGTACCTGGCGTTTAGCAAATTATTAGCGCTCCCAGCAACCTATATTGTAGTTTGGTTTGGATTGGGTTAATTGACCTTGAACATGGAATTCATTGGCCACAGACTCCTGAGTTCTGTAATGGAACAGTAGTATACCCACTAATTTTTACAATCGCCTTAGTATTATAGAATGCGGCTAACATGAACTTGATAGTTGATTGTCGTAGAGAAGGTAATCGGTAACATAGGCCACATAAAGAGTATTTGTTCCATATAAATTAAAACCTTTATTGTCTTCACCGTATTTTAAAGCTTAAAATAATAATAATTGTATAAAATTTCTGGGTCAAAATCAAAACAATGAAAAACTTGGTAAATACGAGGTAAATACGAGGTTTCTTCTTTGTTTATAGACGTCATAAACAAATAAAATGAAGAATTACTTTTCGTTTTTATTTACTCTTCATCTCGTATATGGAAAATGAAACTACATAATATGAGTTTAAAGTATACCTATAAACAGATGTTCAGCGTAAACTACTAAAATTTTAATCTCAAACTTTTGTATTGTTTATATTTATTTATTTCACTTTTCAAAAGTATGGATACAGCAATAGTAAATAAATGTTGAAAAGAGTTTAGTTGCAGCAAGTGCGTCATGGTAGCGATTTTCGTAAAAATAATCCAAATGGTGATAATTCAATTTCCCATTAAACTAGAGTCTTCAGTTTTGATATATACTAAAACCTATATAAAAGCAGCGCGGGTACTAAATTAAAAAAATAAGACAATGAGCTGCACAGACAACGGCAAATTTGTTTTAGAAAACTATTTTTGTTATTTTGTTTGCAGAAACTGGTTCGATTGAGTTGGATAAAACGGATCATCCAAGAGACTAATAAGGAAAAATACCTGCCACGTTTATAATTTGGCAGGTACATTCGTTTTGTAAATAAACATAAAATTTTCTGTAACTTTGCAGATTAGCACACGGACGCTTTTTAGAAAAAAATAAATATGTTTAGATCTCCTTCTAGATGCACAGACTACATGAAATATTTCTTGCAAACAGCCCCCAAAAAAGTTACTAGACGAAGAGTCAATAGGGGTGTTGGGCGGGTAATAAGATAAGGAGGAAACGTGAGCAAAAAGTGAGAAAAAATAGCTTAGTTGGCCCTCTATAAGTTGACTTTATCGCATTTTGCAACTATACATCCTTAAAATTGTGTTTATCCTGCTTAGAACCCATGTAATCACCGCAGGTCCGGTAACTTTCTTGCGGGTTGTTCCCAAAAAACTTTTCTTTTCTGCATTGTTCTTGTTTATGCATTGACGGTGATTTTAGGCATGCAGAAGCAGAAGGGTAACCACTGCGACGTTCAAATTGTTACCCCATTTCATCTGTTTAAAATATTATTCCAAAAATTAATTAGAGGCTGCCATGTTTGTCAGTCTTACATAGAGAGCTACAATATTTCATCATTTTCAAAAAGTGTGGATACAGAAACAGTTAATAAGTGTTGAAAAAGGTCTGGGTGCAGCAAATACATTATGGTAGAGAATTTTGCTGAATATAAGCATGGAGCTAATCAGTAGCCTTAATGTTTTAAGAGCGTATAAAATACACGTACGCTTAAACAGAGCTACATTTTACACTTAGGAACAATCACCAAATGTTTGTGTGTTTTGTTTCTTTAACATCGGCCTATTTCCGCTACTATGCCAAATCACCGACGCCAGGGAGCAGTTTCACCTCACTATCCTGAAAATTTGGTGAACCCCTGCCTTTGGGTAAGGAGGGTAGGAATCTTTAACATGCCCAACATCGCATGGATACGGGACCGACGGCTTTACGCCCCCTCCGAAGGGCGGAACGTGCAGACATTCAACTTGCTTAAATACAATGCCAGAACCTCGGTTGATGTTAATTTTATACAGTTTGTACTGAAAAAGTGAAAGGAGTACTCTGGGATCGAACCCAGTACCCTTTGGTTCAGAGGCACACGTTCTTAACCCTGAACCACCGAGCTTCTTCAATCACAAAACAGATGTTGGAGTCGAAGCTGTGAATTATTTGATGCTTTTTATGATACTTATCCTTTTGAATTATATTTATCGTTCCTATAAAAATTTAAATGAAACAATGTATTAGAACACATATACCATGACTTTAAATTAGTACATATATTTTATTGATTATGACGATTACACATAGAGACAAAGTTCACTGACATACATTTCTCTTATTTTCAGGACAAATCTATTAACGACAGCAATGCACAAATTTGGGCCATCGATCCTTCGGTACTTCCAGGGCATAATAAATATAACAATAATCCAACCGGTAAGTTAGATATTAAATTCACATAAGCACGTATCGAATACAATTATCTGTATAATATTGGGCTATTATGTAACAAAACAAATTTCTGCTCCACAAAAATAAATATATGTGTCTCCTGTTTCTTTACCGTTGGTTTATTTCGGCGAAGATGGTCAGTCACCGACGCGATGGAGCAGGTTCACCTCACCATCCTGAAAATGACTTTGTTTAAGGAAGGTAGGAACTTTTCAGATTTCTTTTACTTAGTGAAGATTGGAACCTGTGATGAGCACTGATAAGTATACTTGGAGGACCCAAATCACCACAACATACTCAGACGATGAAATATTCCATGAATAATTTCTTCATGAGTATTACTTGTGACCCCTGTCCATTTTTCTCACTAATGCATCGAATAACCCAAAAGTTTCCATTTCCCTGTTTTTCCCATAAGGCTCTCTACAAAAATCATGAGTACTCGCTTCGGCGGAACTGGGACGATACAGAGAAGATAAGCACGACCCCTGCGCACGAATGACACGCAAAATTGTGAAGCGTTACACATTTCAGCGAATTTTCATTAAAGAAAAATTCGCTAATAGAGAGGTTACGATAAAAAGCTTTCGGGAAACTTTCTGCAGATGAGCAGAATTTGGGTCCCTAGAACCGGAAAGCAAGGTCCGTTAAAATTTTTATGTCGAGTCCGTCAATCAGCCTTTATACTCAAGTTTTTCCGGTGGAAAATCGGGAAAAACTTTCTGAAAACGCTATATTTTGCAAGTAGCAGAGCAACTGGAATGAGACGTTACATGTGGCTAGAAATAGTGCAAATAAACCTATTTTAAGTAATTTGGTACACAATATTTAGAGTTTTTTCCAAATTAAAAATAAAATCCCAAATACATGCATTGGAACAATTTAGTGGATAAAGTCCAACGCCTGACAGACAGAGTAGTTAACTGCCAGGCGTAGATTGATTCATACAACAGGTATAAACCATACATCAACAGTAACCAAACTAAATATAGACCAGGCATAAAACATACTACCCGAACCAACAATCTTGAAATCTCGGCCGCAATTATGGAAAATGACAGACGACATGAAATTAAAAATTCGCCAAGTGATTGCTATTTTACAATTATTAAAACACACTATATTTGTAGCTTTATTAACGGCCCCAAATACAGTTTTAGCGCAGCATAGATATATTATGCTGTCGTATAATATAGCAGAAATGTAAGCAAAATCAAGCAAAGTCAACAGTCAACAGTCGTGGGATATGTTTCAATGGTAATTCTACTAATTCTGTAATTACTTGTTACGTATACTTTGAATATAATATCCCGGGCATGAAGCCGACCTAAAGTATCACGCAAAAAAAGTTAGTTGGCGTGTGTCTAGATGGCGCAGGGGGCATCGCGTTTTTCCAAATTAAAAATAAAATCCCAAAGACATGCGTTGAGGCGACTTAGTGGTTAAATTACAATGCCTGACAGACAGAGTAGTTAACTGCCACACGTATATTGATTCATACAACTGGTATAAACCATACATCAACGGTAACCAAACTAAATATATACCGGGCATAAAACATACCACCCGAACCAACATTCGTGAAATCTCGGTTGCACTTATGGAAAATGATAGACGACAGGAAATTAAAAATTTGTCAAGTGATTGTTATTTAATTGGGGGATTCAATCAATTATTAAAAGACACTTTATTTGTAGCTTTATGAACGGCCTCAAATACAGTTTGAGCGCAGCATAGATATATTATGCTGTCGCATAATATAGTGGAAATATAAACAAAATCAAGCCAAGTCTCTATAAAAATGATTCTAAAACAGTTTCTTTTATCTTTAAACTTCAATATAAGAGCTCATATAAGACCGAAACAGTCGTGCGATGTGTTGCAATGGCAATTCTACTAATTCTGTAATTAATTATGACGTATACTTTGGATATAATATCCCGGGCATAAAGCCGATCTAATGTATCATGTAAACAAATCCACCTCGATGAATGTATGTTTTTTTATGTTTCATTTTGACTTTTGGAGAAACAATAGAGCACAGATTTCACACGTTTTGAACAAGCTCTCATTGTTGTTTAAAACGCATAAATGAATTTGTCACCTTTGAGTCTGAAATTATAATTTTGTTATTGTTGATATTGAAAAAAAAAAACGGTTTGATTCGATTGACTAAAACGAAATCATACTGGCGATTATTAAGGAAAAATGACTGCTACGTTTATAATTTGGCAGATACTTACTTTTCTAAATATGTATAAGGTTTCCTTCTGGAAATCTTCTGTATAACTTTAACGAAATCTGTAATATAAGTTTCTTTTAAAGAGACTTACACTATCTACAGATATAGCAAAATTAATTCTTTAGCTTCATAGAAAATTGAGTTTTGGCTATTTTTCTCAAAAGGAGTTAAAACGCAAGATTTTTTTGATAATAGAATGATATCGATGGTAGCACTTTGGAAAAAATTCTTCAAATGTGCGTATAACAGGACCTCTAAAATCGATCTTCAAGTAAGGCTAGAGTTTGGTTCTAATTAGAGCTCGTCAGTACGGTATACTAATTGCAGTGAGAACATACCTATAAAGTAATTCGTCTATGATAGGCACATCACAGCACAAAGTGAGATGTAAGATAGGAGTCGCCATCTCGTTGCGGAACCAAGTAGTATGTTGTCACGACCGCTCCAAATAACACAAAATGTTATAAAATAGAGACTGTGTACAACCAACTAACATTTAGTAAATTGTCAACCCTGGCCCATTTTCTTCCCTAATATAGGGACAATGTATGTAAGCCTACAGTATGATGATAGTTCTTTACGATAGTTACAGAAAATACAGGGCGATCAATTAAAAAAAAGCTGAGAGGATTATGAATTAGTGTTTTGACTCACCCAGTAATCGATTTAATTAATATTAACAAAGTGAATCATTTTTATAAATTTTAACAATCATTAAATAGCTACTGCTGTAATAGACCATTGTTCTTGTATTCCTTTTAAATTATACAGGGCGTTGCACTTGTTACGATTTTAATGGTAATTGGTTACAATTTTATAATACCGTGTATAACATACCACAACTTTATACCCCTGTAATGAGGAAGTGAAGCGAATTTTAAATTAAAATTAAAATACAGGGTGTTTCATTTTAAAATATATAACTTTAAAAAGGCACGTCGTTATGAAACGTCATGTAGCATTGTAACTTATTTTAAAATATGAAGCTTAATGCTTTCTACAATCTCTCTAATTTTTACTTTGGTACCTTAAAAGTCATAGAATATACTGGACTTTATCGAACTAATCAATCATCCTGTATGTATGATCTATGTATCAACCTACATATGACTTTAATTTTAATACTTATTCTTAGTAAACGGCAATTTTATGGGTAGATAAAAGAAATAAGTTTAAAAAAAAGATGAGCTTGTTAAGTTAACATTCACATCACAGGTTTTGCCATTGTCAAGAGCAAGGTCAAATCTATCTCTGTATATTTTAAAGATTGACAGTGACTGAGTGAGCCTGTTCCCAAAGGCAAAATTTTATTGCTTTTTTTTATTAAATAAAGGGGGTAAAGTAAAAAAGATGATGCAACATGGCGGTACTGATCCAACCTGATCGTTGACCAATCAAAACTTTGACCAACGTATGACCACACTGTCGTTATATAGTCACTGTAATCACAACCAAATACTCCAAAAAACAATAATGTACCGCTTTTGGTCTTGTGGGCATTCATAGCCTTAGATATAGACAAAGACATGGACACATTTATTTGACCACTTTTTACACTTAAAAATTCAATAATTATGGCAAGTCGAAATACACTAGAAAAAATCCAAGTTTTAAGAGTACACAACAAAATACACAGTACATAAATTAGTTAAAATGAACTATACAATAAGTGAACCTTGTAAAATACAAATTACTACATGTGCGAGATACAAACACTATAGCACTATGGAGGCATCCATGTACTCACGGACTGAATAGTAAGTGTTTTGCTCAAAGTAATGCTTTATAGCATTTTTAAATTTCCCATAATCTAAGGACTTTATATGAACTGGTAGCTTATTATATAAGGCAATATGCAAATAATTATATACCGATTTTGTAGTCTAAATCTCTGCGGTCGTATTAAACTAGCCAATCTTGTACTATAGTTATGGTATGCAGAATTTAACTGATAATCAAATTTATCCCTGTGTATATTCAATAACTGACTAAAGATGTATATCGTGGGAAGAGTCATAATTCCCAGACTAATAAAGTACGGCTTACAGTGTTCACGGGAGCCAACTCCAGCAATCAACCTAACCACTTTTTTTTTGGAGCCTGAAGATTTGTATATAATTTGATGAATTACTCCACAAATGAGTGCCATATGATAGGTGGCCGTGAAATGGGGAGAAATAGGCTGCCATAAGTGAACTTTTGTCAACCGAATTCCTCAACCTCCTGATCACAAAAATTGAGATTGACAACTTATTCTTCAACAGAGAAAGATGAGCATCCCACTTAAGGGCTCCATCTATAGTAATGCCAAGACGGTTAGCCCCATTTATCACCGACACCTCCGGAGTTGTGGAAAATATTACCGTAACAGTTTTTTCTTTGTTTAATTTGAAGTTGTTCTGTGTAAACCACAATTCTGACAATTTCCCAGTAGATATCATTTCAATGTTCAGCTTTTTTGAGTCGCAGCTTTGGCATATAAGCGACGTGTCATTAACAGACGCAGCGACTCTGTGAAATGAAATAGAATAACTCGTTTATGTAGACTATAAAGAGTATCGGCACCAAGACAGAACCCTGCGGCACCCCACTTCCCACAGCCCCAATATTCGATATCTCCCTCATTAAATGAGACGCGCTGCTTTCTCATATGTAAGTATGAACTTATTAACTTTAACGGCGGGCCCCTAACACCATATCTGAACAATTTCTCAATCAACAGGTCATGGTAGATACAGTCAAAGGCCTTGATTAGGACACAAAGCGTAAGACCGACATGATTACCCACCCCAAGACCCGCAACTATATCCCCAACAACCTTGCTGACTGCCTGCACAGTCGAGCGCCGCCTTCTGAAACCGAACTGACAGTCACTCAACAATTCCCCACTTTCAAAATATTGGCTGAGTCGTTTGTAAATTATTATCTCAAATATCTTTCCAAACAGTGGTACAATAGAAATAGGGTGGTAATTTCCCAAGCAATTTACATCAGCTTTTTTTAGCAAACATATTACCCTAGAAATTTTAAAATAATCCGGAAAATTCCCCTGAGATACACAAAGGTTAAATATATGTGTCAACGGCGACCCCAATTATTCCTTCATTTCCTTGACAATAATGTTATATATATATATATATATATATATATATATATATATATATATATATATATATATATATATATATATATATATCAAAAGCATTTGACCTTTTAAGATAATTAGTGGCGTCCAAGACTTCACTTTCTAGAACGGGCAGCATAACAAAAGAAATACAGGTCATCGGAATTGCAGAAAATAGCTGCCTTTGTAGCTCCTAGTTTACTGGTAGTGTTTTTACAATGTCAGCTGCCACCGATACAAAAAATCTTATCAGCTGTTAGTTTGCTATCCAATTTTGACGCTCTGTAAAATTTTAGTTCATAATTTATGACCTTCCATACGTCCCTTGCTTTATTTTTTGAAGTGGCTATAAAGTTACTAAATGCCTGTTTTTTTTTGCTAAAATTATGGTATTTCTATAGTTCTTTAATAACAGCTTGTATACTTCCCTATCCGAAGAGTCACTAGTTACATCAGCTATCACCTTAACACTTGAAGCACATGTTCTCCTATCTCTCACTTCTTGAGTGAACCAATGCACAGGCGGTTTATTAGAATTTTCATATTTCAGGGGAAAATTGTGAAGTATGAAACTTTGACAAATATTGGTTATACCTGTGGCCAAATATTCAATATTGTTTGACTCATAAAAAAGAGACCAATCGATGCCCCCAAGATAATCTTGGAAGTCCTGAATCCCCCGACAAGTTATCTTTCTAACCTTTCGTTGTTGTCGCTTACTATTCACGTCGACTTTTACTTGAATAACCTGTCCGTAATGGTCAAAGAGGCATGGATCAACCACTGCGGCAGTAATGCAACGCTCATTGATATTTGTCAATATATTGTCAATACAACTACCAAACCCATTTAAGACCCTAGTGAAACCCGAGATTTTAGCTGCTATAGCATAACTTTCAATTATGCAGGTTAGATCTGATAACACTCTAGAAAAACCGGCAAAATTTATATTAAACTCTCCTAAAATTATAATTTGATTATACTTGTCGTTAAAATCATACAATAACTTATCTAGCATACACTTTCTTCTTATACTTCTAATCACCAAACGGATGTTCTTCTTTTAGAATTATGTTAACGTATATTTTGTTAAACAACTAAACGTTTTCAGTAAAATAGATTTTACCTTTAACTTTATTATTGCAGCAGCACTTCGTCCAGTTTATATCGTCCAGCCAGAGAAACTAATTCAAGACAAATCCAGCTCAATCGACAGTATTTCCAATCATCATCATGGAACTCCAATGACGTACAGAAGGTACGATAGAGGCAGATCTTTCTCCCCACCTAAGGAAACTTACCGAAATCCGAACCCAACGGGGACAAGAGCTGACTATTCTGACCAAGAATTAGGCGGTAGCTTGTCTAGGAGAAATAGAAGACTGGGTAAACATAAGGAAGTATTTAGGAAAAGCTTTTCGTCGGAGCAGCTTTATTCCAATACTAACAAGTTAAGGGAAGGATATCCATTCTCGCTCTCAAGCGGATCATCGTCAACTTCAACAGGTAAATGAATTTGTTATGCATTTTATCTCTTCTTCCTTACTAAGTGAAAATTGGAACCTGTGATGAGCACTGATAAGTGCACTTGGAGAACCCAAATCACCACAACACATTTTTTAAAGCCCTGACGATCGTTTCACTAACAAAGTTAGCGTCGTCAGAGGATGGAAAATTCTAAACTACTTACAACTAAACATCACATATTATTCTAAGTCTTAGGTAAAGACCGATAAAGAGAGGGACGAAATCCCATGAAAATTGTCTGTGTATTGTATTTTAATTGCCGAACGAGATTTTGATCTCCCCTTATAACTTTAACTGCCGAGTTTCGGAATATTTTCTACGTCAAATAGAGAGTACAAGCAAAGGGCTATAAATCAATGGCGGACCTCGGTTTAAGAAATTTTTATTTTTTTAATTGCCTTAAAAATATAAATACTTTCGTAAGCATCTAACTTCGCTGGTTATCTGACATTTTTGATAAGTTTCAGATTTAGCGTTCCTTTCTAGGGTGCTAACTGTATACCAAATTTGAAGATGATGTCCTAATTCGTTCGAAAGTTATTGCGCTTTCTAACAGACAGACTTACAGGCCGGTAGACCGATAGGCAAAAAAGTTTTCGTTCCAGAAACAAGTTTTCTATATGTTTTGAGACTTTTTATGCCCTTTAAGCAAAAAAAACAATGCGAAATTTCTGTCACCTATATTTTACCCCCACACATTCTACCACTCATACAATTGTTTGATGTTTGATGAAATTGAAAGTTCTCTAATAAACAAACCTTAAAACGTTATATTACTAGAATTTTAATGAAAAAAATTCAATTTTTATCAAATCACCCCCCAGCCACCTCCTACCCATTGGATAAATTTTCCACAAAAACAAATTTTTTTAAAATATTATTGGCTGCGGCATCTCAGGCCATTAGCACATTCATTTCCCATCATTAAATTTTTTACAAATTTTCCAGACAAAGTCAACTTGGCTCGCCCAGGAATCGAACCCGGGACCTCTCGCTTAGCAGGCTGGCACCTAGCAACCTGCGCCACGAGGACGTCACACAAAAACAATTTGAACCGTTCGTTCGTCGGGTGCTAACTGTATATCAAATTTGAAGACGATATATTGATTCGTTCTAAAATTATCGTGGCTACTAACGGACAGACATACCGACTGACAGACAAAAAAGTTTCGTTTTCAAATCACGTTTTCTATATGTTTTGACAGTTTTTGCGACGTTTAAGCGAATTTTTTTTTGAAATTTCTGTTACCGATCTCATATTTTAACAAGTATTGATGAGGTGGAAGTAATGGAAATTTAATTTCTCATTTAACACTCTGTATCTTTTTTATTGGTGAATTTTCATTACGAAAATTCACTAGTAGAGAGGTAGCGATGACGACACTTTTGAAAAATTCATTCAAATGAGCGCGAATTAGGGCCCCGAGAACCCAAATCCAAGGCCAGTTAAAAACTTTATATATATATATATATATATATATATATATATATATATATATATATATATATATATATATATATATATATATATATATATATATATATATAACCGATAACTCAAAAAAACGTCACCAATCGAAACCAAATTTGGCAAAAAAATGCAAAAAACCCAATATCTTTTTAATTACTAGAAATATTAAACTACAGGCACGTACACATTGTACAAGTGGTCCTACCTACCAAATTTGAATTCAACTGGTTCAGTAGATCTTGAATTATCGCTAAATAAAAATTCAATAATCTACGATATGACCTGAAATTACCTCTAAATGGATGCCTATACTGTTAGACAAGGTCAGACATATAAATTAGGGTTCCGCTGCCGTTGCAAACAAAATCGTCAAATTAAGTTTTAAACAGACAGGCTACGAAAATATGTCACAATAAACAATCGGCGGGGTTGCTATTTACGACAACTCACATCTAAATCTGTAGATGTCAGAACAATGTAAATAATCTCCATCTCTCTAGCACGTACACATTGTACAAGTGGTCCTACCTACCAAATTTGAACGCAATGGGTTCAGTAAATCTTGAGTTATAACTGAATAAAAAATCATATCTAGAATATAACCTGAAATTACCTCTAAACGGATGCCTATAATGTTACACAGGGTTAGACAGATAAATCAGGGTTCCGCTGCAATTGCAAACAAAAAGTATGTCACAATAAACAACCGGCGGGGTTGCCATTTACGACAACCCTAAACTGAATCTGTAGTTATCAGAAAAAATGTAAATAATTAAAAATATTAACGAAAGTGATTAAATTATGTATAAATATTAGGCTTACCATTTTCACGGCATTTAAAAGCTATCTCCATCTCTCTACTATAATCTGACAACACCATTATTTGTCAATTGTTAACTGACAGGAGTCATGAGAGAAACGTGTACGTTCTGCGCATAACCTCGAAATCGACTCTGATAATACCTTACAATCTCAGAATATAAAACAACTACCTATATTCTAAAGTTAATACAAATAATAGATAAAATAATAATCCAACTTTTCATTTTAACATAACTTTAACGAATGCCTTTGGCCGTCCACTGTGACTGTAGTATATTATGATTCAAACATCCAATCAAACAAATAAGAAAGTGGTTATGTACATCAGATTCAGGTCCTCAATCAATGCATGTAGGTATTGTATTACTAAAGTGAAACAAAATGATTTCAAGAAGAAATATACCTACCTATTTTTGTAAAAATATTTCAGATAGTGATAACTCAATTTCCCATTAAACTAGAATCTTCAGTTTTGATACATAGTAAAACCCATATAAAGGCAGCGTGGGTACTAGATTTGAAAAATAACCTATTTGTTATTTTGTTTGCAGAAACTGATTCGGTTGAGTTGACTAAAATGGATCAGCCAAGCGATTGATAAGGGAAAATACTTGCCACGTTTATAATTTGGCAAGTAAATTCCTTTTTCGAAATAAAAATTAAATTTTCGGTAAATTTGCAGTTTAGCACATGGGGAATCCTAGAAAAAGATTTTCAGAAACATGCTTAGAGCCCTTTCTGAATGCACATATACCAAGAAAAATTTCTTGCAAACGGCTCCTAAGAAAGTTACAGGACCAGGAATAAATAGTGGTGCTGGGCGGAGAAGAAGATAAAAAGGAAATCTGAGCGGAAAGTTCGAAAAAACCAGCTTAGTTGGACCTCTATAAGCTACCTTTTACCAATTTTGCAGTTATACTTCCTTAAAAACCTGTTTAATTCGCCCAGAATCCTTATTCACCGCAGGTCCCGCAACTTTCTTGGGGGTTGTTCCGAAGAATTTTTTCTTGTTTATATTGTTCTTGTTTATGCATCGAGGGTGATTGTAGGCATGTAGAAGGGGAAGGAGAACCCCCGTGACCAAGCCGAGAACCAAGATGTTCAATTTATGTTTAGATTGTTACCTCATTTCATGAAATGAATTTGAGGTTGCCTTGTTTGTCAGTCTTAAAAGGAGAGCTACAATATTTTATCATTTAAAAAAGTGTGGATACAGCAACAGTAAATAAGCTATGAAGAGGGTCTGAGTGCAACAAGTACATTGTGGTAGAGATTTTCGTAAAAAGATTTCAAATCTGATAACTCAATTTCCCATTAAGCTATAATCTTTTATCTTGAGCCATAGTAAAACCTATGTAAAATACCTTTTTGGTTGTTTTGTTTGCAAAAACTAGTTCGATTGGGTTGCTAAACCAAAACCACCCAAGCAGTTAATAAGGAAAAATACATGCCATATTGATAATTTGGCAGGTACATTCCGTTTGTAAATATTTTTTTTCTGGAAAACTTTTGTAACCTTAATGAAACTTTTTAAAAGCGACTTGCAGTATTGACATATAATGGGTTTTCCAATAGCGACATAACAACTTTGTATTTTAATACCAACGCATTCTTAAACTTTTTTCAGGATCTATCAATGTCAAAACGTCAGGCGAGGTGTACATTTTTATCATGGTGAAGTTCACGAACGAGCAGCGTTTGGAAATTGTTCAAAACTACTACCGAAATTCTGAGGCGGTCGCAACTTTAAGAGCGCTGACTTCAATTTTCGGTCGTAATAATCGTCCCACCAGACAGGCTGTGCGTGCTATAGTGGATAAATTCGAGCCAAATTATTAACTATTAGATGTTCCTGTGTGAGTGAGATGACGCACTTGTCGCAATATCGAAAATATCGCAGCTGTAAGGGCTTCAGTTCAAAATGATCCAAATCAGTCGATTCCAGGCCGTTCACAGGAATTGGGACTCTCTCAAACCACATTGTGGCAAATTTTGAGTAAAGATCTTGATCTACACCCTTACAAAATACAACTAACTCAAGAATTAAGTGCCGAAACTTCTGCGATTGGGCTCTGGAAAAATTTAACGAAAATCCTGAATTTCATCGAAAAGTCATCTTCAGCGATGAAGTTCGTTTTTTGCTGAATGGCTTTATCAATAAACAAAATATGCGTTATTGGACAGCAACAAACGCACATGTGCTTGAAGAGACTCCATTGTATCCACAAAAAGTGACCGTGTGGTGCGGATTTCATGCCGGAGGTGTGATTGGCCCATATTTTTTTGTCGTGAGTGCCTTGTTATGGTCAATGCAGTTCGCTATCGTGCCATGTTGGAAGACTATTTTTCGACAGAATTGGATGGACCTAACATCAGTGATATGTGGTTCCAACAAGATGGTGCCACATGCCACACAGCTGGTCAAACAATCGATCTATTGAAGGGAATGTTCGGTAACCGTGTAATCTCGAGAAATGGTCCGGTCGAATGGCTCACTCATGTGATTTAACGCCATTGGATTTCGATTTATGGGGTTACGTTAAGTTCTTGGTTTATGCCAACAAGCCAACAACGTTTGAGGAGCTCAGAAACAATATCACACGTGAAATTGGCAACGTCCCAGCCGATATATGTGAAAGAGTGTTGGAAATTTGGCTCCAAAGAATCGATCTTTGCAAACGTGCTCGTGGTGGTCATATGAATTAGATTAAATTCCATATTTAAATGTAAAATTTGTACTGCACATATAGACGACCTCGTGGCGCAGGTTGCTAGGTGCCAGCCTGCTAAGTGAGAGGTCCCGGGTTCCATTCCTTAGTGAAATAGTGAATGATGGGAAATGAATGTGCTAATGGCCTTAGATGCCGCATCATTAATATTATTAGAAAAAATACTGCACATATAATAAGTTTCAGCACAATACCTCAATTATTATGTGTTTTATTTAAATACAAAATTCTTATGTCCTTATTGAAAAACCCTATGTATCAAATTTTAATTTTCTAGCTCCATGGAAAATAGAAATTTTTTCAAGTAATCGCTTACTGGGGCCTCTAAAACTAATCTCCAACATCCATTTAAATTTAAAGAATTAGTTTTCATAATATACTTTAATATTAGTGTACAATTCTTATGAAAATTCACTACAATTATGCACTTGCTGCGTCCCGACCATTTTTAAGCTTTTCAACTAAGGTAAGTTTGGCCAAATTGTTATATTTTAATGCCAAAAATCTACTACTGCTCTGTTTACCGTTACTTTTAGACCAGTGTGTACGAAAGCCACCAATAATTATTTAGATTGTTAGGAATCTTTTAGGCCGCATCGCAAAAGACATTGGAAAAAGTATATATGTACAATTCTCTAATGAAGTAGACAATACAACTCAAATATCGCATAAATAATAAAACACCACACCGGTGATATTTTGTTCCATCAACCATTTAATATTATCGAAGATTCCACGTACGAATCATGTCAATGCTAAATGAGAACCGATGAAACGGGGTGTTAATAAATCGGCATAGCTTCATTGTTAAATCAACCCTCAAAGTTCAAGGTTATTAGGTATAGAAGTATAGAACCCCCGTCATTATAACTGAGTGTAGGTCGCTTTATAATTCGGCCAGTGTTTGTGATATTAAGATTTATTACATTTCATTAGTTATCTGCCTGGTCATCATAAGTTGCTTGAAACATTGAACTTATCACCTTCTAGATTTACAACTGATAAACTGGCATGTACTGAAATTAAAATGATGGGGTGTTAAAATGATATTTATCATAATAACCACTTATCGATGTTTATTTAAGCCCTTGACTTTTATTTACAGTGATAATTTATATTAGAAGGCTCTCGTAAATTAACTTTTGCGTTTGGGCTACCTCTAACTTTAATAATTTTTATTACCTTTAAAGCGTTGAATATAGGGGTGTCTGCAACTGTTACCTAAAGAGGGTTGAATGTAAGAAATGCACAAATTATTAAATTTTTCGTAAAAAAAACTAAAAAACAAAACAAAACGTTCAAAAATGTTTATTCAGTTAAGTAAGTGTTCAAATTGTTGACTACCAGCTTCCATACAAAAGTAGAACTTTTGTTCAAAACGAGCTCTGACATTCTGGAGCATTTGTGGAGTTATTAGACGGCATTCTTCAACAATGCGTCGTCGTAATTCTTCCAGTTACTCCGGTTCTGTTGCGTAAATTCTACTCTTTAAATGTCCCCATAGAAAGAAGTCTAAAGGAGTTAAATCCGGTGATCTAGGGGGCCACTCAATAGCACCTCTACGCCCAATCCATTGCTTTGGAAACTCTCTGTTCAAAAACTCCCTAACATGTTGTGCAAAATCCGGAGGAGCTCCATCTTGTTGAAAGACTAATTGATTTTCTTGATAGCGATCATCATTTTGAACAATGTCAATTAGTAGAGGGTAAACGATATCTTCTAGTAATTCCAAATACGTTTCGCCACTCAAATTGCCATCAAGAAAAATTGGTCCGATTAAACGGTCTCCAAAAATGCCAGTCCAGTGCTCAAAGTTGGGTCTGCAGCAATTTGTCCTAAACCTCCAATCTCAGTAGGCTCATTTCTAAGCGGAAATTCACGTTCAGGATTCCGTTTTTTGTTGGCTACTGAACCACTTTGTCGAAACTTTGCAACTAACTCCAAAATGTATTTTCTGTTAACGTGTCTGTTCGGATGTCGTTCATTAAACCAATTTGCGGTACGGTTGGCACAGTCATCGTTTTTGAAAAAAAAAAGAGTAATTATTTCAACTCTTTTTTCTACAGAATACACCATTGTGAAATTAATTTTCGGTAGTACTATCAAGTATCAAACCGACCGATAAACTGAAATAATAAACCGCATTTCTTTTATTCCGATAAGAAATGTTCTGATAGTCAATTTCTTGTTTACAAACCAACAAAACATCGACTATCAGCACATTTCTTATCGGAATGAGTGAAATGCGTTTTTGCATCTTCAACTGAGAAATATTTTTAAACGAGTTGATAAAACTTCCAAAATAATTAGTGTGCTGAATTCAGAAAAGAAAGATCTTTCAAATGATGTAACACTCGGCCCATGTTGCCTATTCAACATATAGGGTTGTTATCACCACCCTTAAGGGGTTGATGTGACAAAGTTTCCCAAGAAGTTTTGTGTTTTCTTTAGAAAAAAATGTATATCACCGGAAATAATACAGTAAGAGCAACCATCATTGTCCCTCATTTTACTGAAATATTTCCAAAAAGTTCATTCAAAATAGAAGCTTTTTCTGATGCTTTGTCAGTAGTTTTAGTTAGACTGAAGAAAAAACTTTGTACGCATTTTTAGGCATTTGCGGACACGGAGGAGTGTGCGATTTGGCATAATTAAAGTTCATTTGAAGGAGTGTAAAAAGATAAAATGTATGTACAATATCACACCGATAATTCAGAAAATAATGGTCGGATTTTGATTGAATTCGGTCAATACCTTCCTTTTGCAAGTAGCTTGAATAAGTTCGTCAGCCAAGAAAATCGGCCCAGGCTTTCCCGGAAAATTTTGTGTTTCTTTTAGAAAAAAAAATATATCACAGGAAATAACAAACTAAGAGCAACCAAATTTGGTACGCATGTTTATGACATTATAGCGAATTTACCTACCAAAATATGGCTCTGTAGGTTGGAAGAAAAAAAGTTATACGCATTTAAAGAAAAATAATTTTAAAGGTTTTCCTCAAAACGTCCAAGTCGCGACATAAAACGTCAAAATTGGCAACAGTTGGGCAAAGAACCTGAAACTAACACGAGTTATGAAAAGAAAATATCTCAAGAACAATGTTTTACATAGCCTGATGTCTTAGTTTCAACCGTCATTGTCCTTCATTTTACTAAAATATTTCCAGAAAATTCATTTCTAATAGACCCTTTCTCTGATGCTTGGCAGTAGCCTTAGCTATAGAGTTTAAGGTTTAATGGTATATAATTTTTGTTGAATTTTCGTAAAAAATCCATAAAGCTCTATATATCTGTTACTATACAAGATATGAAAAAAATTATATCCCAAAAAAAAACAAAAATAATTTTCTACAGAAACTATCACAATTCTAAAACTACTGCTGTTCTTTTTTAAGCCAAAATTTTTTTTGTCTGAAATTAAGCTCAAATTGTGCCTGCTTATACTTTAAACTTAGTTAAATTTCGGAGTAAAATCAGTTCTTATGTAAGTCAACAATTTTATGCAAAGAGGTTTGAAGACTGTCCCAAAAAAACAAAAATAATTTTCTACAAAAACTATCACAATTATAAAACTACTGCAAATATCGAGTTACAGATTATTTGATTTTTATCTATTAACGTTACTTCATATTATATTTGAGTTTTATCGAATTTGGCGGACTTTCATTTTTTCGCAATTTTTCCATACTATATGTCGTGATCTTTTTTGAGCCAAAATTTTTTTTTGTCTGAGATTAAGCTCAAATTGTGTCTGCTTATACTCTAAACTTAGTTAAATGTCGGAGTAAAATCAGTTCTTATGTAACTCAAGAGTTTTTCAATGTAGAGAGATTTGAAGACTGTCCCAAAAAAACAAAAATAATTTTCTACAAAAACTATCACAATTCTAAAACTACTGCATATATCGAGTTACAGATTATTTTATTTTTATCCATTAACGTTACTTCATACTATATTTGGGTTTTATCGAATTTGGCGGACTTTTATCTTTTCGCAATTTTTCCATAAATCTTTTTTGAGCCAAAATTTTTTTTGTCTGAGATTAAGCTCAAATTGTTAAACTTAGTTAAATGTCGGAGTAAAATCAGTTCTTATCTAACTCAAGAATTTTTCAATGCAGAGAGGTTTGAAGACTGTCCCAAAAAAACAAAAATTTTCTACAAAAACTATCACAATTCTAAAACTACTGCAAATCTCGAGTTACCGATTATTTGATTTTTATCTAATTTATATCTGATGCTTTGGCAGTAGTCTTAACTAAAGTGTTTATCGTTTAATGGTATATAATTCTTGAGCTACATCTTAAAAAAATATTTCTACAATCACAGGTTTGGCCCATAAGTCGTTGGTGATACAAATTTTCTTCTTTTTAATCCAGCACGCCGTATGTTATTGCATTTTTGCATTTTCCATCGAAATATAATGGATGTTTGTAAGAAAAGAAATTCGGGACGCAGCAAGTGCGTTATGGTAGCGAATTTTCATTAAATGTTTCAAATTTGAATAGCTCAATTTGCTACCAACCTATAAGGTTGACCAAGAAACCAGTTTTTTCGGGAACACTTTAAGTTTACTTGCGGAAATTTTTGTACATTTTCAAACAATAAAGTTACTTTGATGAAACATGGCACATTATTTTTGCTATATAGGTTATACTGGTAATCAAATTTGATGCCTGTTTTTGTTAAAAAAAAACACATATAGTTGCTATTAAAAACAATTTTATGGAAATTCACTACCATAACGCACTTGTTGCGTCCAGACTTTTTAATCTAAAATAGACGTGTTGCAACCTTCAAATTTTTAAATGGGAAGTAAGGGGCTTGTGATATCTCATTTGAAGGATCTCTTCATTTTCTATTCAAAAAGGCTATGGTTTTAAAATTTATCACAAAAATTAATAGTAAAACAAAGAAATTTATCAGATTGAAGAAATTCGCTACAACAAACTACATTTTTTTAATGTATTTTACTATTACCAAAATACATTAAGTTATACATGTATGTATGTATGCATGTACAATAATATGGGATGGCTTCGGAAGATAATTCTTCCATTCACCACAGACTTTAATAAATTCGTTGTTACAGGAAATATCGATATATATATATATATATATATATATATATATATATATATATATATATATATATATATATATATGTATATATACATAAATAACTTATAGATATAAAGTACAAAGAATAATAATAAAACTAATAATAACTAATATAACTAAACATTAAATGAAGGACTTCTCTCCAGACAACAAATTTATTTAAACATATTTCCCGACGTGTTTCCACCCACTAAGAGGTCATCTTCAGAGGATACATTTTTTAATTCTTGAAAATTGTTAAAACCATACAAAATGTTCAACGGGTAGAAAAGTTCAGGTATTACACTAGAGGTTCAGTCACAAAAGCCCTGGTTCTCTAAATCCTGTGACAAGGTCAGACCTGAAAAGGTCAAAGCTCACAAAACGCTTCCACACAATCCCAATCAAGAAAACCGTCAAGCATTTAACAACGCAAGAAACCGCTATGTCCGCATTCTTTCTGAGGCAAAAAATTTGTTTAATAACCACATCAAAAACAAAGTCCTCTGAAGCTCCAAGGGCAGCAAACCCTTCTGGACTCTTGCTAAATCTATTGGGAATAATTTCTGCAAGAGCACGTTTTTCCTTCTCCTCCGAACCTCCAAACCTTAAGGTCCAGAATTAACAAGTAGCCTCTTTCGCCCCTGTCGACACTCACCGTATGATAGTATTTAGGCTGTAAACCTTCGTGGTGTGTTGTTGAAATATATAAAAAAAAAAACCCGACAGACCGACCGACCGACAGTTAAAAACAAATTCGTTCCAGAATCAAGTTTTCTGTATGTTTTAAGACTTTTTACCCCGTTTTACCAAAAAAAAAAAGATTCGAAATTTCTGTCCCGATATTCCACCCCCAAAAATTCAACCCTAATTTAATTTTAGCACAGAACACCAGGTGTTTTATGAAATTGAAAGTTTTCTAATAAACAAACCCTAAAACGTTATATTGCTCGAATTTTAACGAAAAGATGTCAATTTTCACCACATCACCCCCCATTCATCCCCTACCCTCTGGAGCGATTTTACCCGAAAACAATCCGAACGGTTAGTTTGTCGGGTGCTAACTGTATACAAAATTTGAAGACGATATCTCAATTAGTTCTAAAGTTATCGTGGCTACACACAGGCAAACATACAAACCGACAGACCGACATACCGACAGGCAAAAAAATTCGTACTTAAATCATGTTTGATACTTTTTACGACGTTTAAGCTAAAAACAATTTTTGAAATTTTTGTGGCCGATGGGATACTTCCACACGTTATGACGATGTGGAAGTAAAATATATAATAATAAAAACTAAGTTTCGAAAGTATTATTGCTTTATTTTGTAATTAATAATCTTGTTAATTTCAGGATCTACTGGTCGCAAGGGTGTTTGGTCGAAAGATTTTAGATCAAGTATACCAATACCAATTCATCCGGATCACAAACTGAGGTTAAGGGTATCAAGAAACCAGGCTACTTTAACGGCACCTTTACTTGCCCAAGATCCTATTCATAGGTAAGTGTTTTAAAGATAGATAAAAATATATACAGATGTAGAGGTTTGTGCCCTGGCGCCACAAGTGCTCGTTTTCTTCTCTACGACCGGTTTCTCTTTTTGCGACATCAACAGGCAGGAGAAAACATTTTCTATTAATAATAATTTCACTTAAACATTTGTTAACATTTTTTTACATGAATTATATAATTCATGTAATTCATAATGCAACAAAATAATGTACCAAAGTAGTGTGCGTTTCTCTGAAACAAAATACTTGAACCAAATTCAGCAATTTCGAACATCCAAATTTAAGTTGTCAATGTCATCGTGGAAATTTTGGTTTTTATGTTTGGATCTAAGTTTTCAGAATTGCGTCTTGGACAAGAACAAGTTTAAAACTTATTTGTGAAGGCACTAAAAAGCGAAAAATAGCTAGATTACTGGTTTAATTCAAAAGACAAAAACGAATTTAAATAAAATAGTGTTATATGCGCTACCTACTTATCTGCGTAAAGTCGGTGCCAAGCAAGTTAGGTAGTAGATATAGGCTAGGTCCACTCGCGCCACATCGCAAGTTCCACCCCTTTAGGAGTGTACCTTTTCAAAGAAAAAACATTTTTTAATTGGTCCAACATTTACGAAAATGTCGGTGAACATATATAAAAAATACATACAGATGAACAACGAACCGCCTCCTTTGTTGGAGTCTGTTAAAAATACCTTTTCTATGTAACACAGAAGTAGTCTTAGAAACTTTTTTTCTAAATTTGCCTTTGAGTACTAGCTCAGTCAGCCACTCTCCAGATATCCAATTTTATCTAGCAATATTTATCATTTACATAGGTGTGTTGTATTATAATAAGGAAATATTATGTGGAAGTTTTCTGTATACGTCCAAGAACAGCAATTAGGTATAATGCTCACCCCCTGAGGTGATAACAGTACCAACTGTCTAGGTCTAACTAAACAAATTTGTATCACAAACGACTTATGGGCCATCCTGTCATCGTCAAAATAATTTTATAAGATGCAGCTCAAGACACTCTATAATTAACTTATACAATTTGTTCTTGTATCTTGTATAATAACGGATATATTGAGCTTGTATCTATAGGTTTCTCTACTTAATGATCTTCTCGTTGTATTTTATCTCTAGATTATTAGTATTTGGAATGGTGACATCAATCAGCGTCACTTGGTTGCAGGACTTATCCACTATTATTACATCTGGCCTGTTGTGGGCAACTGGTTGGTCTGTGAGCACGGTCCGTTCCCTGTACAACCTGTATTCTGAGTTCTCTAGAACATGCTCAGGAGTGTATCTATAGTAGGGCACCTTCATCATCATCATCATCAATCAGCCCTCTGCGTCCACTGCTGGACATAGGCCTCCCATAGTTGAGTCCATTCTTTTCTGTCTTGAGCGCTACGAATCCAGTTTTTTTGTAATTTTTGTAATGTCGTCTGTCCAGCGAGTTGGTCTTCCTCTGCTTCTTTTATCGGATCTGGGTCTCCATTCAAGTAATCGTTTTGTCCACCTGTCATCTTGCATGCGAGCCACATGTCCCGTCCATTTCCACTTGAGTTTTGCCACATGTACGACCACATCAGTCACTCCTGTTCTTCTGCGTAATTCTTCATTTCTAATGTGGTCACGTAACGAAACGCCAAGCATCGACCTCTCCATTTTGCGCTCTGCTACTTTCAGTTTCTTAGCAGAAGCGTTTGTAAGGGTTAGTGTTTCGGCGCCGTAGGTCATAACCGGTAGAACACATTGGTTGAAAACTTTTCTTTTCAAGCATATCGGAAGGTCGCCTCTGAAAACGTCTCTAAGTCTGCCGTAAGCCGCACAGGAGAGTATAACTCTTCTGTTTATCTCGCATGTTTGGATGGTTTTGGATATGCTTATCTCGTGGCCCAAATATGTGTATTTATCTACCCATTCCACCTCAGAGTTTTCAATAATTAGGTTGTTACTAGGGACGAGGTTTGTCATAAATTTTGTTTTTCGATGTTCATTTTTAGACCTACTGTTGCACAGACCTCCTGAAGTTCCTGTAGCATCACTCTAATATCTTCCAAGTTGTCAGCTAGTAAGACAATGTCGTCTGCAAACCGTAAGTTTGACAGACTTTGGCCGTCTATTCTTAGACCTTTTTGGTCCCAATCTAGCTTCTTGAACACATACTCCAGGACGGTGATAAACAGTTTTGGAGACATCGTATCTCACTGGCGTACTCCTCTCCCAATTTTTATAGGAGGGTACCTTACTAAGATTTAAAAGTCCCAATTTCAGAGCCAGTTCTTGATGCAGTATTTTAGCAAATGCGCCGTGCCCCTCTTTATACTCTGTTGCAGCAAACGCTTGACATCCTCCAGTGACGTGCTGGATAGCCTCTGATGACTGACAGTCAAATCTACATTCGTCATCTTGGACCGAATTATTTCCAACTATATACTTCAGGCAGTTTCTTGTTGCGATAACCTCATCTGGTATGGTCAGCAAAAACCCCTCTTTCACTGGAAGCATATGTCCGGACACCAACCAGTAGTTCGTGGCCCATGGAGAGGCTTCTGCTTCCAAGATTGCAGTCTGGTCTGATCAGTCCGATTTCGACTTTGTATTTCATTTTCTTTTAATTATAGCGGTGTTCTGCCTCGTATATGGCACGGTGTAGTTCAGAAGTAAGCACCTGCTGATGGAAATGTGTACGCAGGTTCACTATCTGCTGGTCCAACTGCTTACCAATATCCAACACTCCTCTTCCACCTTGGTGTCTAGGTAGGGTTACTCGCTCGATAGCGCTACGGGGGTGATGCTTTTTGGTTTTTGTTAGGAGTGTTCGCAGCTTCCGTTGTAGATTTTCGATGTCCGTTTTACTCCAATTCACAATACCAAATGAGTAGCTAAGTGCAGCACATGCATATGTATTCAGAGCTTTAGTCAGGTTCTTGCTGTTAGGATGTGATCGCACCACTTGCTTTACTCGTTTGGTAACTTCATTTGTCAGGTCGTTCTTCATTACCGAGTACTTTATTTTCCTCGCTTGCTATATTCCCAGGTATTTATAACACTCTTCTTCATTCATCGATGCGATTTGCTGGCCGTTCTGCATTTCATATATACTTGGTTGTATTTTCCCTCTGACTACACATAAGTGTGACATTTGCCAAGCCCAAACTGCATGTCAATACCTCTGGAAAACCCTTCCACGATTTTAAGGAGTTGTTCCAGGTGGTTCTTTGTGTAGCCCATCAGCTTAAGATCATTCATATACAGCAGATGATTTAGCCTCATTTGCTCCATGCCATTGCTTTTTATACTGAAGCCATATCTGGTGAAGTTCAGGCGGTTTGATAGTGGATTCAATGCGAGGCAGAACCACAATGGGCTTAGCGAGTCGCCTTGAAATATGCCTCTTCTAATTAGTATCGTGTTGGTTACGATGTTATCACCCGTTTGTACCCGTAATTGAATCTTTGTTCTCCAGGTGGACCTTCTGTGTTTAAGGAATCTCAGGATGTAAGTATCGATCTTATAGATTTACAGCACACTTATAAGCCATTCGTGTGGAACTGAATCAAATGCCTTTTTGTAATTCACGTAGGCAGCAAGGAGATTTCTTCGTTCATTGTAAGCTTGATTGAACACAACCGAATCAATTATTAGCTGTTTTTTTGCATCCGATAGATCCTTTGGCATACACTTTTTGCTGGCTCTCAATTATGTTGTTTCGTTCGCAGTGCGTATATATGCGTTTCTCAAGGCAGATTGTGATCAACTTATATAGGGCCGGAAGATGAGTTATTGGTCGGTATCTGCCGGGGTCTGCAGAACAATGCTGGTCCTTTGGATGAAGATACGTGTCTCCTTGTGTGAAAAAGAAATGGCATCTTCTTTGGGTCAAGTATAACATCATCTATTAACAACGTCAATAGACGATGTGTACATCGAAGTTTCTTCAGCTAAAATTTTGTACGCCATCAAGGCCGGGTGCCTTCCAACTATGAAGCTTTTTAATTACCTCGGAGACTTCATCTGTGGTAAACGGCTCGTGGTGCATCTGTTCATAACTCTGACAAGCTTGGTGTTCTTCGTTAACCCAGCTGGAGCCAATATTACAGGAAGCTGTTGTGGCTAGTTGACTTTGTCAGAACTCTTCATTTTGTTCCCTCTTGAAAAGATATCGGTGGCTGTATTCCAAGCTGAATTAAGCTGGCGGTAGAAAGTCCTTTCAGAGCGTTCAAATATTGTATTGTCGCACTTTATATTGTCCCTCGCTTTATATCTCCTCAACCGTTCTGCATATACAGAAAGCTTCTGTTTTAAAGTATCCAAACATTATTGTGCAGTGTGGTGGACTGGATTGTGTGCTGAGTGTTGTCGAACTCGGCCTGTTATTTCCTCTACTCGTTTCTGCAATTTTTGTCTGTACCTCCCAATGTACTGCGTCAGTTGTCCAATTTATTTTCGAAGTGTTTTCACTCTACTTATCAATCTTTTTTTCCCACAGAGGCACTCTTTGACACAAGTCTCTCTGATTGGACCTTTGATCAGAAATCTTAATACCTAAAGTTTTAATTGCTGCAGTTGCTGCACAGTAAATTAGTGTATGCATGTGCTCTAATGTGTTGATCTCTAGAAGGTGCGATGGTGAAGTTATTCTGTTTAAAAGTGTCTATATAAATGCCATCTTTCTAGATGATCTTAGAATTGGTAATGGTGGCTTATTAATAGGATTTGTTCCTTCATACTCCGCGATTGCATGACTCATATCTGTGGACAATTTGTCTACGAGTTCCTCATTTTCTTGCGTACCCTCGATGTGTTCTTCTTGCTCAGTATGTACAGGTTGCAGATTCCTACCATCAAACGGGATCTCGTTATTTTCCGTAACCGCTATGTTAGTAATATTTTATTATTATTATTATTATTATTAATATTATTATTATTTTAATTATTATTCAACACTCATATCGATATTTTAGTAAACCAGTTTAATTTGTTAATAATTGAACATTAAATTATAGGACAAAACGACTTCAATAAAGTTTAGTAGGTTACCGGTAATAGTACAACATGAGCGACCTATAATTCTAATTTCCAGCATTGAAATTAGACTGTTACGGGGTTGTTTGAGATACGTTATACCAGAATATTGAAGTGCATGTAAAAGTGTGTTAAATATGCAGGAAAGGAAATGTTATAAGCACGTTTAGTTTTATTGAAACAATATTTTAGTCCAATACATTTAAAAGAAACAGCTTCCAGACCTCGGCTCTGAAGACAAAGCGTGCATCGTCAGGTTTTTAATTTTGATACGTCTGTTCCGATATGGGTTCGTGTCCTTTGCAAAACCAACTAAAATTGTTTGAGAGCTACTTCAAACCACCGTTCCAATCCATACTGCTCAGTCTCCCATTATAATTATCGAAGCAGTTGGTCAAATAAATGATAAAAGAGTCTGGACGCAGCAAGTGCGTTGTAGCGAATTTTAGTCAAAATGTTTTTAATAAAAAGTATGTCTTATTTTTAAAAGAAGGACATCAAATTTGGTTAGCACTATAACTGACATAGTAGTAAAAATGTACCATATTTTTATTAAAATAGCTTTGTTGTTTTAAAAAGTACAAACTTTTTCCGAAAATAAACTTAAAATGTGGCCCGATTTTCCCGAGTAACGAACCTCTTCAAGCTGCCAAGATATAACTATTCACAAACAGCTTTACGACCAAAATTGAAAAAAAAAATGAAAATTTTAATTTCTTTTACAAAAATTCACCATATTTCTTCCACATCGTCATAATGTGTGGAAGTATGGGTGGAAGTATGGCATAGGGGACAAAAATTTCAAAAAGTTTTTTTGTTCAAACGTCGTAAAACCTGTCAAAACCGATAGGAAACATGATTTGGGAACGATTTTTTTTGTTTGTCGGTTTCTCGGTCTGTCAGTCTGTCAGTCTGTCAGTCTGTCAGTCTGTCAGTCTGTCGGTCTGTCGGTATGTCGATCTGTCGGTCTGTGGGTCTGTCGTGGGGATTTTATTTTTAATTTGGAAAAACTCTAAATATTGTTGACCAAATTACTTAAGATTCACAACATAGGTTTACTTGGTTAGGTAAACTTGCACTGTTTCTAGCCACATCTAAAGTCTCATTCCATTTACTCTAATACTTACAAAAATATAGCGTTTTCAAAAAGTTTTCCCCGGTTTTCCACCGTAAAGGCTGATTAACGAACTCAACCTCGGTTTTCGCCCAAACAAGATTTTTGCCAAGTTTGATTGAAATCAGTTTAGTATTTTTTGAGTTATCACTCGGATACGTACAAACATTATATATATATATATATATATATATATATATATATATATATATATATATATATATATATATATATATATATATATATAGGGTGGCGCATTGAAAACCCCTTAAGGGTGGTGATAACAACCCTTATATTTTAAATAGGGAACATGGGTCGAGTGTTACATGATTTGAAAGCTCTTTATTTTCTGAATTCAGCACACCAATTTTTTTGGAAGTTTTATTAACTCGTTTAAAAATTATTCACAGCTGAAGATGCAAAAACGTAATTCATTAATTGTGATAAGAAATGCACTGATTAGTCAATTTTTCGTTAAAAAAACTAAAAAACAAAACCAAACGTTCAAAAATGTTTATTCAGTTAAGAAAGTGTTCAAATTGTTGAGCACCAGCTTCCATACAAAAGTACAAATTTTGTTCAAAACATGCTCTGACATTCTGGAGCATTTGTGGAGTTATTAGACGGCATTCTTCAACAATGCGTCCTCGTAATTTTTCCAGAGACTCCGGTTCTGTTGCGAAAATTCTACTCTTTAAGTCTAAAGGAGTTAAATCCGGTGATCTAGGGGGGCACTCAATAGCACCTCTACGCCCAATCCATTGCTCTGCAAACTCTCTGTTTATAAACCCCCTAACACGTTGTGAAAAATGCGGAGGAGATCCATCTTGTTGAAACACTAATTGATTTCCTTGATAGCGATCATCATTTTCAACAATGTCAATTAGTAGAGGGTAAACGATATCTTCCAGTAACTTCAAATGCGTTTCTCCACTCAAATTTCTATCAAGAAAAATTGGTCCGATTAAACGGTCTCCAAAAATGTCAGTCCAGACATTCATTTTCTGTGGAGTCTGAGTGTGGACTTTGTGAAAATTTCTTGGATTATTATCTGCCCAATACCGACAATTATGACGATTGACTGTAGAGTTGAATAAAAACGTACACTCGTCTGAAAAACAGATATTGAACAGAAAGTTCCCGTTATGAGCTATTCGTGTAGTCATAACTTCACAAAACTCCAGCCGCCGATCAAAACCATCTTCATTCAGTTGTTGTACAAGATGAATTTCATACGGGTGAAATTTACGATGCTTCAATATTCGCTGAATAGTTCTTCTTTTGATGTTTGAAACAGTGGCCGATTTTCTTGTGCTCAAAGTTGGGTCTGCAGCAATTTGTCCTGAAACTTTAATCTCAGTAGTCGCATTTCTAACCGGAAATTCACGTTCAGGATCCCATTTTTTGTTGGCAACTGAACCACTTTGTCGAAACTTTGCAACTAACTCCAAACTGTATTTTCTGTTAACAGGTCTGTTCGGATGTCGTTCATTAAACAAATTTGCGCTACGGTTGGCACAGTCATCGTTTTTGAAAAAAAGAGTAATTATTTGAACTCTTTCTTCTACAGAATACACCACTGTGAAATTAATTTTCGGTAATACTATCAAGTATCAAACCGACCGATAAACTGAAATAATAAACCGCATTTCTCTAATTCCGATAAGAAATGTTCTGATAGTCAATTTTTTGTTTACAAACCAACAAAACATTGACTATCAGCACATTTCTTATCGGAATGAGTTCAATGCGTTGTTGCATCTTCAACTGTGAATAATTTTTTAACGAGTTGATAAAAACTTCCAAAAAGTTTGTGTGCTGAATTCAGAAAGTAAAGAGATTTCAAATGATGTAACACTCGACCCATGTTTCATATCTAAAATATAAGGGTTGTTATCACCATCCTTAAGGCCTTAAGGGGTTGACGTCATAAAGTTGAGTTTTATGTCAAAACATGTCCCACTCAATATTAAAATTGACGTGTTTCAGCGTTTCGTAAAAAAAAATTCTCTGGACGCAAATCGGTCTGTTTCGTTTTCAATGCGCCATATATATATATATATATATATATATATATATATATATATATATATATATATATATATATATATATATATATATATATATATATATATATATATATATATATATATATATATATATATAAACATATAACAGTTTTAACAGACCTTGGTTTTGGGTTCTAGGGACCCAGATCCGCGCTCATCTGAAGAAATTTTTCAAAAGCGTTTCATCGTGACCTCTCTATTAGCTAATTTTTCTTAATGAAAATTCGCTAAAAAAGCGTTAGAAAAATTGTCTTTTAAAAGTGTTTTCTAAAATTTTCAGTTTCCAAGTAAAAGAATTAAATTCAACGATTTGCACAAATTGTTATTTCAGCCCCCTGTATAAAAAGCTATAAAAGTTTAATTACTTCTGTACAACCATCTACAAATAAAACGTAAAACAGTACCTGAATATTGACAACAATAGGCTATTTTATTATTTAAAGAAATTTATATCAACTTTGAGCGTCAGTTTCCAATCGGATGTATGGATAGTGTTTTTCTTGTACATTTTTTATAACCTATGTAACATGGTAACAAACAATTCTGTAAAATAATTATTACTTTCCTATATATCCTTGCGTTGAAGTAAATAACTTTAGTTTATCAATATCAGTTTTACTTGTCATTAACTACGTCGTACAGTGTCTTAATAGACAGTAAATAGAGTTGAAAGAAAGATTATTAAGTAGTTGATAACAACTTAAATTTTGATATACAATTCTCAAACTTACTTATGAATGTACAGCGTTTATAAAAGTTTTATAATTATAACATTTCTCAGTTCAAAAGAGCTTTTCATTAAATTTCCACCAGAATGTTGTGAAAGCTTCCCTGTCAGTTGGTCTACACCACGAGTTTTCTCACTTATTATTATACCGCGTCTACACAAGTAACGAACAAAAATATTTTTTGTTTAGCAAAAACCATTAATGGTAGGCGGTAGCAAATTTGTTTCCAATTTAATCAACATTTCAGAAAAATAATTAGACATTGCGTTTTTGAGACACAAACTTAACATATGTTTTTTTCTAATTTAGCACTCTGTACATTTCAATGTTGCAATCTACTAATTATTATTGAATTTTCATTAAGAAAATGGAGAATAACGCAAAGCGCCATCCCTGGTGTTGCGACGGTTACAGGCTTACACAGCAGCTTCCACGCACACAGAGTACAGAAAGAAGGAAGCTGTGGGAACAAAACGAGCAAGCTAAAACAACTGCTCCTCTGGCTAATACCACGACGTGTTATCTCCTTTAAAGAAAAACTTTAGACAACGATAACCGTGGTATATTGTGATTGACCTCAGGTGGATATAGATCTGCTCAATGGTCAGGTCACAATTGCCTATAACACCCTACCCTAAAGTAATTTATTAAGATTAGCAGCACTTTTTAGGAGTTTGACAGATCTGGATGTAGTTTGATACTCACGTTCTCTTCGTTTGCTTGTTTCGCACTGCCCAGAGTCCTATATTTGTGGGCTCTCCAGACTAGTGCTAGGTTACATAGAAATTTAGATATCTAGATAATAGTTAGTAAGAATAATTATTTGCGCCGGCGTCAAAAGAAAAGTAGATACTAGGGAGGAATTTCTCTTCAATTAGACAGACATCTTAATGTAACAAAATATTGAATTTATTCATATAAAAAATTTGGAATAGCGAAAATAATGAAATAAAAGATTGATAAATTTCAAATAAACATTAATTGCACAAATAGAAATCAAATAAACAGCAAGAATTTCAATAACAAGAAATTATTAATGTACATACATATTCAGTGAGTGGTGGACGTGCCGCCACCTAGTTGCGGAACCAAGTAATATGCTGTCACGCCAGCTCCAAATAACACAATGTGTTAAAAAATAAAGACTGTATACAACTAACTAACAATTTAGAAAATTGTCAGCCCTGGCCCATTTCTACCCCAATATAGAGACAAAGTATGTAAGACTAGATGCATTCTCGCAACAATTAGGACCGTAGACCGGTTTCGCTCTCATTAGAGCTCTTCAGTACGGCATACTAATTGTAGCAAAAATGCACCAAAAGTAATACGGCTATAGTATAGCCAGTCTTAAAACACTCAGTGAGTGGTGGACGTGCCGCCACCTAGTTGCGGAACCATTGCATTTTTTTTCTAATATTTTTTGGATATCCACGAAGACAGAACCCTCCATTAGTCTGCGATCCTCATCTAATTGGGCTAAAGAGACAGGCTTAGAATATTGTATATTTGAGTGGAGGGTGCTGTCGTCCGCGTAACTGTAAATTGGGTTGGATGTGCTAGAGAGTAGGTCATTGATGTGAAGAAGAAGCAAAGTAGGGGCTAAAGCTGAAACTTGAGGAACTCCTGAATTAATTGGGTACAGCTTAGAGGAATGGCCATCCACGACAACAGAAATGCTCCAGTTGGAGAGGAAATTTGCTGTTCAGGTACAGAGTTTTGGTGGTACGCCAAAGGCCGGAAATTTATTAAGCAGCGCTGCGTGCCATACCTGGTCGAATGCTTTGGATATGACTGAAAGGAGAGATAGGCCTGTAGTTGCTAGGAAGCGCTTTGGATCCTTTCTTGGGGACAGGTTGTACTCGAGCAGTTTTCCAGTTACTAGGGAACATGCCTATATTGTAAAATGGCTGAAACAGACGAGTCAGGACAGGAGCAAGTTCTGGTGCGCATTTTTTGAGAACAATTGCTAGGATCTCGTCAAGGCCAGAGGCTTTCCTGGTATTAAGAGAAGAGAGCATCTTTCGTATCTTTTTAGTTATGAAAATGATATCCGTCATTTTATTCGCGACATTGGGGACTGTTGGTGGTTGAACATTTGGAGGTGGGTTGAGAGTAGAATTGCCAGCGAACAACGAAGCAAAAAGTTCAGCCTTGCCCAGGGCGGTAGAAACAATTTCATCCCCTGAGACAAGATGTGGGAACATGCTCCTGCAGAAATTATTCTCAATAGATTCAGCAAGAGTCCAGAAGGGTTTGCTGCCGTTGGAGCTTAAGAGGACTTTGTTTGTAATGTGGGTATTAAACGAGTTTTTGCCTCAGAAAGAATTCGGACATAGCGGTTTCTTGCGTCGTTAAATGCTTGACGTCTTGACTGGAATTGTGTAGAAGCGTTTTGTGAGCTTTGACCTTTTCAAGTCTGGCCTTGTCAGAGGATTTAGAGCACCAGGGCTTTTGAGTGGCTGAAGAGGTTTTCTGTGTACGTGAAATAAATAATTCCATGCCAGCTTGGATAATTTCGGTGACGTTTTGTGAGATATCAGAAGATGAGAGAAGCAGACAGACGCCCATGGAAATGAGGAAAAGTAATCCCGCATTTCGTCCCAGTTCTCGGAGTTGTAGTGCCAAACGGTACGTGGGTGTGATGACTGTGTGACATCGGGTTGCATTGCGCAGGAAGCAGTGACCATGCCGTGGTCTGAGCAACCAGGGGGGCGGTGGCTGATATCTTATAGCATTCAGGTTTTGTAGTAAGAAGGAGATCCAAGGGATTTGAGCTATGTGTTGGGATGCGAGGAAATTAAGTTGGTTGCTGAACCATATTGGCTAAAGAATTGCTGACTGCAAAGGCCTCCGCTGCTCTCCCTTGTGGATCGGTTTTTGAAGATCCTAGCTACTCCTCATTATGAACATTGAAGTCACCAAGAATAGTGACCTCGGAGGAAGAATATTCAGAAATCAGTTGGTCGGGTTTTTCAGAAAGGTAGTCAAAGAGCTGGACAAAGTTGTTGTCAGAAGGTGACCGGTAAATGCAACAGATGGATTTAGTTGCAGCCCTGAGAGAGTTTTATCCATAGTATGTCTTTTCTTCCAGCTTCTAAATTGGGAAGTCTGGTGCAGGGTAGATTGTTACGGACGTATGCGCACACACCTCCATGCAGTCTAAAGGAAGTAAGGAGCTCATACCCTGGAAATTAAGGCGATTAGTGGCTGTTTTGACACTGATTTGGGTTTCGGTGAGGAAGGGGAGCTGGAGCCTATTAGCCTGGAAGAAATGGCGGAGAGAGTTCAGGTTAGAGTTTAGGCCACATATATTCGAAAAGGGTATGTTTAATCTTGATGCCGGCGCCCGCTGTACACCCCTCTTCCGGAGATCCGAATGGAGGGGTATTTTACCTCCGGAATATTTTGTACAAAGAGGAGCCATCACCATTTTTGCTTATAAGGCAAACCAACTCATACATTAGAACCGGAAACGTCCGTTGGGACTTCACCGACCCCTTGTTATGGGGTGGTACCTCCTCGGGCGTGAAATAATCCTTTACCATCACGTAAAGGAAAATTCCACTACCACCTGCTTGACTCCGATTAGTCGCCTCGTACGACGTGCAGGAGTTACCTTGGGCCTATTCTTTAAGTTGGTCTTCGGAGACACATGGGACATTTTTATGAAAACTAACTTCCATAACTCATTTGCTGCGTCCAGACTTTTAATTTCTCGGGAAATTCATTAGTGATATTTCAAAACTCCATATTTTCTAAACGAATAGGCCAAATTTCAAAAAAGCAGCGTATAGGGAATCAAAAGCTCTTTTCGGCGAGTTAAAATATGACCCCTATTCCCATTAAAAAAATAAGATTGATGACACTCCTGCTTGGGAGCGTAAAGTTTTGGCTATACTTTTTGCCTCAAAAGTTGTCACCTCCCAAGCAAACTTGACGTGTTTCAGGTTTTTTTCGACAAAATTTTTTCGTCGCAGTTATGGCTACCAGCTCATTTTCAATGAGCCAGCCTGTATATATATATATATATATATATATATATATATATATATATATATATATATATATATATATATATATATATATATATATATATATGTACACATACATACATAAAGTTTGAAACTGTTCGCAGTTGGGTTCCAAGAAGAAATTTCGAAAGTCGTTACCTGTCTATTTTAGCACCATTTTCTTTATGAACATTCGCTAAAAAGCAAGGCCGTGCACAATCTTATGTTAATCATCTTGTATATGTTGACAGTTTCTCTGTCTATGAGTCAGTTTAAGATATATTTTGGATTAAATCACACCGCCTCTACAGAAATCATTTAACATCACTTTATCACGCATAACATTAATTCATGTAAATGATAACAAATTCATTATTTTCGTTCTTATCCAATAAAAATCAAACAGTTCAGTCTTCTTTAATAGCTCACCTGACCCACTGTAAATGGGTCGTTTCACCAGAATTCCCAGCAAAGGTGCTTCAGGTCAAGTGACGCCGGTCGACGCGACGCCTCTCAACCATCGCCACATAAGGTCGATATTCTTCCACGGGTATGAAGTAAGGTGGGGGTCGGTCAGTCCAATCAATGCGGTTATATGCCGCGAAAACACATCATATATTAAGTTATAGTCAGCGTGTAGAACTATTAGAACTACTGCGTAGTTGTTTAGTGAACGTGGTTGACGGTAACTGTTGAACATGTTGTGTACCAACAATTCAACTGCCGATGACTGCAGGACGAATCCTTGGGGACTCAGGGATGAGAAGAAATTAAACACCTGGAACTCTTGGAGATGTTGTACTGGACTGTTCAAGAAATACAGGGTTGCTGATAGTGCGTTGAGTAAGAAACATGGTAGCACACCGGTTCTTGCGATTACGTTGCCCCCAGAAGCGGAAAAGTGAGTGATATGTTGATTTCAACTTTTCTTTTGTGTCGCTTATATAGGTTTCGTTTAAGTGAATTTTTGTAGAAAAAAATCACTACTGGGGAGACTTTTGAATTTTGCAAATATTTTAAACGAGCACGAACTAGCACCCCTAGAACCCGCATTCGGGACCAGCTTTAATTTTTATATATTTATGTGTATATATATATATATATATATATATATATATATATATATATATATATATATATATATATATATAGGGTGGCGCATTGAAAATGAAACAAACTGATTTGCGTCCAGACAAATTTTTTTTTAAGAAACGCTAAAACACGCCAATTTTATGAGGGGGACATATTTTGACATAAAACTCAAGTTTTTCACATCAACCCCTTAAGGGTGGCGATAACAACCCTTATATTTATAGGTATAGGTAACATGGGTAGAGTGTTACACCATTTGAAAGCTCTTTCTTTTCTGAATTCAGCACACAAATTTTTTTGGAAGTTTTATCAACTCGTTTAAAAATTATTCATAGTTGAACATGCAAAAACGTATTTCACTCATTCCGATAAGAAATGTGCTGATATTCAATGTTTTGTTGGCTTGTAAACAAAAAATTGACTATCAGAACATTTCTTATCGGAATGAGAGAAATGCGGTTTATTATTTCAGTTTATCGGTCGGTTTGATACTTGATAGTACTATCGAAAATTAATTTCACAATGGTGTATTCTGTAGAAGAAAGAATTGAAATAATTACACTTTTATTGAATTTTTTATTTAAAAAAATTCACTAATAGAGAGGTATCGATGGTGAGACTTTGCAAAATTTTTTTCAAATGAGCGCGAACTAGGACCCCTAGAACCCATATCCGGTGTCAGTTTGAATTTTTATATGTTTATATATATATATATATATATATATATATATATATATATATATATATATATATATATATATATATATATGTATCCGTCTGATAACTCAAAAATTTTTTAACCGATTTCGATGAAACTTGGCAAGTGCCTTTCTTTTATTAATGGCTTGGATGAGTTCGTTAGCCAGGAAAATGGGACGGGGCTTTCCAAGAAAATTTTGAGTCTTCTTTCAAAAAAAAATTTTTTTCCGAAAATTACAAAGCTGTTCTAATGAAATATAATGGATATATTGCGTTAGAAGAGACCTTACTACTTACCAAAAATCAGCTTTCTAAGTTTATATAAAATTAAGTTATTCAAATTTTAAATTTTCTTTTGAAAAAAATTTTTTTCTTCGAAAATTACAGGGTTATTTTAATGAAGTTTGGTGGATATCTTGCCTTGGGAAAGACCTCAATACATACCAAAATTAAACTTTCTAAGTTTATAGAAAATTGAGTTATTGAAATTTGAAGCATTTAATAAAAATTCACTACTATAACGCACTTGCTGCGTCCCGTTTTTTCAAAAACGATGACTGTGCCAACCGTACCGTAAATTTGTTTAATGAACGACATCCGAACAGACATGTTAACAGAAAATACATTGTGGAGTTAGTTGCAAAGTTTCGACAAAGTGGTTCAGTAGCCAACAAAAAACGGAATCCTGAACGTGAATTTCCGGTTAGAAATGAGATTACTGAGATTGAAGTTTTAGGACAAATTGCTGCAGACCCAACTTTGAGCACGAGAAAATTGGCCACTGTTTCAAACATCAAAAGAAGAACTATTTAGCAAATTTTGAAGCATCATAAATTTCACCCGTATAAAATTCATCTTGTACAACAACTGAATGAAGATGATTTTGATCGGCGGCTGGAGTTTTGTGAAGTTATGACTGCATGAATAGCTGATAACGGGAACTTTCTGTTCAATATTTGTTTTTCAGACGAGTGTACGTTTTTATTAAACTCTACAGTCAATTGGCATAATTGTCGTTATTGGGCAGATAATAATCCAAGAAATTTTTACGAAGTCCACACTCAAACTCCACAAATATTGAATGCCTGGACTGGCATTTTTGAAGACCGTTTAATCCGACCAATTTTTCTTAATAGCAATTTGAGTGGCGAACCTTATCTGGAATTACTAGAAGATATAGTTTACCCTCTACTAATTGACATTGTTGAAAATGATGATCGCTATCAAGAAAATCGATTAGTGTTTCGACAAAATAGAGCTCTTCCGCATTTTTCACAACGTGTTAGGGAGTTTTTGAACAGAGAATTTTCAGAGCAATCGATTGGGCGTAGAAGTGCTACTGAATGCCCCCCTAGATCACTGGACTTAACTCCTTTAGACTTCTTGCTATGGGGCCATTTAAAGAGTAGAACTTACGCAACAGAACCGGAGTCTCTGGAAGAATTACGATGACGCATTGTTGAAGAATGCCATCTAATAGCTCCGCAAATTCTCCAGAATGTCAAATGGAACTTCAATGTGAGGGACAAATAAGGTCCTTATTTCTGACAGCACCCTCCACTCAAATATACAATATCCTAAGCCTGCCTCTTTAGCACAATTAGATGAATATCGCAGACTCGTGAAGGGTTCTGTCTCCGTGGGTCCCCAAAAAATATTAGACTCGGGAAGTAGAAATCTTGTACAATGCAACCCCACCAAATATCAGTCTTGCTTTCTATCTCATAAGAGATACACCAGCCCTAGACCCATCACAATGAACAACCAAGTTATTCAAAGTAATGAGTCCTTTTCACTTGTTGGCATTTCTGTGGATCGAAATCTCAATTGGCACCAACATGTCACATCAATTGCAGAAGCGGCTGCTAAGAAATTAGGTTTCCTCTTCCGGGCTCGCAAATACTTTTCACCAGCTAATCTCTATACCTTATATACTTCACAAATAAAGCCAAACCTCGAATACTGCTCCCAGGCCTGCGGTGCCACTGCCGCTTCTACACTCGCTAGCCTGGACTCCATTCAGAAGAGAGCTATACGTATCATCGGTGACCCTACCCTCACCCAAAGGCTGTCATCTCTTGTCCACCGACGTGCCGTTGGCGACCTCTCTTTCTCTTTTATAGATATCTCCACGGGCACTGCTCAGAGGAGCTTTCTTCCATAGTTCCTTCACCTGCTGCCCCAACAGATCTACCAGGGGAACAGAGCGACTGTACCCTTTTACTGTCCAGGTCACCAGACATAGAACATTTTGTTATGCCCACTCTTTTGTCCCGAGGACTTCCAAGTTGTGAAACTCCTTGCCGGCACATGTTTTTCCTTCCCCTCCGAACCACCAAACCTTCAAGTCCAGAATTAACAAGTTTCCTCTTTCCTCCTTGTCCACACCCACAATACGATAGTATTTAGGCTGTATGCCCTCATGGTGTGTTGTTGAAAAAAAAGCTTGTGACATAAAAATATATGTATTTTTATGCTTAATTTTTGTTTACTTCCACTGAGTCAAATTTCCATGAAAAGTTAAAAAAATCACTTTTTAAGATTTCCTTTTTTACAGTTTTAGTTACAGGTTAGGTATATAAATGAAAAGTTATGTCTTTTTTAGCAAATTTTCTTGTAAAAAATATTTAGTCTGTTTGGGTAGAATTTTTTGTAATGTTTCTGCAGAAATAATTTTTTCTAAAATATTTGTGAAATGTTGGTAATTATAATTAAATGTTTACTAAGTTATTGTCAAAAAAACTGTTTTAGTAGTTTCATGAAAAAAATTGTTTGGAAAATTTTGGAAAAGGAATATAGGTTTGATGTAACTTTATTTAATGAGTGAAGATTTGAACCTGTGATGAGCACTGATAAGTATAATTTGGAGAACCCAATTCAGCATAATAGAGTTTTTAGACCTGGCGATGGTTTCTCTAACAAAGTTAGCACCTTCAGAGGGATGAATAAGCAATTTGTATAAAAAAGGCCCATTTTCGTGAAAGAAATTGTTTGCAAAGGTTGCAGTAAAATATTTTTTGGAATTCTTGTCAAAAAGCCTTTTGTAGGTAATTATATGTTGGCAGGTGTAAATAACTGTAAGAGGTTCGTTGTTCAGGAAAATTAGACCAGTTTTTCCGAACTATTTTAAGTTTATTTTTGGAAAATTTTAATCCTTTTTAAATAAAAAAGTTATGGTGGTAAAATATGGTACAGTGTTTTGATGTCTTTCATTAAAAAGACATATTTGCCATTAAAAACATGTTTATGAAAATTCACTACCATAAAGCACATTCTGCGTCGAGACTTTTTAAATTGAAACATCTCGTTAACGAAGCCTGATCTGACGAAAACTTTACTTTTTTGTCCGAGAAATTCTAATCTTGCTACTTTCTCTAGAATAAATCAGAGAAAGGTTCATATGCCTGTTCTGATAGTATATCAGCCAGCATATATACGGGTGAAAACCAAGTATAAATGCAATAATAAGCCTCATTTTGATCACTAGTGTGCAGTCGTTGTATTGTTGAGTTTCTGTCTTCATGTGACTTAAGTAAAATGTCTTTTTGTCATTGGTGCAAGTGGTATTACAGTTCGCAGGATAAAACCAGCTTTTGTATGGACTCCAAAATTGGAATATTAAAATATTTTGAAGGCTGTTCTATTTGTACCACTAAAAATATTTTAAGGTATGGACAATTTTGGTTGCTATATTATTTTTAGTTTGAGTGTTAGTATAAGTATTAATTTAATAGTGTTTCCATGAAAAAATTCACTAATGAGGAGATCCCGACTTTTGAATTTTGAAAATTTTTTGCAAATGAGCGCGAACTAGGACCCCTAGAACCCATATCCGGGGTCAGTTTCAATTTTTATATGTTTATATATATATATATATATATATATATATATATATATATATATATATATATATATATATATATATATACCGATAACTCAAAAAATAATGGGTAGGTGTTGATAAAATTTGGCATGTACCTTTCTTTTGTAAGTGGCTTGGATAAGTTCGTTAGTCAGGAAAATCGGATAAGGTTTTCCGGGAAAATTTTAAGTTTTCATTTGAAAAAATTATTTATCTCAAAAAATAATAAAGGTATGATAACCAAATTTGGTAGGAAGCTTTACGATATAAAAAGTAAACTATACACCAAAATTTAGATTTCTATGTAACAAGAAAAAAGTTATAAAAAATATTTGGTGCCAGATCATTTCTATGAAAATTTACTACCATAACGCACTTGCTGCGTCCAGACTTTTTAGCGAATTAAAAAAAAATTCGCTAATGAGGAGATCTGTGTTTATATATATATATATATATATATATATATATATATATATATATATATATATATATATATATATATATATATATATATATATATATATATATATATATATATATATATATATATATATATATATATATATACAGTGTGGAACAGCCAAATGGAATAAATTCGATAACGGATAAATGAGGGCGTGTTGGGAAAAACGCTTGGACACGTCGATTTGTATTTTTAACTGCGCATCTTTTTCAAGAAAAAAAATTATATAGGGTGCGTCATGTGACAGTGGCCAATACCAACTTTCTTATTTTAAATACAAGCCCCTGTATATTATTAATTTTTTGGATTCTTCAGAAAATTCTAGACATAATTCATGTACAATGTCCTATACCTATCTTCAACTGTTTCGGAAATATTAAGTATTTTCAGATTTATTACAAAAATTAACATTAAAAATAGAAAATTATTTTATTTCACAAATTCTAATAAGAAATACTGATTATTTCTTAATAATTTAAAAAACCAAAAAAAAATTAATGTCAATGTAGTAAATGTTCAAAATGCTCGCCACGAACATCTTGGCAACATGCTAATCTGGTATAGAAATGTCTTCTAACATTACTCAACATCTCAGGCGTGACTGATCTAATCGCAAGCGTGATTCGTCTTTTTAAGTCATCTAAGTTGAGGGGCTTAGTTTTGTATACAATACTTTTGACATATCCCCACAAAAAGTAGTCTAATAGCGACAGATCAGGAGATCGTGCTGGCCATTCTATCGATCCGCGCCTCCCTATCCACCGATTTGGAAAAATTTGGTTCAGGTACTGCCGGACATTGATTTGGTAATGGGGCGGTGCTCCATCTTGCTGAAACCATATTTTATTGGCAGGAACTTGTGGGTTTGCTGGATCTGGATATAAGTTTGTCAAAGTTGGCACGACATTATTTTGGAGCAGTTCTAAATATTTATCCCCATTCAAGTTGCCATCAATGAAAAAGGGACCTACGATATGATTTCCAACAATTCCTGCCCAAACATTAACTTTTTCAGGATATTGCGTATGTTCCTCTCTCATCCAATGAGGATTCTCATTAGACCAATAGCGGCAATTTTGACGATTAACATGACCGTGAAGTGTAAATGTGCTCTCATCAGAAAACAAAACATCTTCTAATTGGATCACATTGTTATCTAACATTGCCATCATTTGTTCACAAAAATACGTTCTCCTATCGAAATCGTCCTCCATGAGCTCCTGAGTTGGTATCATTTTATAGGGATGCATTTTACTTTCCTTTAATGTTCGAAAAATTGCTGTGTGGCTAACGTTGAATAGTTGGGCTGCTTGTCGACCAGAAGTATGTGGGTTTTCTTGAAACTCAAGCGTAATATCCAATTTCGTATCATCACTTACTGCATTGGCAGCTACTTTTTTTATCTGTCTCACATGACCAAGCTCGCGAAACTGCTTTTCTATTTTGCTAATTGTTCCTTGGGATACAGGCGGCAAATTTGGAAATTTTTCGTGAAATAAGCGAGACACTTCCATCTGTGTCCGTGTGTTATCTCCATAACCAATCATTTGTAGAATGGTTATTTTGTGCATTTCTGTTAAATGAACCATTTTTCTAATATTATTACGTACAGTTAACGAAATTCAAACGACAATAGCACTGACACTAATCACTACTGTCATGCAGGCAGACAACAAGTTGCTAAGGCTACGAGTTTTATACGAACAGAAAGAAAACTGTTTTTGTTTTTGTTTCATTTCATATCAGTAAAAAGAAACGCAGGAATGGTTTTTGTTTACTTTCTCATTATCAAGAGCTGAATGGGAAATAATTATTGAATGCAATGTAGCGAATTTGTGAAATAAAATAATTTTCTATTTTTAATGTTAATTTTTGTAATAAATCTGAAAATACTTAATATTTCCGAAACAGTTGAAGATAGGTATAGGACATTGTACATGAATTATGTCTAGAATTTTCTGAAGAATCCAAAAAATTAATAATATACAGGGGCTTGTATTTAAAATAAGAAAGTTGGTATTGGCCACTGTCACATGACGCACCCTATATAATTTTTTTTTCTTGAAAAAGATGCGCAGTTAAAAATACAAATCGACATTTATCCGTTATCGAATTTATTCCATTTGGCTGTTCCACACTGTATATATATATATATATATATATATATATATATATATATATATATATATATATATATATATATATATATATATATATATATATATATATATATATATATATATATATATATATATATATGAGACATGCTTGGTTCTCGGGTTAAACCGCGTCCAGAATTTATGGAAACTCGACGTTTCGGCTCCTGTTTTTGGAGCCATTTTCAAGAGGTAAAGGAAATATGTAAGGACACTCTAAGGCCTCAATCTGTCTACTCCTTAGAGTGATGGACAAAGGTGGTTAAAGGAAATATGTAAGGACACTCTAAGGCCTCAATCTGCCTACTCCTTAGAGTGATGGACAAAGGTGGGTAAAGGAAATATGTAAGGACACTCTAAGGCCTCAATCTGCCTACTCCTTAGAGTGGTGGACAAAGGTGGGTAAAGGAAATATGTAAGGACACTCTAAGGCCTCAATCTGCCTACTCCTTAGAGCGGTGGATAAAGGTAGGTTGGGTTGTTGTAGCTCGATTACGGGGCCTCAATCTGCCTACTCCCCAAATTTCGCCGGAGATCGTCTGTGAGGTCTTAGTGTGTTCAACCCTAGGCCTCAGAGAGATCTGGCAGTTCGTTGCAAGTCTTGTCTTATATATGTCGTTCCGTCTACTTGTTGCGTCATCAGTGAAAGTAGTGGAGTCACCGTCAATTAAGTGGGGGGCTTTGGTCACGGTATCTAGAGGAAGATTAAGAGGGTCACCGGCATTTGTTACGGCAGATAATGATGCAATAAAATTGTCTGTGGAATTTATTTCCTTTTTGTGTGTTTGTAAAGAAGATATAATAGGTTTCCAAGTAGTCGGAAGGCGAAGACCATCATCTCTCTTATTTAAACAATCGGGACGTTTTTCAATCTCGATTGCTTCGCGGATAATTCTCGTTTTGAAATTGTAAACCGGTGCTATTGTTTTGGCATTATCGAAGTCTATTTTGTGCCCTGTATGAATATGATGCATGGCCAGCGCCGATGAGGGGTCGGATTTTCTAACTGCGAGGGTGTGTTCGTATATTCTATTGTGGATGCGTCTGTTTGTTTGTCCTACGTAAGTTCGGGAACAGTCGGAACAAGGAATTTCGTAAACTCCGTGGGATTCGTTTGGAATCGTATCCTTGGGAGTTTTTATAAGATTTGACAGTTTTTGGTCTGTTGTGAATACGGTTTTGATATTATGGGTTCGGAAAATTCGGCTGATTTTGTCGGTGACACCTTTAATGTATGGTAAAAACGCTGTGTGTTGTTGTGTGGACGCTGTTTGTTCTTGTTGTGGTGTAGTGGTTTGTTGTTGTGCGTTTCTAATGTTTCGTAGTATGTGATTGTTGTCGTATCCTTTTTCTAGCAATGTCTGTCTTAAAAAGTTTAATTCTGTCTGTTTGTTGTTGTTGTCCGTTAGTCTAAGGGATCGTGTTACTAATGTTCGAACCACGGAATTTAGTTGCGATGGGTGATGGTGAGATTGGGCGTTAAGATACCTATTAGTGTGGGTTGGTTTTCGGTAGACAGTGTAAGAAAATCCTCTGACTGGGTTTTTAGTGATGCGTACATCTAAGAAAGGCAAAGAAAAATTATTTTCCATTTCCATGGTGAACTGGATTTGGGGGTTGATGTTATTTAGGTAAGAAAGGAATTCGTCTAGAGATTCTTTGCCATGTGGCCAGACAGCGAAAATGTCGTCAACGTATCTTAACCAACACGTTGGTTTAAGTTGGGATGAATTTAGGGCTTGTGTCTCGAAGTTTTCCATGAAAATGTTGGCCAATGCAGGAGAGAGGGGTGAACCCATTGGAGCACCTCGAACTTGTTTGTAAAATTTGTTTTGAAAAAGGAAATAAGTGTTAGATGTGTAGTGTTCTACAAGAGCTAAGGTATCGTGGGAAATTTTGTGTTTATTTTTGAGAATGTCAAGGGTTTCAGATAGAGGTATATTGGTGAATAAGGAAACTATATCAAAGCTAACTAGGATGTCGTTTTGAGAAATGGTGTTGTTTTGAAGAATATATATATATATATATATATATATATATATATATATATATATATATATATATATATATATATATATATATATATATATATATATATATATATATATGTATATATATATATATATACGGGGTGACGCATTTCTACGGTAAAACTCAATATATCCCTTATTATACAAGATATGAGAAAAAATGATAAACGTTAATTGTATGGTGGTGTCTCGAGCTGCATTTTATAAACTTATTTTGACAATCACAGGCTGGTCGATAAGTCGTTGGTGATACGGACTTTTTTTTTTAATAGAGCCCCCTTATGTTTTTGCATTTTTGTATTTTCCATCGAATTATAATGCATGTTTGTAAGGTAAAAAATTGATATCGTTCATCGGTTTTGAGGCGTTTCAATTGTTTTCCAACTTTTTACGTTTTTGGCACATATCACAAACACATATCACAAATTGTGATACGGTGTTTTTGCCAATATAGACAGCGGACCACCATGAAATGACGCATTCAGACAGCTTTTTAGTGAATTTTCTTTAAAAAAATTACTAATGAGGAGATCCCGACTTTTGAATTTTGAAAAAATTCCTTCAAATGAGCAGTAATTAGGCCCCCCAGAACACATATCCGTGGTCAGTTTCAATTTATATATATATATATATATATATATATATATATATATATATATATATATATATATATATATATATATATAACTCAAAAAATAATAGGCCGATTTTGATTAAATTTGGTGAATACCTTCCTTTTGCAAATGGCTTGGATAAGTTCGTTAGCCAGGAAAATAGGCCCAGGTTTTCGCGGAAAATTTTGTGTTTCTTTCGAAAAAAAATTATATCTCCCGAATTAACAAAGGTTTATATCATAATAGGTAAGTTACCTACCAAAATTTAGTTCTGTAGGTCAAAAGACAAAAAAGTTATAGGCATTTAAATATAAATAAATTGGGGTTTTCCTCAAAACATCAAAGTGACAATTTAAAACGTCAAAATTCGCAACATTTGAGCAAAGAACTTGAATCTAATACGGGCTATGGAAAGAAAATGTCTCAAGAAGAATGTTTTACAAACCCTGAAGTCTTAGCTTCAACCGTCATTGTCCTTCATTTTACTTACATATTTCCAGAAAATTCATTTTAAATAGACCCTTTCTCTGATGTTTGATAGTAGCCTTAGCTATAGAGTTTATCGTTTAATGGTATATAATTTTTGTCGAATTTTCGTAAAAAATCAATAAAGTTCAATCTATCCGTTATTATACAAGATATGAAAAAAAATGTATACATTAATTATAGGGTGTATTGAGCTACATCTTAAAAAAATATTCCTACAATCACAGGGTGGCCGATAAGTCGTTGCTGATACAAATTCTCTTTTTTTTCAAACACGCCTTATGTTATTGCATTTTTGCATTTTCCATCGAAATGTAATGCATGTTTGTAAGAAAAGAAATTCTGGAGGCAGCAAGTGCGTTATGGTAGCGAATTTTGATCAAATGCTTCATATTTGAATAGCACAATTTGCTATTAACCTATAAGGTTTATCAAGAAACGAGAACACTTTAAGTTTACTTTCGAAAATTTTTGTACATTTTCAAACAATAAAGTTATTTTGATGAAACATGACACATTGTTTTTACTATATAGGTTATACTGGTAACCAAATTTGATGCCTGCTTTCTTAAAAAAAAACACACACACATATTTGCTATTAAAAACATTTTTATGAAAATTCACTACCATAACGCACTTGCTGCGTCCAGGCTTTTGTTTGTATTAGTTAACGAAAAAAACGAGCTGCCGTATACAGGTACTCTCAAATAGTGGCTGAATTTGAAAAGCTTTCGCAGAAATGTTGTTAGTGATTCCGAAAAAATTTTTTGTAAGATTTTTGTGATATGTTGGTAAATGATAATAAATGTTTAGTAGGTTATTGTAAAAAAACTTATCGAATTTTTATGAAAAATATAATTTAGTGAAGGCAATATATTTCTATAAAAAAATTATGGAACTTTTTATACAATTTTGGTCCTAAAGCTGTTTGTAAATAATTCTTTCTTAGTAGGTTTCTAAATAGCTTGGAGAGGTTCGTTGGCCAGGAAAATCGGACCAGTTTTTTCTGGAACTTTTTAAGTTTATTTTCGGAAAATGTTTGTACTTGAAACAACAAAGCTATTTTAGTGAAATATGATACTTTATTACTAGTACATGGGTCATGCTGCTAACCAAATGTCGTTCCTTTAAAAACAAGATATATTTGCCATTAAAAACATGCTTACAAAAATTCGCTACCATAACGCACTTGTTGCGTCCAGACCTTTTTAACTTTAATGAAGTTTTAGTCTAAGTGCCAGAGGCGAAAAAATTCTCTTAATTTACAAAAGCTGAACATTTATTATAAATTTCTTATTGCATAAATTTTAAAAAATTGCATAAAAAACATTAAACTATATTAAATAAAGAAATAAATTGTCTGTTAACGTTATTAATATACTTATATGTTTTAATAAAACAATAAATTACTAATTTATAATTACAAATTATAATTTCACATAGTTTTCTGATATTTTAAATATTAATAATGGGAGAAGAGCGAGCTTGCCGCCTGTAACGCCGCCGGCGCGCAAGAAATTTTTATATCTTTTTTCGCTGACTGACGGGCGTTGTTCTACAAAACAGTTGACTGACTATTTTTTAATGTTTAATAAATCAATATATACCCACAAAAAAATTCCAAGCTTTGTAAATAAATTGCACGTTATTTATTTTTCATACACACATTCGAACTGACTTACCAGCTCTGTTCCCGTATGCAGCTGACTGACTGACATAACTTTTATTGTTATACAATATAGAATCTGTATAACAATTATCAGCTTTTGTAAATTCATTCTATTACCCCGGTAAAAACCACGTCTTTATTGGCGTACCTGTTCTAAGATTTGCTTGACCGACCTGAATATGTGCACGTGCACAGCGTACCTAATTAACTATCAAAAAATCAGCTTTTGTAAATTCAGAGAATTTTTTCACCTCTGGCTCTCCGTCTATTTGTAATACAAGTTCCTTTCAAAGGGACTTACAGTACCTAGATATACGAAATTTTAATTTTCTAGCTTCATAGGAAATTGAGTTTTGGGCATTTTTCACAAGCTAGTACACAAGATTCAAATATTTTTTATGATAATAGAAAGATATCAATGGCAACGACTTCGAAAAAATTCTTTAAATTAGCGTCTATTAGGACCTCTAAAACGGATCTTCATGGTCTGTGTTAGTTTAAAGTACTCATTTTAGTAATATGCTGTATAATAATAGTGTACAATTTTCATGATAATTCATTACTATAACGCACTTGCTGCGTCCCGAAATTTTTTCGTCATTATTCAGATAAAAGTAAAATCTTATTTTGCTGCGTAAAAGCGTTTCTTGTCTGAATATATTACAAGAAAATAACTATCGCAAACTACTAATTATACAGAATAACATTTGGTTCAGAAAAACACGAATACTTATTCGTTTTACTTGACCCTTCGCAGAAAACCCAACGCCTACATGAAAATGCAAATTCCTCTTTTACGTAGGTGCGAGTAACACATATATTATCTTAACTATCGACTTTTTCCAACTCTCTTTTAGAAAACGTGTAGCACCGTTTCCTTACCCTTATTACCATCACAAAAGGTGTTCTAAATAAAGTGTTTCAGAGCTTTCAGTATTGATGGCAGCAGTTGCTTTTAGAACAATGAGTTCCTCAGACAGTTTCACAAAAGAGAAATTGTTTTCAATGAATAAACTGGGTCAGGTCAGTAAATTAATTTGTGCTTATAAATAAAAAAATTAATAAAACATTACCGTGTCTATGGTGTATATGCATATTAAGGGCGTGAAGATATTAAAGTGTTTACATAACTAAATTAATTAAAGTATAGAAATGAAAGGTGAGGTGAGCTTTTGTTTAGTTGATGAGTCTATTGGAAAACAACAGACAGACGCTTGGGAAATATTGACTAATGTAAAATAAAAATAGGAACTCGTTTGGTAAATTGTTAATTTTGAATTTTTTTTTATTGATTAATTTTAATTGATACAGCCGAAAGGCGATACAGCATTGTTCCAGTAACCGTGATCATTTGTTGTAGCTTCTACGCCAGTACATCCACTCTCGAATAGAGTTTCAGTTAAGTACACTTGGAGAACCCAAATCACCACAACACATTCTAAAAGACCTGACGATTGTTTCACTAACCAAGTTAACGTCATCACAGGATGAAAAATTCTAACTACTTTAAAAACTAACATCACCTTATATACCGGATCTTAGGTAAAGAGACCGAAATGAGATGGGAAACTAGCTGCAGGCAAATTCCGCAGTGTATTGCATTTTTATCGCCGGACGAGGTCTTTGCACTGTCCCTACTAACTTATCTGAAAGGTGTCCATCTCTAATAATTTTGGGAAGCTTCGACGACAACTAAATTAACATAGTTTCCTTTGGCGAAAATATCTGTATTCATATGTTATCTTTAGGACGTGTTGAAACGTGGGAATTTATTTAACAAAGCAATCGATCAAGTGACTTGTAATCGGCGGTGGTGAAACTTTCATACATTTTTTGTTGTAACTATACTTCGCAATATATATATACTTTCGAACGCGTTTAGCTGTCCTGGTTGTCTAACATTTTTTAATAATTTCAGATTATTTATTAACGTGATGATTATTATCCCAAATATGTCGGGCGATGGAAGATCTATCTATAGTACTGTAACGTAATTGGGCTAAGTGTTCTTTGAATCTAATTCCGATCGAACTTTTTTTTTTAATTTTAACAACACACCACGAGGGCTTACAGCCTAAATACTATCGTACCGTGAGTGTTGACAAGGAGGAAAGAGGCAACTTGTTAATTCTGGACTTGAAGGTTTGGAGGTTCAGAGCAGAAGGAAAAACATGTGCCGGCAAAGAATTCCACAACCTGGAAGTCCTCGGGACAAAAGAGCGGGCATAACAAGATGTTCTATGTCTGGTGACCTGGGCAGTAAAAGGGTGCATTCGCTCTGTTCCCCTGGTATATCTGTTGGGGGCAGCAGGCGGGGGAACTATGAAGGAAAGCTCCACTGAGCAGTGTCCGTGCAGATATCTATATAAGAGAGAGAGGTCACCAACGGCACGTCAGTGGGCAAGGGATGGCAGCCTTTGGGTGAGGGTAGGGTCACCGATGAGACGTATAGCTCTCTTTTGAATGGAGTCCAGGATAGCGAGTGTAGAAGCGGCAGCTGCACCCCAGATGTGGGAGCAGTATTCGAGGTTTGGCCTTATTTGTGAAGTATATAAGGTATAGAGATTAGCTGGTGAAAAGTATTTGCGAGCCCGGAAGAGGAAACCTAATTTCTTAGCAGCCGCTTCTGCAATTGATGTGACATGTTGGTGCCAGTTAAGATTTCGATCCACAGAAATGCCAACAAGAGAAAAGGACTCATTACTTTGAATAACTTGGTTGTTCATTGTGATGGGTCTGGGGCTGGTGTGTCTCTTATGAGAAAGAAAGCAAGACTGAGATTTGGTGGGGTTGAATTGTACAAGATTTCTACTTCCCCAGTCTAATATTTTTCGGAGATCCATGGAGACAGAACCCTCCATGAGTCTGCGATCCTCATCTAATTGGGCTAAAGAGACAGGCTTAGAATATTGTATATTTGAGTGAAGGGTGCTGTCGTCCGCGTAACTGTGAACTGGGTTGGATGTGCTAGAGAGGAGGTCATTGATGTGGAGAAGAAACAAAGTAGGGGCTAAAGCTGAACCTTGAGGAACTCCTGCATTAATTGGATACAGTTTAGAGGAATGGCCATCCACAACAACAGAAATGTTCCTGTTGGAGAGGAAATTTGCTGTCCAGGTACAACGTTTTGGTGGTAGGCCATAGGCCGGAAGTTTATTAAGCAGCGCTGCGTGCCAGACCTGGTCGAATGCTTTGGATATGTCTAGAGCAACAATCTGAGATTCACCGTGTAGTTCCATAGACTTGTTCCAAGAATGGGTGACAAAGGAAAGGAGGTCGGCCGTCGATCTGCGGTGACGGAATCCATACTGCCTGTCGTGGATTAGACCCTGTTTTTCAAGAAATTTCAGTAGTTCGGTGTTTATATACTTTTCCATCACTTTAGAGACGACTGAAAGGAGAGAAATAGGCCTGTAGTTGCTAGGAAGCGCTTTGGATCCTTTCTTAGGGATGGGTTGTACTCGAGCAGTTTTCCAGTTACTAGGGAATATGCCTTTCGTGTAAGATGTCTCAAACAGACGAGTCAGGACAGGAGCAAGTTCTGGTGCGCAATTTTCGAGAACAATTGCTGGAATCTCGTCAAGGCCAGAGGCTTTCCTGGTATTAAGGGAAGAGAGCATCTTTCGCACCTTTTTTGTTTTGACAATGATATCCGTCATTTTATGTGCGAAATTGGGGACTGTTGGTGGTTGAACATTTGGAGGTGGGTTGAGAGTAGAATTGCCGGCGAACAACGAGACAAAAAGTTCAGCCTTGCCCAGGGCGGTAGAAACAATTTCATCCCCTGAGACAAGAGGTGGGAACGTGCTTTTGCAGAAATTATTCCCAATAGATTTAGCAAGAGTCCAGAATGGTTTGCTGCCGTTGGAGCTTGAGAGGACTTTGTTTTTGATGTGGTTATTAAACGAGTTTTTTGCCTCAGAAAGAATGCGGACATAGCGGTCTCTTGCGTCGTTAAATGCTTGACGATTTTCTTGACTGGGATTGTGTAGAAGCATTTTGTGATCTGTTTGTCCGATGTCGCGACTAGATTTTGAGATTCTATTCTGTTGCAAAATTCACGGTAATTTGGAGACTCGTTCATATATATATATATATATATATATATATATATATATATATATATATATATATATATATATATATATATATATATATATGTATGTATGTATTAACATATATAAACATTTTAAAGGACCTTGGTTTTGGATTCCAGGAAACCGATTGCGCGCTCATCTGAATAAATTTTTTCAGAAGCTTTTCATCGTGACTTCTCTATTAGCAAATTTTTCTTAATGAAAATTTGCTAATAAAATGTAAGAAAATTAAAGCTCTAGGGACGGCATGAAAACGAACATTATTTTTTGAGTAAAGACTGGAACCTATAATGATCCTGATACAGTTTTCAGACATGAACATCGTTTCGCTTACAAAGCTAGCATCATCAGAGGCATAAGTAAACTAAGCGAATAAAAACTAAAACTACTTTTTATATGTTACTTTGATAAGCAATTGCAAACAGCGTCTTATACGAAGTTATACAGACAAAACCACACTGTTGAGTCTTAAATCCCTGTAATTAAACATACATTATCTGATTTTATAAAATCGATTGTCGTTATTCTATAATCACTCTAAGAAAGAAACATTGTTTATTAAGATAACAATTCAAACAATAAATTACACAAGATATAATATATCCTGAGCAAGTTGAATGTCTGCACGTTCCGCCCTTCGGAGTGGGCGTAAAGCCGTCGGTCCCATGTCTATGTGATGTTGGACACGTTAAAGATCCTTACCCTCCTTACAGAAAGGCAGGGGTTCGGCAAAATTTCAACTATAGTGAGGTGAAACTGCTCACTGGCGTCGGTGATTGGCCATAGTCGCGGAAATAGGCCGAGGTTAAAGAAACAAAAACACACACATACAACACAGAATCTATCCTGTTCATCGAAACATTCTTGTTTAAATTTCTAACGATGCGTATATTTTCGTAAGCGTCTAACTGTCGCGTATGCCTCACATTTTCTATTAACTTGAGGTTTTGTTTATTTACATGATGATTATTATCCCAAATATGTTGAGCAATACATGCTTTATCAATAGTGTCATATCTAAGTTGGGCTAAGTGTTCTTTAAATCTAGTTTCAATAGGATTTTTTAGTTTGCCCAACATAATTTAGATCAAAATTTAAAAGTGAACAAAGTAGATGAAGGGGTCTGCAAAGAGTATATAAATTTAACAAATCTTTGCAAGGATCAGAATTTTTTATCGTTTAACAATGATTTTTTGAGCAAATTAATTTGTACTTATATATAAATTTCAATTATATTCTACCGCCTCTATCGTGTGTTAATATGCATATTAAGGGCGTGAAGATATTAGAGTGTTTACATAACTAAATTAGTTAAAGTATAGAAATGGTAGGTGATGTGAGCTTTTGTTTAGTTCATGACTCTATTGGGAAACAACAAACAGACGCTGGGGAAATATTGATTAAACGTAAAATAAAGGTAGGAACTCGCTTGGTAAATTAATAATTGACTAATTTTAATTAATGTAGGAAACCTAATTAATTTTCTATACTTACCAAATCATTACTACCGTTTAAAGCAAATGTCGCGTTGCCCTCGAAATTATGATCATTTGTTGTATTGTAGCTCCCACGCCAGTACATCTAGTCAGCCCCGGATCTTTGTCCGAGGCGGGGCAATATTCATCAGATAAGCGCGAATTTGGGCCCCTAGACCCCAAAATCAAGGTCCGTTAAAAATTTTATATATATATATATATATATATATATATATATATATATATATATATATATATAAAACAGTTTAGTATTTTTTGAGTTATCGCTCGGATACATATATATATATATATATATATATATATATATATATATATATATATATATATATATATATATAGGTATCCGAGCGATAACTCAAAAAATACTAAACTGTTTCAATCAAACTTGGCAAAAATCTTGTTTGGGAGAAAACCGAGGTTGAGTTCGTTAATCAGCCTTTATGCTCAAGTTTTTCCGGTGGAAAATCGGGGAAAACTTTTTGAAAACGCATTATTTTTGTAAGTATCCGAGTAACTGGAATGAGATTTTACATGTGTCTATAAATAGTGCAAATAATCCTATGTTGTGAATTTTAAGTAATTTGGTATACAATATTTAGAGTCTTTTCCAAATTAAACTTAACATCTCAAAGACATGCGTTGAGACGACTCAGTGGTTAAAGTCCAAAGCCTGACAGATAGAGTAGTTAACTGTCGTAGATCGATTCATACAACAGGTATAAACCATACATCAACGGTAACCAAACAAAATATATACTAGGCATAATACATACTACCCGAACCAACAATCGCGAAATCTCGGCAGAAATGATGGAAGTAATGGTTATTTAACTGGGGGATTCAATAAATTATTAAGAGACACTATATTTGTAGCTTTATGAGCGGCCTATATTATGCTGTCGTATAATATACTAGAAATGTAAACAAAACCAAGCCAAGTCTCTATAAAAATGATTCTAAAATAGTTTCTTTTATCTTTAAACTTAAACATAAGACGTCATATAAGACCGAAACAGTCGTGGGATGTGTTTTAATGGTAATTCCACTAATTCTGGAATTAATTAAGTATACTTTGAATATAATATCCCGGCATTAAGCCGATCTAAGGTATCACGCAAAGGAAACTTTTTTTAAAATGTGCCTAGATAGCGCCGGGGACATCGCCCTTGCCTCCTAAGCGATAAGGTTACGCGATCGAATCCAGCTTGATGAATGTATGTTTTATTTTGATATTTGGAGAAACAATATTGCACAGATTTCATACATTTTGAACAAGATCTCATTTATGTTTAAAACGCTTGGATATATTTGTCACCTTTGAGTCTGAAATTATAATCTTGTTATTGTTGATATTGAAATAATCGGTTTGATTAGGTTGACTAAAACGTAATCATACTGGCGATTAATGAGGAAAAAGCTGCTACGTTTATAATTTGGCAGATATTTTAATTTTCTAAATATGTATTAAGTTTCCTTCTGGAAATCTTTTGTATAACTTTAATGAAATTGGTAATACAAGTTTCCTTTAAAGAGACTTACACTATCTACAGATATAGCAGAATTTAATTCTTTAGCTTCATAGAAAAGTGACTTGTGGGCCTTTTTCTGAAAAGGAGTTAAAACGCAAGATTTTTTTGATAATAGAGAGATATCGATGTTAATACTTTAGAAATAATTTTTCAAATGTGCGTGTACTAGGACCTCTTAAATCGATATTCAAGGGCTGTGTAAGTTTAAAATATTAACTTTGCTAATATGCTCTAGAATAATAGTGTACAATTCTTATGAAAATTCGCTACTATAAAGCACTTGCTGCGTCTAAAAATGTTATTATTATTATTGTTATAGACACGATTTTGAACATCATTTTTCTAAACATCATATTATTTTGCTCCCTTCCTTTCTAATTTTCAACAAAATTTTTCTTCTGCTGCAGGTCCAATTCCCACCAACGTTCTGCTAAGCCCGCGGATATTTATAATCCATTTAATATAAAAACTATTTCAAAAAAATATTTATTTTTCTTCAAAAAGTAGTATCACACAACCTCACTTTAAATTTTTTTGTAATGGTAGTAATTTTCAAATGGGGTTGGGGTGTCTAGAAAGATTTTTACTTAAAAACGTCACATTAAAAAATCTAAATTGTCCCCCCATTCCATCATTTATCTCAAACATTACTAATAAAAAAAAAATAATTAATTAACTAACCTTACTTTTGAAACGCACTGTATAATATATAGAATGGATATATAATTGCTTTCTCTATTCACACCAAAAAAAAACATGTATGTTTATAAACACTTCATTAGGTAATTGCACCTGTTAATACGAAGGTACTTATCAAATTTTTATTGTAATTGCCGTTAAGGCGAATAACCTGAACAGTATATTGATTACCTAAACGATTCTGTTACGTAAATATAAAGCAATAATGTGAAGTACGAGTGTACTATCATCCTTAACATGTGCGTGAGAAAAATCACATTGTTATGAGTTTTCATTTAAAATAGGCTTTTTCTCCTCTTTTTGATCTCGAGAACTTACTCATACGATCACGGAATTTCTCGTTTAAAATATGTATATGGAAAATTACATATTTTTTCAAACAAAATACTCTGAAGGTAGCAAGTGCGTTATGGTAGTGAATTTTCATAGAAATAGTCTGGCAACAAACAGTTTTTAATTCATTAAATGCTTATAACTTTTAGCCAATTTTTCGTAAAACTAAAAATTTACTAAGGAGGAGATCTGTGTTTATATATATATATATATATATATATATATATATATATATATATATATATATATATATATATATATATATATATATATATATATATATATATATATATATATATATATATATATATATATATATATATATATATATATAGGGTGACGCATTGAAAACGAAACAGACCGATTTGCGCCCAGAGATTTTTTTTTAAGAAACGCTGAAACACGTCAATTTTAATATTGAGGGGGACATGTTTTGACATAAAACTCAACTTTGTCACGTCACCTCCTTAAGGGTGGTGATAACAACCCTTATATTTTAAATAGGGATCATGGGTGAGTGTTACATCATTTGAAAGCTATTTCTTTTCTGAATTCAGCACACTAATTTTTTTGGAAGTTTTATTAACTCGTTTAAAAATTATTCACAGTTGAAGATGCAAAAACGTATTTCACTCATTCCGATAAGAATAGTCATTGTTTTGTTGGTTTGTCAACAAAAAATTGAATATCAGAACATTTCTTATCGGAATTAGAGAAATGCGGTTTATTATTTCAGTTTATCGGTCGGTTTGATACTTGATAGTACTACCGAAAATTAATTTCACAATGGTGTATTCTGTAGAAGAAAGAGTTGAAATAATTACTCTTTTTTTCAAAAACGATGACTGTGCCAACCGTACCGCAAATTTGTTTAATAAACGACATCCGAACAGACATGTTAACAGAAGATACATTTTGGAGTTAATTGCAAAGTTTCGACAAAGTGGTTCAGTAGACAACAAAAACGGGATCCTGAACGTGAATTTCCGGTTATAAATGAGACTACTGAGATTGAAGTTTTAGGACAACTTGCTGCAGACCCAACTTTGAGCACCAGAAAATTGGCCACTGTTTCAAACATCAAAAGAAGAACTATTCAGCGAATATTGAAGCATCATAAATTTCACCCGTATATAAAATTCATCTTGTACAACAACTGAATGAAGATGATTTTGATCGGAGGCTGGAGTTTTGTGAAGTTATGACTGCACGAATAGCTGATAACGGGAACTTTCTGTTCAATATCTGTTTTTCAGACGAGTGTACGCTTTTATTAAACTCTACAGTCAATCGTCATAATTGTCGTTATTGGGCAGATAATAATCCAAGAAATTTTCACGAAGTCCACACTCAAACTCCACACAAATTGAATGTCTGGACTGGCATTTTTGGACACCGTCTATTCGGACAAATTTTTCTTGATGGCAATTTGAGTGGCGAAACGTATTTGGAGTTACTAGAAGATATCATTTACCCTCTACTAATTGATATTGTTGAAAATGATGATCGCTATCAATTAGTGTTTCAACAAGATGGAGCTCCTGCGCATTTTTCACAACGTGTTAGGGAGTTTTTGAACAGAGAGTTTCCAGAGCAATAAATTTGGCGTAGAGGTGCTCTTAAGTGGCCCCCTAGATCACCGGATTTAACTCCTTTAGACTTCTTTCTATAGGGCCATTTAAAGAGTAGAATTTTCGCAACAAAACCGGAGTCTCTGGAAGAATTACGACGACACATTGTTGAAGAATGCCGTCTAATAACTCCACAAATGCTCCAGAATGTCAGAGCTCGTTTTAAACCCAAAAAATAATGAGTCCATTTTGTGAAATTTGGTACGTACCGTCCTTTTGTAAGTGGCTTGGACAAGTTCGTTAGCGAGGAAAATTGGACCAGTTTTTCCGGGAAAATTTTGGGTTTCATGTTGGAAATTATTTGTATCTCCGAAAGTAACAGAGCCATGACAACCAAATTTGGCACGTGCGTTTCTACTATCAAACTTACCCTATGTACCGATATTTCGAACTCTAAGTTTAAAGTAAAAAAAGTTAATAGGCATTTAAAACAATTTCTTTGGGTGCCACTGGTGATCAGAGGAAAGCTCAAGAGCAAAATATTTTTTGTGGTTAACAAAACCAATCGAATATTACATACAACGGTTAAGTTTTATTCACGCAAAAAGGTCAAGAAGTAGCAGAAATATTATTTTGAAAATTTATAATAATTTTTCTTCTTAAAACGTCAAAGTCGCGATTTGAAACGTAAGAATTTCCAATTTTCAGTGAAACGATCTAAAACAAATACGGCTTCTGGAGAAGAAATGTCATAATAAGTGTGTTTTACAAAGCCTTAACCTTGAACCGGAAACGTTCAATCATCATGGTCCTTCATTTTACTAAAATATTTTCGGAAAACCATTTTCAAATAGACCCTCTTTCTGATAATTTAGCAGTGGTTTCAGCTATATAGATTATGGCTTAATAGTCTATATTTTAGCAAATTTTCGTAGAAAAAATTCGGTATTTAAAAGACCGCAACTTATGAATTTTAAAAAGATTTCTTCAAATGACCACGAACTAGAACCCCTAAAACGCACATAGGGGTCAGTTTCAGTTTTTGTTTGTTTGCACATATACAGGTGACGCATCTCTACGCTAAAGCTCAATATATCCATTATGATACAAGATATCAGAAAAAAATATATCCGTTAATTATTGGATGTCTCGAAATGCATCTTATAAACGTATTGTGACAATTACAGGGTAGCCCATAAGTCCTTGGTGATACACACTTTATATATATATATATATATATATATATATATATATATATATATATATATATATATATATATATATATATGTGTGTGTGTGTGTGTGTGTGTGTGTGAATTTAGAGATTTAGAGCAGTCAACGTGATGCCATTACCCGCAAAAATAATGGAGATGCATATAAAAAAACAGTGGTTAAATCATATTGATAAAAATAAGATACTGATTGAAAATCAATATGGATTTAGAGAAAAACATTCGTATGAAGCTGCATTAATAATTATGGTGTCAAGATGGAAGGAACTGCGATATGATAATTAAATTATCTTGACAGTTTACTTTTAAAAGAGCATTCAAAACGATACTTAGAGAAATATTATTGACTAAACTTTAAGCTTATGGAATAGTGGGACAAGCTAAAGCATGGGTGGCAAACTACTTAACAAACAGAGAACAACAAACTAGAATTAATACAAAATTATCTAATATAAGAACAGTAAAACGTGGAGTTCTACAAGGAACAGTGCTTGGCCCGTTGTTGTTCGTTTTGTATATTACCGATATATGGGGATAATCTAGGTGATGACACGATAATAAGTTTGTTTGCGGATGATACGGTAATATCTGTATGGGCTGATAGCGTAGAGGAAGTCATGGAAAATATGAAAGGTGAACTGAATAAATTAGAATAATGGTTAAAACAGAACAGTTTGTTTGTAAACGTAGAGAAAACTAAAGTCATGCTGATAGGAAGTAATAGGGAAAATAAAAAAATACAGCTATTTAATCAGGACTTAGAATATGTATATGAAACCAAATATTTAGGCATAATTATCGATAAGAAGTTAGAATTCAAGAGCCATGTTGTATACTTGATGAATACATTAGATAAGAAAATCAGATATTTCAAAAGAATTGGAAATTCTCTGTCTCCCATGACTTGTTTAACAGTGTATAAGAGTATGATAGCCCCACACTTTGAATATTGTCGGACAATATTGAAGTATGTTAATGAGGCCGATAAAGAAAAACTTCAGGTACTACAGAATAGGGCCATGAGAATTATTTTAGGTGTTAACAGATATGCTAGAATGAAAGATATGCGGGACACATTGGGTTTTATGAGTATTAGTCAGAGACTTGTGTTGTTGAATTTGATTTTTGTTTACAAGATAGTGAATAAATTGTTACCACAATATTTGTGCAATAAAATAAAAAGTGTAACTGATGTACATAATAATAATACAAGAAATGCTGCAAACATTTATATAAATAAGGCTAGGAAACAAAGAACAGAAAATTCATTGTTCTATACGAGCATAAATATTTATAATAAGTTCCCAGTAAATGCAAATAAAAGTAAAAATTTGCAGGTATTTAGAAGAGAAATAGTAGTTTATATTAAAGAAAATTTTTATTAAGGCAAAGAATATGTAAAGTATATTTTAAAATTGAAAATAGTTTTAGGTTTGACTTAGTGATAAAAATATTTGTATAGCTTGGTTGCTAATAAAGATTATTATTATTATTATATAATAGAACACCCCTTATTGAATTTTTGCATTTTCCATCGAATTATAATGCATGTTTGTAAGAAAAAAATTGATATCGTTCATCGTTTTTGAGGTATTACAATTGTTTTGCAACTTTTTACGTTTTTGGCTTATTTCACAAACACATATCACAAATTATAATACGGCGTTTTTACCAATAGGTACTGGAGCTCCATGAAAATGACGCATTCAGAGAGCTTTTTGTTTGTATTACTCGTCGAAAAAATCGAGAGGCCGTATACAGGGGGCACTCAAATAGTGGCTGAATAGTGTTTCCGTAGAAATCATGTCTTGTAAGATTTTTGTGATATGTTGGTAATTAATAATAAATGTTTAGTAAGTTATTGTAAAAATAAGTTGCCGAATTTTTGTGATATATATATATATATATATATATATATATATATATATATATATATATATATATATATATATATATATATATATATATTTATATATATATATATTAGTGTAACATTACTAAAGGCAATTTCTCTAAAAAACTTGTGAATTTTTGTAAAAGACATTTTTGCAAATTTTAATTTTTTTTTAAATTTTGGTCCTAAAGCTGTTTTTCAATAGTTATATCTTCGCAGGTGTGCAAATAACTTGAAGAGGTTCGTTGGCCAGGAAAATTGGATCAGTTTGTCAGGCCTTTTTTAAGTTTATTTTCGAAAAATGTTTGTACTTTTTGAAACACAAAGCTTATTTAATGAAATATGGTACATTGTTACTACTTCATACGTTATACTGCCAATCAAGTGTGGTTCTTTTAAAAACAGGACATATTTGCCGTTAAAAATATTCTTACGAAAATTCGCTACCATAATGCACTTGCTGCGTCCAGACTTTTTTTTCTTGTAACATAGAGATCAGAGTTTTGGTAGATAGTTTACTTTTTATAACATAAACCCACATACTCATCTTTATCACTCGCCCTGTCAATTGTCTATGTCAATGCTTTAATTTGCAACATTTGTATTACTTATGTTGTATTCTTATGAGTACTGAATAAATTGTTTGCTGAGTAAAAAAATGCAAATCAACTTATTTGAAAGGTATTTTGGGAAACATGAAAATTTCACCATCTGATTAATTTTCATGTTTTACGACATATACAAAGATTAATGATTGGCACAAGGGTTAATAGCTTTGTGGATATTTTGATTCGGTGGTTGGACTTTTTCTTACAAAAAAAAACATAAGCAAAGCTACATAATATTCTTTACACGCGATAGGTGAAAGGTGAAATACGTAGAATAATAAAAAGGTTAATTGTTTATTTTTTCTGAAACGACTATAAATATTTGAATTGATTGCTACAAGCGATTTGAAGTATATACCTACAGAATATTTATGTAGGGGTTGTATGTTTCGTTATAATGTTTAAACTCTGCCCACATTTTATCAATAATTGAGCTCTGAATAATATTTATTTATTTATTTATTTCATATAGTTGTAACTAACGTAGAATTAGGTAGACATTCAAACGCGACCGCTCTCCCTTGGTCTAAATTTCAGAGACTAATCAAGCCTGCCTGTAACAAAGCAAAATTAATTATATCAGATAAAGATAAATATAAAATAATTCTATCTGATTCTCAACCACCACAATTATACTCATTAATTAAGTTACATGAAGACGGTTGCCCTATTAGGTCTGTAGTGGCATGTGACAGCCCCTGCTGACAAACTTTCCCAGTTTCTTATTAACACTTTTTTAAAAATATTTCAACAACACACCACGAGGGTTTATAACATAAATACTATCGTACCGTGGGTGTCGATAAGGAGGAATGAGGCAACTTGTTAATTCTGGACTTGAAAGTTTGGAGGTTCGGAGGAGAACGAAAAACATGTTCCGGCAAGGAATTCCACAACTTGGAAGTCCTTGGGACAAAAGAGCGGGCATAACAAGATGTTCTATGTCTGGTGACTTGGACAGTAAAAAGGTGCATTCGCTCTGTTCCCCTGGTAGATCTGTTGGGGGCAGCAGGTGGAGGAACTATGGAAGAAAGCTCCGCCGAGCAGTGCCCGTGCAGATATCTATAAAAGAGATGGAGGTCACCAACGGCACGTCGGTGGGCAAGGGATGGCTGCCTTTGGGTGAGGGTATGGTCACCAATGAGACCTATAGCTCTCTTCTGAATGGAGTCCAGGAGAGCGAGTGTAGAAGCGGCAGCCGCACCCCAGATGTGTGAGCAGTATTTGAGGTCTTGCCTTTGTGAAGTATATAAGGTATATAGATTAGCTGGTGAAAAGTATTTGCGAGCCCGGAATATTAAACCTAATTTCTTAGCAGCCGCTTCTGCAATTGATGTGATATGTTGGTGCTAATTGAGATTTCGATCCACATAAATGCCAACAAGTAAAAAGGACTCGTTACTTTGAATAACTTGGTTGTTCATTGTGATGGATCTAGGGCTGGTGTATCTCTTATGAGATAGAAGGCAAGACTGAGATTTGGTGGAGTTGAATTGTACAAGATTTCTACTTCCCCAGTCTAATATTTTTTGGAGATCCGCAGAGATAGAATCCTCCATTAGTCTGCGATCCTCATCTAATTGGGCTAAAGAAGCAGGCTTAGAATATTGTATATTTGAGTGGAGGGTGCTGTCGTCCACGTAACTGTGAACTGGATTGAATGTGCTAGAGAGGAGGTTATTGATGTGGAGAAGAAACAAAGTAGGGGCTAAAGCTGAACCTTGAGGAACTCCTGCATTAATTGGATACAGTGTAGAGGAATGGCCATCCACGATAACAGAAATGCTCCGGTTGGAGAGGAAATTTGCTGTCCAGGTACAGAGTTTTGGTAGTAGGTTATAGGCCGGAAGTTTATTAAGCAGCGCTGCGTGCCAGACCTGGTCGAATGCCCTGGATATGTCTAGAGCGACAATCTGGGATTCACCGTGTAGTTCCATAGACTTGCTCCAACAATGGGTAACAAAGGAAAGGATGTCGGCAGTTGATCTGCACTGACGGAATCCATACTGCCTGTCATGGATTATACTGTGTTTTTCAAAAAATTTTAGTTATTCGGTGTTTATATACTTTTTCATCACTTTAGAGACGACTGAAAGGAGAGAAATAGGCCTGTAGTTGCTAGGAAGCGTTTTGGATCCTTTCTTGGGGACGCGTTGTACTCGGGCAGTTTTCGAGTTACTGGGGAATATGTCTCTATTGTAAGATGTCTGAAACTATTTAAAGTTATTGCAAATTCCTCACAAAATTTTCTATTAGAACTCATACGAACTAATTCAGAGAATTAAAGATGTTGAATTACCAGATAAACGCGAGATTAAGTTAATTTGATGTGAAACATGTATTTTCCAGTATTTGCTCAAAAGAAACAATACAGCTAGTAAAAAATGTCTACAATCTAATCATATAAATCTAATAATTCAATCAAATATCTTATACCTTTTGGAAACTTGTTTAGAACAAAATTATTTCACTTATAATCATAAAACTTACCTAAGTGATAACGGTTTAGATATGGGTAACCCTCTGTTCAGAGGACAATAGGGTTTGCAGAAGGGTAGTAGCAATTATAGAAACATAATTATTAAGATCAGTAAAATAACAAGTGAAATTAGTTTTAGGAAAATTATCTACACTAAGCAATGTAAATATTGCATATAATTAGAGGTCATATATGTATCGATAACATTGGCATTGAAACTATTACATTATTATGTAAACAGTAAACAAGGTAAAATTGCAGCGTACAAGGAACGCAGAACTGCTGAAGTCTGAAATTTTGGAAGGACGTAAACTGGTTAAAAAAACTATAAGTAGTATTTGTTGAAAAACATACAGCGAGACAGTTAATTTAGATTGCTTAAGATGTAAAGACGCGACACTTGTGATTTAATTATGTAAACATTAAAACACTGTTCAATTAAGATTCACGATGTAAACAGGTCGAGTTAAAATTCATTCATTTAATTAGTTCGTAGGCATTGTTAAGTTTGTGAGTTATTAAAGTTATAATTACACCGTTACTTATGTCTACATTCGCCTAGTTCGCGAGTTTATTCCTTCAATTATCCTCCGCTCCTTAAACACCCTCTCAGTTTCTTATTCAAAAATAGGGTGAACAACATTGAGGAAACAATAGAAATTCATGCTTTGTTTAATGTATGCGTTTTCTGGTATAAATAATTTTATCTGTAAAGCCAGAGAAAAAATATCTTCTTCTGTATTTAGATAAGATTTTGAATATTTTTTAATTTATTTAATTTATTTCGATTTCTATTAGTTAATTTTCTTGTACAAACTGTTCTTTTAATAGCGAATTTTCTTATAAATGAATTTAATTAATTTTCTTTGAAGAAGGTTTTAATGGATTTTCATGCAAACAAATTATTTTATTATCAATTTTAATTACAGATTAGGTATATAATTTGAATTTTATGTATTGTTTTTGCAAAATTTTGTGTTAAAAGATATTTAGCCAGTTTTCGCAGAAATTTTTTGCGCTCCGTAGAAGTGATTTGTTGTAAGATGTTTGTGTGCAATTTTAGTAATTAATGATAAATGTTTAAGAAGTTATTATAAAAAAAACTCTGGATGCAGCAACTGCGTTATGGTAGGGAATTTTCATAAAACTGTTTTTAATGGCAAATATGTTTCTTTTAAGAAAACAGGCATCAAATTTGGTTACCAGTATAACCTATATAGTAAAAACAATATGCCATGTTTCATCAAAATAACTTTATTGTTTGAAAATGTACAAAAATTTCCGAAAGTAAACTTAAATTGTTCCAGAAAAAACTGGTTTCCTGGTCAACCTTATAGGTTAATAGCAAATTGAGTTATTCAAATTTGAAGCATTTAATGAAAATTCGCACTTGCTGCGTCCCGAATTTCTTTTCTTACAAAGATGTATTATATTTCGATGAAAAATGCAAAAATGCAATAACATAGGGCGTGTATGATAAAAAAAAGAAAATTTAAATCACCAACGTCTTATGGGCCAGCCTGTAATTGTGGAAATATTTTTAAGATGTAGCTCAAAACACCCTATAATTAATGTATACAATTTTTTTCGTAACTTGCATAATAACGGATATATTGGGCTTTAATGATTTTTTACAAAAATTCGACAAAAATGATATACCATTAAACGATAAACTCTATAGCCAACACTACTGCCAAAGCATCAGAGAAAGGGTCTATTTGAAATGAATTTTTTGGGAATATTTTAGTAAAATGAAGAACAATGACGATTGAAACCAAGAGCTCAGGGTTTGTAAAACATTCTTCTTGAGACATTTTCTTTTCATAGCTTATATTACTTTCAGGTTCATTGCCTAAATATTACCAATTTTGACGTTTAAATCGCGACTTTGACGTTTTGAGGAAAACCAAAATTTATTTTTCTTTAAATGCCTGTAACTTTTTTGTACTTTAACCTACAGACCTTACGTGTAATGATATAAACCCGTGTACCAAATTTGGTTGCCCTTACTTTGTTAATTCCGGAGATATAAAATTTGGCATGTGCCTTCCTTTTGTAAATGGCTTGGACAATTTCGTTAGTCAGGAAAACCTTGTCTGATTTTTCTGACTAACGAAATTGTCCAAGCCGTTTACAAAAGGAAGGCACATGCCAAATTTTATCAAAATCGGCCCATTATTTTTTGAGTTATCGGTGTGATATATATATATATATATATATATATATATATATATATATATATATATATATATATATATATATATATATATATATATATATATATATATATATATATATATATATATATAAATTTCAAAATTTTCCGGGAAAACCTCGTCTGATTTTTCTGACTAACGAAATTGTCCAAGCCATTTACAAAAGGAAGGCACATGCAAAATTTTATCAAAATCGGCCCATTATTTTTTGAGTTATCGGTGTGATATATATATATATATATATATATATATATATATATATATATATATATATATATATATATATAAATTGAAACTGACCCCGGATTTGGGTTCTAGGGGTCCTAGTTCGCGCGCATTTGCAAATTTTTTTTCAAAATTCAAAAGTCGGGATCTCCCCATTAGTGAATTTTTTCTACGAAAATTCACTAAAAAATGTTCACGGATTTTATTGAAAAAATGTTTGCAAATTTTCATGACATTTTTGTTGTCGAAAAAGTTTTTGTGAAAAATTATATTTTGGTAGGGGGGTAAATAACTTGAAATGGTTGGTTGGTTGGCCAGGAAAATCGGACCAGTTTAAAAAAAATTATTTCATTTATCTTTATTAGCGAATTTTCTTGTACAAAATGTTCTTTTAATAGCGATTTTTCTAATAAATGAATTGAATGAATTTTATTTGAAGCAACATTTGACAATTTTTGTATGAAAAATGATTCAATTGTTGAAACATTTTTTAAATGAAATTCGTCGAAAATAAGGTATTAATTAATTTTCGTGTAAACGTATTATTTTATTTTCAATTTTAATTACAGATTAGGTATATAATTTGAATTTTATGGATTCTTTTAACAGAATTTTGTGCAAAAAGTATCTAGCCAAATTTGATGCCTATTCTCATTAAGAAAAGACATCTGCCATTGAACATATTTTAATAAAATATCACTACCATAACGCACTTGCTGCGTCCAGACTTTCATATACTAGTCATGTTTACAAATTTTTGTTTTGTCTTTTACAGAGAAACGTTGCCCAGTCCTCGAACCACTCCTCTTCTTTGTCGAGTTTCCCCCGTAAAGCAGCATCCGTCCTCTCCTCCTGGAGGATCAGAATCTTCTGGTTATGTAACGCCACCTGCCGAGCAGCATTTAAATGATCAACCTTTCATCAGACTGACTGATTCCGATACGGAACTATGTGAAGTAGACAATGCCCTTCCTCCAGATGATTACAGGATAGTGGAGTCCATTGAATGCGAGGTCGAGACTAAGATCATCATGAAGACTGATAGCAACGTGGAGGTAATTATACCTATAGATTATATGCCTGAGATAATTCGTTCATAGGAAAGCAAAAAAAATAAATTATTTTTGCTGATATTAGTAACCTAAGTTTAAACTTCTGCAAATAAAGTTAATATTATTACATCAGCTGGAGAAACCTCACTATAATTTTATATGTAACAATTATTTTGCCATTCCTTGCTGATGGCAGTGGTTGTTCGAGGTATCTCAGGATGTGGGACTTAACTTATAAAACACCTATCCATGGACGAAAAGTAGGTGTCCTTTAAAGAATATTGACATAAACTCAACAGGGAGCTCTTTCCGATTTATAAAATGTCATTAGTTTGACAGTTCTATTTTCATTTCTTTACCAGACTTTTTTCGAAAGTTTCGCTGTTATTTCTAAATAGGGGACATCGGGGCACTTTCGGCACTTTTCTGTTTAAGAGACTATTTTTCAATTAATAGGATTTTAAAATCACGTCTAGTTATATCTTATGAAAGGTAAAACCTTTGCGTTCGATTATCCTTATATTCAAATTCACAATATTCTAAGCCTGTCTCTTTAGCCCAATTAGATGAGAATCGCAGACTCATGGAGGGTTCTATCTCCGTGGATCTCCAAAAAATATTATACTGGAGAAGTAGAAATCTTGTACAATTTAACCCCACCAAATCACAGTCTTGCTTTCTTTCTCATAAGCGATACACCAGCCCTAGACCCATCACAATAAACAACCGAATTATTCAAAGTAATGAGTCCTTTTCACTTGTTGGCATTTATGTGGATCGAAATCTCAATTGGCACCAACATGTCACATCAATTGCAGAAGCGGCTGCTAAGAAATTAGGTTTCCTTTTCCAGACTCGCAAATACTTTTCACCAGCTAATCTCTATACCTTATATACTTCACAGATAAGACCAAACCTCGAATACTGCTCCCACATCTGGGGTGCTGCTGCCGCTTCTACACTCGCTATCCTGGACTCCACTCAGAAGAGAGCTATACGCCTCATCGGTGACCCTACCCTCACCCAAAGGCTGCCATCCCTTGCCCACCGACGTGCGGTTGGTGACCTCTCTCTCTTTTATAAATATCTGCACGGGCACTGCTCAGATGACCTTTCTTCCATAGTTCCTCCAGCTGCTGCCCCCAACAGATCTACCAGGGGAACATAGCAAATGCACCCTTTTACTGTCAAGGTCACCAGATATAGAACATCTTGCTATGCCCGCTCTTTTGTCCCGAGGACTTCCAAGTTGTGGAATTCCTTGCCGGCACATGTTTTCCTTCTCCCCCGAACCTCCAAACCTTCAAGTCCAGAATTAACAAGCTGCCTCTTTCCTCATTGTCGACACCCACGGTACGATAGTATTTAGGCTGTAAGCCCTCGTGGTGTGTTGTTGAAAAAAAAATCCGGAGCTATTTTGATCTTTAGTGTTAATGACTTTTTGCTGTGGGGTGTTTTTTAACACGATGCAAAATGATGAAGGTACCCTACTAGCGGGGCACTTTGGACTATGTGGTGGGGTAGTTTAGACAACTTTTTTATAAGTGTTTTTTAATGGGACTTTTTTAGTGAATTTTCTTAGAAAAAATTGACTAATGAGGGGATCCCGCCTTTTGAATTTTTAAAAAATTTCTTCAAATGAGCGCGATCTAGGACCCCTAAAACCCATATCCGGGGTTAGTTTCAATTTATATATATAAAGGGTCATTGATGGTCGATGGTAGGTTAGACGTTTATAAAAACGGGACATAGGATTAATCTGAAAATTTGGATACTGCCGTAAATAGGCACAATCTGTCTTTCCAAGATATTTTCATTTTGGCGGTGTTGCCGCTTCTACTCAAAAGTAGTAACAACTTTCTTATTGTTAATGGGACACCTGTACGTTATTTTGTTTTTAGAATTGTAATTTCTTTATGATCATTTTTTCTTAATAGCTTCCTATACCCATCTTCACCGGTTTTAATTTTTTTTCTCACAAAAATGGTACCACTAAAATTTTAATTTAGCTGCTATTTGAAACCATAGAAGGCTGAAATTTTGAGCACAGTTTGCAAAAGCCAGGTATTTAATAGTTACATAAATAAATTTATTTGATGTTATACAGAGCGGTTTAAAATTGATGATTTTAACGTGACACACAAAAAAGCCAAAACTTTATTTTTCAAATATGACACCCTCTATATTAGTTGAAATTCTGAAAGGCAATTAAATTTTCTCCAAATTGATGTAGTATAGTTGTATACCTAACTCGTCAAGTTTTCGAAATAATCGCAATAATTACTAAAAAAACACATGATCTTCACATAATTTGAATTAGTTGGTCATGGAACGCCAAGTGATTTGACAATTGCTTAATTGTTTACTGTGTTTGACAAACGCCGAAGTTTTAAGATTCATTTGCTATTTTCCAGTTAATATTTATTTGAAAACATGTTAAGATGGAGCGAAATAATTACTCAAATGAAGTTTTGATGACACAATTATGGTTCAAAACTTGGGGCAACTCGGAGTTTGTCAAGGCCTGTAACGTCGAATGAAGAAAATATAGTGAACGTTTTAGCCTATTTCCACGCTTCCATCCAAAGTGCAGCATATGATTTAGGCGTAACTTATTATGCGGTGCAATCACAAAATCACAACATGCATCCTTTTAAATTTATAACACTTTAACACCTGAAACCAGATGATTACCAACGTCCCATTCAACATTGTGAGACACTCCTAATACGCATTGAAGAGGATCCTAACTTTTGAGAAAAATAATATGGACAAGCGAAGCTAAGTCTTCGAGAGAAGGCATTATCAATAGAAGGGATCTCCGTTTTTGGGCCGATCAAAATCTACGCATAATCAAGCAGAGGGGCTTTCAAGAAAAATTAAGTTTTAATGTTTTTTGCCTCTTAAAAGACAACCAAATAAGATTTTTCATTTACAATTAGCCATTAAATAGCAATCAATACCTCCACATTTTTAGGACAGTAGTATCAAATTTTTTGGAAAATTTAACATTAGAAGATTTTTGTACTTCTTGGTTCCAGTTGGATGGAGCACCCGCACATTGCACGCAAGAGGTAACAGCTGTTTCAGATATTTGATGACCACTTGTTTAGGCGTTTGGGCTCATGGGATTGGCCTGCAAGGTCCCCTGACCTTACACTCCTCGATTTCTACCTTTGGAGTACTTTAAAACAAAAGGTATACCAGACACCGGTGAACACTAAAGAGGAGCTACGTCAACGTGTGACCAATTGCATCGACCAACTAGATTCGAATGAAATACATCAAGCGACAACTGAGGGTGTACATCGCCGGATTTTGAAGTGCTTAGAAGTCAATGGGGGATATTTTGAGAATTTGTTGTAAAATGTTTAGAATCTAATAATAAATAATAATTGAAAAAATTATCTTGTATCGCATAGCCTCTCTTTCGCTCATTGGTTGCAATTCAGGATACATTTCATTGAACTTCTTACATGTTCTTGCTACAATTTTGTCACATTGTCCATGAAGAATAAATAGTGTCATCAAAACTTCATTTGAGTAATTATTTCGCTCCATCTTAACTTGTTTTCAAATAAATATTAAGTGGAAAATGGCAAATGAATCTTAAAACTTAGGCGTCTCTCAAACACAGTAAACAATTGTCAAATCAGATGGAGTACCATGACCAACTAATACAAATTATGTAAAGATAATGTATTTTTCATCAATTATTGCGATTATTTCGAAAACTTGACGAGTTAGGTATACCACTATGGTACATCAACTTGGAGGAGATTTAATTGCCTTTCAGAATTTTAAATAATATACAGAGTGTATAAATATGGGGTGTCAAAACTGCCCTACTGTCGAAAGTGCCTCGGTCTCCATTACTCCAGAAGGCAAATGTGACAGACAAAACTAATTCTCAGGTCTGAAAAAACTCAATAAACTCGTCTTTTTGTGGTAAAAATAAATCTAGTACTGTTGCATCATAAAAATATATGCTAGTCACTATAAATAAGTAAATATTCTACCAGTGACAAGATGATAAAACTAGCGTCCTAGGTCGATTCTTCAAATTTTTATGTAAATAACGCATATAATAAAACTAATTTTACAGAATAATATTTTTACTTTTAAAATTCTAGAGGAAATCCTCAGCAAGCACTTCAGACAGTTCAGTAGATCCAGTGGCACAAGAAGATCACAATCATCATCACGAATCTCACGACGAAGAACAAGACATCAGGATAAGACGAGAAAGCACATCTAACAGCCTTAACGAATACGACCTTATAGACACGCCAAGAAGTTTCATCGAGCAACGAAACAAATCGCGATCTGAAGTAGACCTAAAAACTACCCTACCAGATATATCCGATAGAAAAAACATCAATTCAGCACCTTCATTAAACAAAATCAATAAGCCGCCAGAAAAAATATACGCTTTCGAAGAGCTCCCAGCTGCAACGCCAAAGACCTCGTTACCAGGTTCAATGCCATGCCATGAAGACGAAGAGGAAGGTGTTTCGAGTTCTGCAAATGAAAAGGAAGAAGTAAAGGATTTTGCAACAGCTAGAAGGCTAACTAGAAGAATATCTAATAGGCCCAGTTTACAAAGAACGCCATCAGTTAGTTCGTCAAGAAGGGAAGTAACGGTATTTCCTACTAATCTCAGGCCATACAGTAAACCTAAGGATAGTCTGCAAGAAACTTTAAACCAGCTGGAGAGTTCAGAGTGGGAAATGACAATGAGAGGATTGCAAGGTTTAGTGAGGACGTTGAGGCATCATCCAGACATTGTTGAAAGTCATATGCACAAGGTTTGTGTGTTGCTGGGTAAACATATAAAGAATTTAAGGTCTCAAGTTGCTAGAGCAGCTTGTGTGGCTGCCTCAGAGTTGTTTGGCACATGCAAGAGGGGCCTTGATATGGTAAGTATATTTTAGATAAAAATACATCTCTTGTCTTTTTTTTTACATATAACGTTTGAAGCAAGTTTTAAGTTAGGTCGTAAACATTTAATTTATTTATTTAAGAAAAACTTAATTTTTTATATAAACAACTTGAAGTTTAATATATAGAAACCTTGTTAAGGGTTCTACTCATGTGCGAAGACTTTTCCTCACTTTAGCGCTTTCGTAAATACAGATTTTTCAATCGTTTTTTTTTACGTAAAACTTGACTATTAGCGCTGACTAACAAGCTCGTTAAAACTATTTACTAAAGAAAGACGCTTGCTACGTTCTATTAGGATCTATTGTATATTCTGAAAATTTTTGCTCGAATATAAATATATAACAAAATCAAACCAGACCTGGATTTATATTCCAGACGTAGAGCCCCAAATCGTGTTTATTTGAAATAATTTTTACAGACTTGTTTAGTTACGTCCCTTCACTCGTTGGAGGTCTCACTTGTTACATGCACTGCATCCGTGCATAAATGGGGCATGCCGTGTGTTTATTGCGACACTGAGTGTCCAGCGATGGTCACGGCACATTGATAATAGTGCTGGCAGAGAGACCACTGCTGTTAGTTAACCTGCGAGGTTATTTGTCAGTTTTTGGTGTTGGCTGCGGCTGAGGCCTCCGTTGGAACTACACCAAATTCGTTCTTTTATTCATGATCCGCCAGTGCGGGGATAGTGGTAGGATTTATGCGTAGAAAATGTATGCGCTTGGTTCAATTAAACGGCGACAGTAGTAGTAGTAGCAATATCAGTGGTGGGGACCACAACGGCCCCTTTTTACCAACCCCGGCAACCTAGCAACTGTGCCCTACTTTTCCACCGTTCCGTCACCAAACCTCGTCGACCTCGAAATAAAGGCCATGACGGTCCTCCATTGGACGGAACTTACCTGGCTCCTGTGCAGAGTCCTCGAACCCAACAATTCTGTTCGAAGAATGCCAAAGGCCTCACGTTCACACAAGTAGTGCTGAGACGTTTTCTCAGTCTCGCCGCATTCCTGGCAAATGGGATCTCTCTCGACACCTACCAATGTAAGGTGTCTTCTAAGAGTACAGCGGCCTGTCAGCACCCCAACGATTCGGCGAAGCGCAGAACGACTCCTACCGAGAAGCCAGACAGTCCTATCTCTGTCCGGCACCTCCACTAAGTCCCTCGGCTGCCTACAGCCACCGACCGACCTCCAGTGCCTCTCCATGGCCTCCTCAGTCCACCTATCTAGGGTGTCGAAGACTACCCTCCTAATTATGCCTATAGCAGGCTCCGGGCCACAGAAGGGCCGCCGGTAACTAAGCCTTGCGAAACCATTCGCCACTACTTGTCTCGCGACGCCACAGTGTCCCGGAACCCACATAAGTTGCACCTCCTTTGTCCTGGACAGTCCCGTAAGGGCATCAGAGCACTCCTGAACCAGCGCTGACCCAATTCTAGTCGCGCAGGCTGCGCGGAGGACAGCCTGGCTATCTAAGCAAATGTATACACATATCTCCGGGCTCATCCTCACGTCCTGTTGATTAGCTACAGACAGGATAGCGTACACCTCCGTTTCGAAAGCCGTGGTATATGCGCCCAGAACATAACTCTCGGGCACCACCAGGCCTTCGATGTATATTCCCGCCCCGGAGGATTGTTGCTCCTCCAGCCGTCGGTAAAACAGACCAGGCTCGCGGGCGGGAATGCAACCTCATTTTTTCTCTACTGATCCCTACTGGGGATTCTGAGGGTGTATGTCCTAGTCGGCCTAATATTGTCCTTTGCATTCCGTACCTTGATAGTTGAAATTGGGATTTCCTTTTTCACCTCCTTGGCAACTTTTGCATGTCCCGTTATTGCCCCCTCTCTGCACCAGTCTCCAGAGTCACGCATTTTGAGACTCAACGCCCTAGCCTCCTTTCTGATGCCGCTGAAGGTGTCGTCCTCATAGCGCCGGTGATGCCCAGACTTGCCAGCCTTTCAAGTTTGGCCAGCTGCCAGGTAGCAGTTTGGTATACACCGCATCACCCGACCACTACCCCATAGAGAACTGTCGGCCCGACGATCGCTGTGTAAATCCAGTGAAGGATCCGAGGATTGAGTCCCCAGGTCCTCCCTATCAAGCAGCGCAGCTGCCAAAGGGTCGCACGGCGACAGTATATCGCTGGTGTCCTTGTAGATTTTTTGATAACAGTGTGTAATAATTTAGGAGAAGGATTCGAAAGTGGTAGTTGTATAAATCTCCGTGTGGGGGGCTATTGTATCATTACTTGAATATTTGTAAATTATTAGTATGGTTCAGAACCAGGACAGATAACGTGCTTATTCATTAGGTATTAACTGAAATCGCCTAGTAACAAAGGTTTAATGAATGAAAGAGCAATTTTGTCTGTATCGTAGGTTGCTAGGTGACGCATTAATTACTTATCAACGCGAGCGGTAACTTAGTAACCCATATTCCTTTTACCGGGTTACAAGGATCCATATTATAATATTATCACTACATAAACTTATTTTAATTCTACAGCGCGAACGAGAAATTCGACTAGCCATCGCTTCAAGTTTGACAGTAAGAGGAACCAATTAAATAAGACGACGCATGTGCCGGGATATTCAACCTTCCCGTTACATAATGTTTAGTATCCGGTAATTAAATAAGTATTTTAATGTTCTGAAATTTTGGTTCTTATTATTAAGGTGCCTCTTAAACAAATTACATAATTAATACATTAGAAAAAAAGCCTGGATGCAGCAAGTGCGTTATGGTAGTGAATTTTCATAGGAATGATCTGGCACAAAATATTTTATCATAACTTTTTTTAAACTGACTCGACTGTGCGCTGCACCGCTCGCGCTTACGCTGTATCGACTTGCGAAGAGCCCCCGCGTCCCGCACTACAGGCGCTTTTGACCGGGTAGGCGCGACGGCGCGGTTATGAGGCCTTTCCACGAACGTTTTATTTAACTCTCGGACAGACCGCAGAACCCCTGTAACTCTTCCACGGAACTCCAGCGTTTCGCGGACCACCTTTTAGGAATCGGCGACTGAGATAACGCTTCGAATAAATAGACCATTACAAATAACATAACCACCAAATGGCAGTCAGACTTCTACCAGGTCCAGAGCAGATCACTTTGGAGACAATTTCTAATATGAGCTGCAGAGTAGACAGGTGGAGGCCCTAAAATTGAATTGCAACAACCCAATCTACCCTTACCTACCACTCTAAGCAGTAATGAGATTGATGCCCTAGAATATATCCCTTCCATATTTCCTAAACCTTTCTTGAAAATGAAGGGCGAAAAGGTCGAGATACAAACAATTTTGGACAGGGTTTAGTTCGATAAACAAGTATGAATTTATACACACATATGTTCAAAAATTTGATAATTATTCTGCTTCATTGCATCTCCAAACTCTTGTTTTACATTAAGTTTATTTTTAACTTGGTTGATCTGTTTCCTTCCTTGTTCTTTTTAGATAAATGTTAACTTTACTTTTTTATTTTAGGAACTTGAGGAGCTAGTACCTCCTCTCCTGCAACGGACAGCTGACACCAACAAATTTCTTCGCGGCGATGCCAATATGGCCTTGGACGTCATGGCGCAGCACATCCAACCACACAGAGTAGTACATCTTATCGCCAACAGGGGATGCAGTCACCAAAACGGCGTGGTGCGGGCCGCTTCTGCCAGGATCCTAAACGATCTAGCAAGTAGACTAGGCCCGGATAGAGTGTTTCAACTGCCCAAGGATGTTAGAGACAGAATATTGCTTTGTGGTGCCACTGCCTTAACAGAGGGTAGTTTGGACTGCAGGAAATACGGCAAAAATATGCTGGCGTTGCTGTCCAGTCATCCTAACTTCCACAAAAATCTGTTGGATGCAGTCCCACCTCATATACTCAGACATATCGGGAAAACGTTGAAGTCCTTTAAATCGCAGTGTTGAAAAAGTACAAGGGTGGTTGCTGATTTTGTGGAAATATAAATCAGTAACACAAATGAGGTTCTTGGTTTTATCAAGCTCTATTAACCGTCGATACAGGGTGTTTTCTAGGTAATCTAATATATTTGAAACGGTGACTTCTTAGGTTTTTACGAAAAAACTTTTAATTGACATATGTCCAAAAATGTATACTTTCCAAGATACCTGGTGTTGAGGTATACTTTTCTTTTATTTTATAATCATATTTATAAACAGAGTGTCTTATTTTTCTCGAATATTGAGCGATTGCGTTGCTTATTAAAGGGTATTTTTTAGTCCAAGCAAAAATTTAAGGGGCGTGCGTGTAGACAGTAGTATCTGTATTATTTAAAAGGAAATATTCAATATACATGCCAATTTTTTAAAAATATTAATACCTGACATAAGATGTCTCTAGGTATTTTTCAGGATCGGCTTAGTTGAAAGGAGAATATAGTTTTATTGAAAATATATAAAAAATAATAGGGTAATGTATAATGAACGAAAAACTCACGGTAAGCTCTGAAAATAATTTATTTGACATAATAGGCTATTCTTTTCTTATTTATTTTACCAAATGTCAAGGTTTTGTTGTTTAGCATCGTATTTATTTTGATTCTACCCCAATTTAATCGTTTGTATTCTATCTTATTAGCATGGTTACCTATGCAAATAAAGAAATTACTCAAGGGCATTTTCTTATGCATTAGAAAATGGTAATTCATCGTAAGCAAGACCACTGAATGCTAAGCGTTATCCATAAACATTTACCTTCTTCGGATACATCCACACAACTTCATCTCCCTCTACAATATACTGGAACGTTTTTAAAAGACAAATATGACTTAGGTAGGCTTCTTTCAGAAGAACTTTCAAGCTAGAGGAGCATATTCTGTATGAAGTGAAAAAGCAATCACTACCAGTTCGAGAAAAATTCTTATCGACTTTCGTGTCATACATATTAGAAGATGGACCATTTTGAAATGAATCAGCAATACTTTTATGATACCCAGTGTGTTCAAGCTCTTTTGCCATGGGATTTTCTGCCTTGACTAAAATGGTGCTTAAGGAAATATAAGTATTTAAATCTTCTAAATTTCTCCGCTATTCTATTTATGGATAAGACAAACTTCTAAAGATATTGTACCACAAACTTCCACAAGAACCATATCTGGGCGCAAGAAAATCCAGATGCCATATTGGAAGCAAAGCACCAGCTAATATTTTTCGTTAATGCATGGGCTAAATATTGTCGACCATTTGATAGGCCCATATTTTTTCCAAATCGATTGAAAGGTGATTTTATTATTTAACGTGCTACCTAACCTGCTGAAAGATTTGCGTTTGAGAACAATTGTTCAGCAGCATTTCAATAATTAATTTCTAGACAGATATATGCTGCGAGTGAGTGGCTACCTCTGACCTTAGGGTCCTTATTTTTAGGGCCATCTAAAACAGCTAGTATACATTATACTGGCATTACTTCTTGTAATCTGACTATAAGATCAGATCGATCAGTCATGTCATAACCTTGGCACCATCGGTGTATACACTGACGCATTTCGTCCAGTCAATATTGTATTTAGTTGTACATTCCTTTAAAGTGTCAAATAATTTTTTCCTGTCGTGTTGGTATCTAATCGCGTAGAGAATACAATATCTTGACATACCATTGTTTCTGTTGTATCCTACGAATGCCATTTGATTATAGATGGCGTAAGTGATAGACACATTTTCTACTTTTAATTTAGTTGTGTTACTTAGTGATAGATAGCTTGACCAACAAAAATATAAATGCTTCTCAGATTGTTATAAGCAACAGGTGGTCTGACAATTAGTAAAGATCTAAGTTAATAAATTTAAAGGAAAATTTGTAAGGATTTCTCAAATGAAAAACAGATTTTAATTAGTAAAATAACAAATTTAATGAGATATGCTAGGGTATCATGTGGATAGAATTTACTTACAAAGACCCATTTCCTCATTCTTAAAACTCTTTACCTTAGATAGACAATTCCTAAAGTTTCAGAGTTACTTACGTTACAATTTATTTACAAAGATGGACTTCAAGACAACAGTTAAACCACCAGCACCATTTGTGAAAATATTAGGTAGTCCTTTTCCAAGTATTGCTTCTAATTAAGCCTAGAAAAAGGTTAATGACTACTCGATCTCAGGTAAATTTATCTTAAGTTAGAAGCTATTGCCTTATTAAAGATATGTGGCTACATTACGTTCTGTCATTAATCAATTTTATTTATATAACAAAATTAGAATTAACTCGTATCTGAAGTTGATAGAATCAAAGTTTATAACCGTACTATCAGACCCAACATTAGATAGAGATGATAAGGTATAAGTCAGGTTTCTGACTGTCCCACAACCTATGCAGAATTAAAATAATTTGTTGTAATGATTGCGAGATTGAAATTAGTTTATTACGACTCACCCTTTTTAAAAGGGGTGTCCTCAGGTAGTGGTGTGAATGCTCTTGAATATTTTCCCCGACCGATTTCAACGGTGCTTCATAACCGAATGAATTGCCACGCCTTGATCGTGTCAGTCCTTCGTTTGCACCCCCCTACATTGCGGCCTCATTGCTGACGTTTCGCTTCTGGATTAACTAACACACTAACTAACACCAATATGGAGCCTCGTGGTGTGAATGCTCTTGAATATTTTCTCCGATCGATTTCAACGGTGCTTCACAACCGAATGAATTGCCATGTCTTGTTCGTGTCAGTCGTTTCATTGCACCCCTCTACATTGCCGTATCGCTGACGTCTTTTTTTCCCTCAGGGCTCGTCCGCGGCCTTGCCGCCCCGATAGCACTGCAACCTTTGGTTGATTGTGCATACGCTTAGTCTTACTCCACCCATTCCAAAACACTGTGTCTTGAACTAGTCTGCACAGCGATTGGTAGAGTGAAGTTTTATATTGCTCTGTCTCCGGTCTAGACTGACCGTAGATCAGTTGTCTTTTGCGGTCCAGAGCTTTACACTCGCATAAGATGTGCTAGGATTGGAGCACGCGCTACAAGGGTACCATGTGGTTCTAAAGAACAGTCTCAACTTGTTTCATGCGTACAAGGAATAACGTCATTGTTACAAAATTATAGCCTGATACCATCTTGGGTTATTTGTAAATATGAACTACACAATCCTTTGTGTAGATTCTGTGTAATAACATATTATATCTGTCCGGATTTTCATTACACTTTACGCGTTAAATTTTAAAGCATTTATATGTCGCCGTCAACTACGACTCTTATAATAGCGAATTTTCCTATAAAAATATAAACCCTTGTCGAATGATTTTAAAACCTAAATTTTTTGAGCGTTACACATCACTCTCTCCTCATCGAAGAAAAGGGAAACTTTTCTTTTTAGTTCAAGCGCATGCGGTGCAGCAGATAAACGTATGTTGCGATACTTTAAGGCAACGTCCGTAAAACAGGTACACGATCAGGTATGACCAAGAGGTATGAGGTAGGAATAAAGGTGTGGCCCAGAGACACTCACTGCAATACACCAAACGAAATCAAAGAAAACCTGTACCTACATTTAGTACTGAGCTGACTAGTTTATGGAAGAAGAAATTCAGACGACAAACATGCTGTCAAGCTAACTCACGGTTTATAAACAGTATAGGCTCGTGAAATGGCAATTCATGCGCCGTCTATCTGGGCCTTTACGCATTAGGGAACTAATTAGGCAATGAATTGAAGCTCCAGTTGAACCGGTGGCAGTCATTTCCAGCATCTAATTTAGTGTTAAGATTTAGGTAACAGTTAATAAGGGTTCGACCATGTTATTAATTATTAACACCAGTGATGTATTCTGAAATAAATTTTGCGTTGTTTTCAATTGAGGTCCACTTGCCTCCTAAGCTAAGCTACAAGTGAAAAATTAAAAGAAGTTTCATATCAGGTATTGAGGCTTACAAAAAATATTGAAAAAATAACAATCAGAAATATTAGTGGCGTTATATTTAAAAATGAAACCATAAAATGCTTGCTTACACTAAAACATGCCCTCTAAAAGCAATGTATTTACTTGGTGTTTCGAAAAAAGAAAACCTTCCGTTTTCAAGATAATAAAATATTCTTTATAACTTCCCCCACCCCATATTTCGGAAAGGAGGTATTGTTGGAAATATGTTAATAATTTTTGTTGATAGAAAGGCTTGCGGATTTATCCTCCAAAATATTTTAGATTACTTAGGAGACACTCTGTATGAAGTTTTTAAAATTAAGGAATATGTTCCTTAATTTTGAAATACATGTAGGGGTAAAGTATAAAGACAACTATGTGATAAAAGTGATCGAAATAAAAATAAAAGAAAATGTTCTAGATTTTTAGATGTAGCTTAGAAAGTTATAACTCATTAATCTTTCAGATATTCTTATCCGTCCTGAACGTTTTTACTGGTAATTTCATAATTAATAATTTTTATCAATTTTGCCTTGTGCTGTTATCGAAATGATAAAAACTCTTTTGTTTAACAAATTTTTTTACAACATTTAACCTGATTCTGTGCACATAATTATTTGTTTTTGTTACGGGGAAGAATATATAAAATAGAGATTATCGTTCGATAATGCAGAAGTAACGAGTTAAAATTTTGCTGGTACTGGTTCCATTTACAACAAATTTCTCGCAGTACATATGTTGCAGTTGTTAGGGTAATCAGTGGCTACTTTTTAAAAGAAGTGAAAAAACCTAACCTAAAAGTTGGTCCCGACTTAAACGTTTTAGCCTTAACGAACACAAAGTGTGGTATGCGCGGAAAATAATTGGTCAAATGTGGACCAGTTCAATTGTTCAATTTTGGCAAATTCTGCTCTCCGCGTATTCAGGGCTCCTAGCAAGAAAGTTGTGTAGTTTCGATTTCTTTCATCCTACGTGTTTTTTTTTTTGAAGTACTGATTACGAATCTGAGGTTTGTAACAAAATTTCGTGACGCAGCATTGAAAATAAAAAGTTTGGACGCAGTAAGTGCGTTATGGAAGTGAATTTTAAGAAAAATGTTTTCAATAGCAAATATGTCTAATAAGCACACTTTGATAGAATATCGTTCATTGTTTCTACTATATAGGTTATACCGGTAACCAGATTGGTGGCTGATTGCATTAGAGAGACATATTTGCTATGTGAAAACTGAAACATGTGATGAGCACTAATAAGTACACTTGGAGAAACCCAAATTACCACAACACATCTTTCAGAGGCCTTACGATCGTTTCGTTGACCAAGTCAACATCTTCAGAGGAAGAAAAATTCTGAAGATGTTGACATGACAACTGTCTGTTGGTGAACTGCTACTTGTCTGCAAAATTTGAAGTCGATTGCACCATCCCTTCGAAAGTTATCGCGGTAACTAATGTACTGATCTATAAGACCGGCACAACTTTTTTTTAATTCGCAACTCAGTTTTTTTTATATGTTTACAGACTTTACGATGTTAAAGCAAAAATGAAAATGTTGCATTTTCTGTTCTAATTACCATAACTTTGCACACGTTAAAAACGATGTGGAGGTAATATTTAAATATTCACAAAATTTGTTTTATAATACTAAAGAAAATTAAAGATTTAATTGATTTGCACTTTATGTACTTAACAGTTTATAAACATTAAATACTTTTCTCTTACTATTTATAATTTTTTAGATTAATAATACAAGTACATTTAATTGAATAGGATAGTATTTTAAAATATAAAATAAATAAACTAAGTGCAATAAATAAGACAAAACCTAGAATAAGTATCATTGTTGTTCATTCTACATCATTTTATCGATATTGTTTTATTTATTATGTATATAACATTTTTACAGCACATCGTACTTAAATCTTCCAATATATTTATTTATTGTTTTTAATAAATGTAAAATTAGAAATTATATATCTTGTAGATGAAATAAATAAACTATTTTATTTCTTAAAAACTAGTAGGTTTTATTAACCAGGCTGTAACATATTTTTATACCCCTGTCTTAATAGACAATTTGCACGTTTTTGATGAATTTTTATAATTTTTATTTAAAAAAAAATCACTAATAGAGAGGTATCGATGGTGAGACTTTGCAAAAAAATTTTCAAATGGGCGCGAACTGGGACCCCTAGAACCCATATACAGGGTTTGTCTTAATTTTATACATATATATACATATATATATATATATATATATATATATATATATATATATATATATATATATATATATATATATATATATATATCGTCTGCGCCATGCCAAAACACAGTAACTAATATGTTTTTTAAAAATTGTTTCTTCGTATCTTTGCATATACTGTGTTCGGACGCACATGTAGAACCGGGTTATTCCTCAATAGCTTCACTAATTTCGAAGATATAGCGTGCTCAAAACCCAGTATCTACACCGTTTCTCCCATTTTCCCGTTTCAAAGCAAATTATGTGCTTTATTCAGTACCAAAACTCAGCATGTATCAAATACTCTGTTTTGGTAGTTAAAAATCGAAAAATTTAGACGCTTTATTTGGTACTAAAACACAGTAGGTACCAGATACTCTGTTGTGGTAGTTAAAAAGCGTAAAATTTAGACGTCTTATTTGGTATTAAAATACAGTATGTACCAGATACTCTATTTTGGTGGTTAAAAAGCTTAAAATTTTTGGTATTAAAACACAGTATGTACCAGATACTCTGTTTTGGTAGTTAAAAAGCTTAAAATTTAGACGCGTTATACACACTATCTACAAGCTGCTGTGTTGTTAAACCACAATTTGGTACACTTTTGGTTTTTCCAAATTAAAAATAAAATCCCAAAGACATGCGTTGAAACGACTTCGTGGTTAAAGTCCAATACCTGACAGACAGAGTAGCTAACTACAACGCGTAGATTAACTCATACAACAGGTATAAACCATACATCAACGGCAACCAAACTAAATATATACCAGGCAGAAAACATACTACCCGAACCAACAATCGTGAAATCTCGGACGCAATTATGGAAAATGACAGACGACATGAAATTAAAAATTTGCCAGGTTATTGTTATTTAACTGGGGGATTCGATCAATTATTAAAATACACTATATTTGTAGCTGTATTAACGGATCCAAATACAGTTTTAGCGCAGCATAGATATATTATGCTGTCGCATAGTATAGCAGACATTTAAACAAAATCAAGCCAAGTCTCTATAAAAATGATTCTAAAATAGTTTCTATTATCTTTAAACTAAAAAACACAAGACGTCATATAAGACCGAAACAGTCGTGGGATGTGTTTCAATGATAATTCTACTAATTCTGTAATTAATAATTGTTATGTTACTTTGAATATAATATCACGGGCATGAAGCCGATCTAAATATCAGGCAAATAAAAGGTTAGTTGAGGTGTGCCTAGCTTGCCTCCCAAGCTTTGTATTCAAATGTTTATTAGATAATAAAGTTTGTTGAATGTTGATTAATCGCTTGCTTCCTAAGCAGAAGGTTACTCGATCGAATCCAGTTCGATGGATGTATGTTTTTTTAATGTTTTATTTTGACATTTGGAGAAACAATAGCGGACAGATGTCATACGTTTTGAACAAGATTTCATTTTTGGTTAAAGGGCCTAAACAGGTTTGTCACCTTTGAGTCTCATATTATAACTTTGTTATTGTTGAAATTGAAATAAACGATTTGGTTAGGTTGACTGAAACGAAATCATACTGGCGATTAATAAGGAAAAATAACTGCTACGTTTATAAGATACTTTACTTTACTGACTATGAATAAAGTTTCCTTCTGGAAATATTTTGTATAACCTGTATAAAATGAAATTTCTAATACAAGTTTCTTTTAAAGAGACTTACGCTATCTACAGATATTACAAAATTTAGTTCTTTAGCTTCATAGAAAATTGGGTTTTGTATTGTATTTTTCTCAAAAGGAGTTAGAACGCAAGATTTTTTTGATAATAGAGAAATGTCGAAGGTAACAGTTTCGAAAAAATTCTTCAAATGTGCGTGTACTAGGACCTCTAAAATCTATCTTCAAGGTCTGTGTAACTTTAAAGTATTAACTTTACTAATATGCCGTATAATAATAGTGTACAATTCTTATGAAAATTCGCTACTATAACGCACTTGCTGCGTCCAGAAATTTTTATTTTTATTTTTTTTTGCTACGGAACTGTTTCTTCAAGTTAGGGCAATAATAAATTATTGTAATTGAATTCATAAGTATTATATAACTTAAGTAGATGCTTGTGGATTTAATTATGGTTTTCAATTTGCAGATGCATTTCGTAATGTGGTGCACGTATAGTAGAAAAACCAGAGTAATAAAAAACTGTGGCCAATGGAATGTGGAATGTAAGTTCCGAACATATTTACTGCTACCACCACCACCACCAAATATTATATAATATTTAAGTTGTGGTTGGGAAAGAAAGCTACATAAAAAGCGTTCTACAATTTACTGTAAAGCTTACGAGTCAAGGTGTGATTGTAGTATAAAGTTACCTACAGCTGAAATGGGTCAATACATTTCTTTCACTTCATAATGTGTCAGGTAGGTGGACCCACTTGTACGTGTTCCATCTTCGATGAATAAGCATAAGTACAATAAAATATATTTACTCTAATACGAGGGTGTACTAAAATCTAGTTGGCCTTGACTGTTTCCATGGATAAGGGTGACTGGGGGGAACTGTGCGCACCTAATCAAGATTAGGTGCTGTGAATACACCGTACACCGTTGCTCTTACGGAAGCTATTTTTATGATAATGTAAGCTCACTATGTGAAAATTGGAACCTGTGATGAGCACTAATAAGTACACTTGGAGAACACCCAAATCACCACAACACATATTTCAGAGACCTTACGATCGTTTCGTTGACAAAGTCAACATCTTCAGAGGAAGAAAAATACTTCAGAAACGATCGTAAGGTCTCTGAAATATGTGTTGTGGTGATTTGGGTGTTCTCCAATTGTACTTATGATAATGTAAGCTGCAAACATTATACTTTCATTGTGCGGAGGTATTAGTGTATATTTATTCGAACAATATCAAGTGGCATAGCAATAAACAAGTACAACGCGTACGGTTCCCCACCCTACGGGGTAATTTTACACAGACGGTGGGTACCTGTGCGCACTATCGGGGGAATTGTCCGTATGAACAGGATAGTCGTGTCTGGAGCCATAATCAAGTATATATATATATATATATATATATATATATATATATATATATATATATATATATATATATATATATATATATATATATATATATATATATCTTTAGGAATATTGCACTACACTGTAATCACTTTTAAATATACACTTTATTTGTTTGCTGTACGTTTGTGATTTCTTATTGGTTTGCGTGGACTGCAGTTTCGAACCGTCCCGGTTCATCATCAGCACGCTACTGGCTGCTATCGCTCCTGTCTGGTCTACGTCGGAGATTGTAGGTGGCGCACGCGCCGTGAGCTTCTAGTGGTCGGTTTCCTTTCACCATCATAAAAGAGACAGACCCAAACATTAAATGGATAAGATACGTCGATGATATATTAATAATATACGACAATCAAAAAACCAACATAGACAATATCCTCGAAAAAATAAACCAAATTAACAGAAACATAAAATTTACAATAGAAAAAGAATCAAACAACACCATAAACTTCCTAGACTTAACACTAATCAGAAAAGAAAACCAGATTGAATACAAAATATACAGAAAACCCACACAAACAGACATCACTATACCTAAACACTCACTACACCCACATACACACAAAATGGCCGCATACAGATACTTAATAAACAGAATGCTAAATATACCACTTCATAACGACGAACGAGAAAAGGAGTACAACATCATAATACAAATAGCAGAAAGAAATGGATACAACAAAAAAACAATAGAAAAGCTAGTAAAACAAATCAAAAACAAACAAATCAACAAAACAGAAAACAAAACACCGGAAACAAACACAAAATACACAACATTCACTTATAACCACCACATCAAAAAAATAACACAAACACTCAAACAATATGACTTAAAAATGAGCTACAAAACCAATAACAAAATAATAAACAAAATAAATAAAAAACAAGAACACAACCCACATGAATTAAACGGAATATATCAAATAGAATGTAACACATGCAATAAAAAATATATAGGAATGACAAAGAAATCAATAGAAACAAGATTCAAAGAACATATAACAGCATTGGATAAAATCCACATACCTAGCTACAAATCAAACGTAGCTACACACATTCACGACACAAAACACCAAAAACCAGACATCACCCAATTAAAACTAATGAAACATGTTAAAGACCACAAAAAAATGGAAATCTGGGAACAATACTACATTCAACAAACAAACAATAGAAAACAATTAATGCCAGAACAAATCCAAGTACAAACATTTAAACAAAACTTAATAAAGGCCATACAAATAGACAAATTATTAAACCACAGTGATCAAGACAGGAGACCGATACACACGACACAATCCGAAGGCACAACCAATCAGAGAACAGGAAACCGACCACTAGAAGCTCACGGCGCGTGCGCCACCTACAATCTCCGACGTAGACCAGACAGGAGCGATAGCAGCCAGTAGCGTGCTGATGATGAACCGGGACGGTTCGAAACTGCAGTCCACGCAAACCAATAAGAAATCACAAACGTACAGCAAACAAATAAAGTATATATATATATATATATATAAAATTTCAACAACACACCACGAGGGCTTACAGCCTAAATACTATCGTACCGTGGGTGTCGACAAGGAGGAAGGGGGCAACTTGTTAATTCTGGACTTCAAGGTTTGGAGGTTCGGAGGAGAAGGAAAAGCATGCGCCGGCAAGGTATTCCATAACTTGGAAGTCGTCGGGACAAAAAAGCGGGCATAACAAGATGTTCTATGTCTGGTGACCTGGATAGTCAAAGGGTGCATTCGCTCTGTTCGCCTGGTAGATCTGTTGGGGGTAGCAGGAGGAGGAACTATGGAAGAAAGCTCCTCTGAGCACTGCCCGTGCAGATATCTATAAAAAAGAAAGAGGTCACCAACGGCACGTCGGTGGGCAAGATATGGCAGCCTTTGGGTGAGGGTAGAGTCACCAAAGATACGTATATCTATCTTCTGAATGGAGTCCAGGATAGCGAGTGTAGAAGCGGAAGCAACACTCCAGATGTGGGAGCAGTATTCAAGGTTTGGCCTTATTTATGAAGTATATAAGGTATAGAGATAAGCTGGTGAAAAGTATTTGCGAGCCCGGAAGAGGAAACCTAATTTCTAGCAGCTGCTTCTGCAATTGATGTGACATGCTGGTGCCAAATGAGATTTCGATCCACAGAAATGCCCACAAGTGAAAAAGACTCATTACTTTGAATAACTTGGTTTTTCATTGTGATGGTTCTAGGGCTGGTGTATCTCTTATGAGAAAGAAAGCAAGACTGTGATTTGTTGGGGTTGAATTGTACAAGATTTCTACTTCCCCAGTCTAATAATTTTTGGAGATCCACGGAGACAGAACCGTCCATGTGTCTGCGATCCTCATCAAATTGGGCCAAAGAGACAGGCTCAGAATATTGTATATTTGAGTGGAGGGTGCTGTCGTCCGCGTAACTGTGAACTGGGTTGGATGTGTTAGCGAGGTCATTGATGTGGAGAAGAAACAAAGTAGGGGCTAAAGTTGGTATGCACAATCAACCAAACGTTGCAGTGCTATCGGGGCGGCAAGGCCGCGGACGAGCCTTGAGGGAACAAGGGCTAAAGTTGAACCTTGAGGAACTCCTGCATTAATTGGATATAGGTTAGAGGAATAGCTATCCACAACAACAGAAATTCTCCGGTTGGAGAGGAAGTTTGCTGCCCAGGTACAGAGTTTTGGCGGTAGGCCATAGGCCGGCAGTTTATTAAGCAGCGTTGCTTGCCAGACCTGGTCGAATGCTTTGGATATGCCTAGAGCGACAATCTGCGATTCACCTTGTGGTTCCATATACTTGTTCCAAGAATGGGTGACAAAGGAAAGGAGGTCGGCAATTGATCTGCGCTGACGGAATCCATACTGCCTAATTGGGTGTTTATATACATTTCCATCACTTTAGAGATGACTGAAAGGAGAGAAATAGGCCTGTAGTTGCTAGGAAGCGCTTTGGATCCTTTCTTGGAGACGGGTTGTACTCGAGCTCTTTTCCAGTTACTAGGGAATATGCCTCTATTGTAAGATGTCTGAAACAGACGAGTCAGGACATGGGCAAATTCTGGTGCGCATTTTTTGAGAAGAATTGCTGGGATCTAGTCAAGGCCAGAGGCTTTCCTGGTATTAAGAGAAGAGAGAATCTTTCGTACCTTTTTAGTTTCGAAAATGATATCCGTCATTTTATGCGTGACATTGGGGACTGTTGGTGGTTGAACATTTCGAGGTGGGTGGAGAGTAGAATTGCTGGCGAACAACGAGGCGAAAAGTTCAGCTTTGCCCAGGGCGGTAGAAACAATTTCATCCCCTGAGACAAGAGGTGGGAACGTGCTCTTGCAGAAATTATTACCAATAAATTTAGCAAGAGTCCAGAAGGGTTTGCTGCCCTTTGTTTTTGATGTGGTTATTAAACCTGTTTTTTGCCTCAGAAAGAATGCGGTTTCTTGCGTCGTTAAATGCTTGACGGTTTTCTTGACTGGGATTGTGTAGAAGCGTTTTGTGAGCTTTGACCTTTTCAAGTCTGGCCTTGTCACAGGATTTAAAGAACCAGGGCTTTTGAGTTGCTAAAGCGGTTTTCTGTGTATGAGGAATAAATAATTCCATACCAGCTTGGATAATTTCGGTGACGTTTTGTGAGATCTCAGAGGGGTCAGGATGAAGGAAGCAGACAGGCGCCCATGGAAATGAGGAAAAGTAATCTCGCATTTCGTCCCAGTGCGCGGAGTTGTAGTGCCAAACGATATGTGGCTGTGATGACTGTGTGACCTCCGGTTGCATTACGCAGGAAGCGGTGACCATGCCATGGTCTGAGCGACCGAGGGGGGTGGTAACTGATATTTTATATAATTCAGGATTTGTAGTAAGAAGGAGATCCAAGGGATTTGAGCTGTGTGTTGGGATGCGAGGAAAGTAAGTAGGTTGCTGAACCATATTGGCTAAAGAGTTGCTGACTGCAAAGGCCTCCGCTGCTCTCCCTTGTCGATCGGTTTTTGAAGATCCTAGCCATTCCTTATTATGGACATTGAAGTCACCAAGAATAGTGACCTCGGAGGAAGGCAATTCAGAAATGAGATGGTCGGTTTTTTCAGAAACCGATATATATATATATATATATATATATATATATATATATATATATATATATATATATATATATATATATATATATATATATATATATATGTATAACTGTCCCAAAAGTCGTAAATCAAACGTCACACGAAGATAGGCTAGCTCAAGCCCTTTCAGAAAAACCCTATATGATGAGTTTACGGTTTTCAAGATATTGACAATTTTATGAAAAAATTAAAAGTTGTCAAATTTTAGGGTATTTTGGGCCCCACATGCGGAAAGAAACATTTCCGGAATGTAATTTTTGTGCATGTTGATCCCCAATAATGGCGTTATTGACTCAGTCTGAAATATTTTGTGTTATTTAGAAGATCTGAAGAAAAAAAAATTAAAAATCGATCGGACTTTTCTTCCCCAATTTTTTTAAAATTTGGAATAAACCACCGTACTGAAAAAAAATAGTAAAATTTATTGGCTCATAGTTTCAAAAACTTTTTATGTGATGGTATGCGTAACTGTGGATTGTTGTTTTATACATTTTATGGCTCACTATGTAAAAAATTGGAACCTGTGATGAGCACTAATAAGTACACTTGGAGAACACCCAAATCACCACAACACATATTTCAGAGACCTTACGATCGTTTCGTTGACAAAGTCAACATCTTCAGAGGAAGAAAAGAATTTTTCTTTTCTTCCTCTGAAGATGTTGACTTTGTTAACGAAACGATCGTAAGGTCTCTGAAATATGTGTTGTGGTGATTTGGGTGTTCTCCAAGTGTACTTATTTTATGGCTTCAATTAACGCTATGATTTCTGCAGAGTATACTGATAGTTTACTGTCTAGTTTAATTAGTTGTTTATGTTGGTACTCTGGGATATAAAAGGCGCAACCAGTATTTCCGTTTTGTTTAGACGCATCTGTGTATACATGAAGTGCCTCTGCCAAAAGTACGTTAATTGCTTAAATAAACTGGTAAGCCAACGCATTCAAAGCAGTTTTTACAAAAAAGATTTTTTCTAAAACAAGTTTATACAGGGCTTTCATTAATTCCCGAACCCCACGTGACCGCTTAAGTTAGGCAACCCGGCATACACGGTTGGACAACCTGAATAAATGAAATCCCTAAGATGCCAGTGTTGTCTCATATTTCCTTTGGGGTTTTATAAAAAATATAAAAATTATAATAAGTTGAAACAGTAAATGTGTTAAATGTATTTATTATTTCGTATTTTTAACAGCAAGTCTGCTCATGTATGGTTTACTGTTATTGATTGTTAAAAAAATAAATTAAAAACATAATAAAATATTACTTTTATTTTGTATAGATATCAAAATTTTGTAATGTAGGTAAACAAATTGAGGTCCGATTATTTAGACTTCTAATTTACAGTTTTAGGAATGAGTATTGCGTAACATGTAACAAATATGTACCTGTTTGGGCAGATTACCGACGAACAGATTTGGTAAGGCTTCGTTCCATGCGATGTTGAATATCGTCAACGACATAACCTTAACATACCTACACTTTTAACTTACGTAAAAACGCAATGAAAATCCTAAGTTTTGATAAAAACTTTTTATTTTTATTGTCCAACAGATGGAAAATTATTTGAAGAAGGTAAATACTGGTCGAACTTGGAAAATGCACAGTATACATACAAAATAACCGTCAAAAGGGAATTGAGCGCAAATGGACTGAACTGTCAATTGTCAATTGATTTAGTAACTTTAGGGTTCCTAGTCTAGTGGTTTTTTTTGGGTTACTTTTTGGACTGCCAACTCATAAAATCATATTCCACTAAGAGAGAGACAGAATCCGGTCACATGGGGTTCGGGAATTAATGGAAATCCTGTATTTCGTAATTTGAAATATTTTCATGAAAATTCGCCAACGTAACACAGCGGCTGCGCTCAGACTGTTTTTAGATTCATAATAGGCTTTATAATGATTAAGGCTCTAGTAACAGAAAAATCCAAATTAGTGTATTTTATCGAATGGTAAAGTAGAAGAATCCACTTAGAATGCCCATTCATTAAAATCTTTTTACTCGTTCTATTATTATGCGATCTCTTAGAAGACTCTTCAATCCATATGAACAGACTACTAATTATTCTATAAACTGTATAGTAATACAGTCTATACATAAGTATAAATATTCACTCCACTTATGTCATTCCACCATAGTCATTTATCAAGGAAACATTAATAAAGAAAAATTCAATTTAATAATACATTAATTTCAAGTTATACAAAGTACATTCCCAAATGATATTAAATATTATTACATATTGTACTTTTAAATTTATTTTTCTGTAATAGCGGTGCGTGTGGCGTATTGTAATTGATCCCTTAAATAATTCAGTTGTGGGATTCGCTGCCAGATGACGCTGTCTCACGGCCAAACATCTAATTTGTTTGCATGTTATGTTTTCCACTATTATGATGATATGGTTATTTTCTTATTGTTACGATATAGAACGTATTACATCGGAAAACATTTTAATATTTTATATCAAGACGACTTGTTAGTCTGTCCCTCCCATTAGCATTCGTTACGAGAAAAAGGTCATTTATTCACAACGAAAATTGTTGCTACCATTTATAAGAGACTGAGGTTGGACACGTTGTGGAGCCAGTATAACGTAAATTAATATATAACAAATATATATTGGACACTAAAATAATATGACATAAATTATCTCAGGGCTTGGGTTTAGGCACTTGCAGCTGGTAGGTTTCAACATGTACAAATAAGAATAAGGTATTATGAATAAAATCAGTTTATTTAAAAAGTTATTGAATCTATATAATGCAGCGAATTGAATTTAGCAAATTGTATAAAAGAAACATATGAATTGATTAATTTGACATGGCATATAGCACTGTAAAAAATGAATTGTGGAGCATACACTACTCAAAACAAAGAAAACCACAGATAAATAGTGTACTTAATTTCCAGCTTCAGGTTGAGGGGGCTCCTTCCTGGCGATGGTGTTGAAGGGGCTCGTTAATGATGATGTTGTTCAGGGGGCTCCTTAATGATGTTGTTGAAGAGTCTTACTAACGGTGCGCCATTCAGGGGGCTCCTTAATGATGTTGTTGAAGGATCTTACTAACGATGCGCCATTCAGGGGGCTCCTTAATGATGTTGTTGAAGAATCTTACTAACGGTGCGCCATTCAGGGGGCTCCTTAATGATGTTGTTGAAGAATCTTACTAACGGTGCGCCATTCAGGGGCTCCTTAATGATGTTGTTGAAGGATCTTACTAACGGTGCGCCATTCAGGGGGCTCCTTAATGATGTTGTTGAAGAATCTTACAAACGGTGCGCCATTCAGGGGGCTCCTTAATGATATTGTTGAAGGATCTTACTAACGGTGTGCCATTCAGGGGGCTCCTTGATGATGTTGTTCAGGGGGCTCCTTAATGATGTTGTTGAAGGATCTTACTAACGGTGCGCCATTCAGGGGGCTCTTCAATGATGTTGTTGAAGGATCTTACTAACGGTGCGCCATTCAGGGGGCTACTTAATGATGTTGTTGAAGAGTCTTACTAACGGTGTGCCATTCAGGGGGCTCCTTGATGATGTTGTTCAGGGGACTCCTTAATGATATTGTTGAAGGATCTTACTAACGGTGCGCCATTCAGGGGGCTCCTTAATGATGTTGTTGAAGAATCTTACTAACGGTGCGCCATTCTGGGGCTCCTTAATGATGTTGTTGAAGAATCTTACTAACGGTGCGCCATTCAGGGGGCTCCTTGATGATGTTGTTCAGGGGGCTCCTTAATGATATTGTTGAAGGATCTTACTAACGGTGCGCCATTCAGGGAGCTCCTTAATGATGTTGTTGAAGAATCTTACTAACGGTGCGCCATTCAGGGGGCTCCTTAATGATGTTGTTGAAGAATCTTACTAACGGTGCGCCATTCAGGGGGCTCCTTGATGATGTTGTTCAGGGGGCATCTTAATGATATTGTTGAAGGATCTTACTAACGGTGTGCCATTCAGGGGGCTCCTTGATGATGTTGTTCAGGGGGCTCCTTAATGATATTGTTGAAGGATCTTACTAACGGTGCGCCATTCAGGGGGCTTCTTAATGATGTTGTTAAAGAATCTTACTAACGGTGCGCCATTCAGGGGGATCCTTGATGATGTTGTTCAGGGGGCTCCTTAATGATATTGTTGAAGGATCTTACTAACGGTGTGCCATTCAGGGGGCTCCTTGATGATGTTGTTCGAGGGGCTCATTAATGATATTGTTGAAGGATCTTACTAACGGTGCGCCATTCAGGAGGCTCCTTGATGATATTGTTGAAGGATCTTACTAACGGTGCGCCATTCAGGGGGCTCCTTGATTATGTTGTTCAGGGGGCTCCTTAATGATGTTGTTGAAGGATCTTACTAACGGTGCGCCATTCAGGGAGCTCCTTAGTGATGTTGTTGAAGAATCTTACTAACGGTGCGCCATTCAGGGGGCTCCTTGATGATGTTGTTGAAGACTTTTACTAACAGTGCGCCATTCAGGGGGCTACATGATGATGTTGTTCAGGGGGCTCCTTAATGAAATTGTTGATTACTAACGGAGTGCCATTTAGTTAGGCATGCTGTTTTCCGACTAAAATTTAGGTGTAAGATTCCATCTCTTGGTCGATATTAAACAGAAGAGAGCGTGGCATGCGTTGCAAGCGTATATAAAGATTATCTTATCGCAGACACGTCACAAAATTAGCTCGAGCGCAGGCGTGTTCCCGTGAGTTGGGTGCGGTAGAGCAACCGACCGCCGAGTTTGACGTCACTGAAGGGACTTGGACGCTGACGTCACAAAAGGGGTTAATTCCGAAGCTCAAAAGTCAACGGCGTTGACACGTGTGGCCTGTCACGCTTATTAAATACATGCGACATGTTACAACACTGTGGGTGGAAAATATAACAAAAATCGGAGTCACCCCAAAGACCACAAAATAATAACAGGGAGTTATGCGCTAGCCACGTATTTCGACAGCGATGTTGTCTTCATCAGTAGCTGCGCTAAACTAACTGTATGAGCAGGATTATCCTATTTATATACGTAAGCTATACACTAAAAATTTTCGGGACGCAACAAGTGCGTTCTAGTAACGAATTTTCATAAGAATTGTACATTATTAGTAAAATATATTATTAGAACTAATTCTTTAAATTTAAACGGACCTTGGTGATCGATTTTAGAGTCCCAGTTAGCGATTATTTGAAAAAATTTATATTTTATATGGAGCTAAAAAAATAAAATTTGATCTTAGATATAATATGTAAGTACTGCAAATGTCTTTTAAAAAATTGTGTTACAAATTTAATTAAAGTTACAAATGTTTTTCAGGAAAAAAATAATTATTTACAAAGGAATGCACCTGTCAAATTATAAATATGGCAGGCATTTTACTTTATTAATTGCTTGGATGGTTTTGTATTAGTTAACCCATCCAGTTTTTGCAAACAATAAACAACAAAAAAGGTTTTTAAAAACAAATTTATAGTTATCCCGCAGCTCATTATGTTATTTTTCTTTAATTTAATACCCACGGTGCGTTTACATAGATGTTACCATGCTTCCAAATTGAAGATTCTAGCTTATTGAGAAATTTATTTACCATAACATACTTGCTACACCCAGACCCTTTCCAACACTTATCTACCGGTGCTATATCCATACTTTTTGAAAATGATAAAATATTGCAGCTTACTATGTAAGACTGACAAACAAAGCAACCTCAAAATCATTTTTGGAAAAGTATTAAAGAAACATAAAATGAGAACAAATTAAACACAAATTGAAATTCTTGTTTCGCTGCTTCGTCGCGGGGGTTCACCCTCCTCTTCTGCATGCCTAAATCACCCTCAATGCATTAACAAAAACAATATAAACAAGAAAAATTCATTCGACGCAACCCAACGGACGTTTCCGGTTCTGGTGTATGAGTCGGTTTCCCTTATAAACAAAAATGATGATGGCTCCTCCTTGTACAAAAGACTCCGGAGATAAATTACCCTCCATTCGGATCTCCGGGAGAGGGGTGTGCAGGGGGCGCCGGCAGTAAGATTTAACATATCCTTCTCGAATATATGTGGCGTAAATTCTAACCTGAACTCCGTCCATCATTTCCTCCAGGCTAATAGGCCCCAAATCCTCTTCCTCACCGAAACCCAAATCAGTGCCAAAACAGCCACTAATCACCTTAATTTCCCGTGGTATGAGCTCCTTACTTCCTTTAGATTGCATGGAGGCGTATGCGCATACGTTCGTACTAATCTACCCTGCACCAGACTCCCCAATTTAGAAGCTAGAAGAAAAGACATAGTTTGGATGAAACTCTTTCTCTCTCTCTCTCTCAAGGCTGCAACTAAGGTCATCTGTTGCATCTACCGGTCACCTTCTGACAACAACTTTGTCCAGCGCTTCGACCACCTTTCTGAAAAAAACCGACCATCTGATTTCTGAATATCCTTCCTCCGACGTCACTATTCTTGGTGGCTTCAATGTTCATAACAAGGAATGGCTAGGATATTCAAAAATCGATCCACAAAGGAGAGCAGCGGAGGCCTTTGCAGTCAGCAATTCTTTAGCCAATATGGTTCAGCAACTTACTTACTTTCCTCGCATCCCAACACACAACTCAAATCACTTGAATCTCCTTCTTACTACAAAACCTGAATGATATAAGATATCAGTCACCGCCCCACTTGGTTTTTCAAACCACGGCATAGTCACCGCTTCCTGCGCAATGCAACCCGAGGTCACACAGTCATCATACCAACGTACCGTTTGGCACTACAACTCCGCGAACTAGGACGAAATACGGGATTATTTTTCCTCATTTCCATGGGCGCCTGTCTCCTTCTCTCATCCTGACCCCTCTGATATCTTACAAAACGTCACCGAAATTACCCAAGCTGGCATGGAATTATTTATGTCACGTACACAGAAAACCTCTTCAGCCACTGAAAAGCCCTGTTCTCGAAATCATGTGACAAGGCCAGACTTGAAAAGGTCAAAGCTCACAAAACGCTTCTACAAAATCCCAGTCAAGAAAACCGTCAAACATTTAACGACGCAAGAAACCGCTACGTCCGCATTCTTTCTGAGGCAAAAACTCGTTTAATAACCACACCAAAAACAAAGTCCTCTTAAGCTCCAACGGCAGCAAACCCTTCTGGACTCTTGCTAAGTCTATTAGGAATAATTTCTGCAGGAGCAAGTTCCTCTTGTCTCAGGGGATGAAATTGTTTCTACCGCCCTGGGCAAAGCTGAACTTTTAGCCTCGTTGTTCGCCGGCAATTCTACTCTCAACCCACCTCCAAATGTTCAACCACCGACAGTCCCCAATGTCGCGAATAAAATGACGTGTGTCATTTTTAAAACTAAAGAGGTACGACAGATGCTTCTTCCTTTAATGCCAGGAAATCCTCTGGCCTTGACGAGATCCCAGCAATTGTTCTCAAAAAATGCGCACCAGAACTCGCTCCTGTCCTGACTCGTCTGTTTCAGACATCTTACAATAGAGAATATTCCCTACTAACTGGAAAACTGCTCGAGTACAGCCCGTCCCCACGAAAGGATCCAAAGCGCTTTCTAGCAACTACAGGTCTATTTTTCTCCCTTCAGTCGTCTCTAAAGTGATGGAAAAGTATATAAACACCAAATTACTAAAATTTCTTAAAAAACACAGTCTAATCTACGACAGGCAGTATGGATTCCGTCATCAGTCACCGCCCCCCCCCCTTGGTCGCTCAGACCACAGCATGGTCAAAATACGATAAAATTTGACAATTTCCTTTTTTTTCATAAAATTGTCAATATCTTGTAAACGGTAAACTTTTTGATAGGATCATATTGGTTTTTTTTAAAAGGGCTTGTGCTAGCCTATCTTTATGTGACGTTTGATTTACGACTTTTGGGACATCCTATATATATATATATATATATATATATATATATATATATATATATATATATATATATATATATATATATATATATAGGTAAAGTAATACTCACCTAAAATATACTTCTTCTCTGGCTGCATTAGTGGTAGTTTTCTTTGTTGTAACTGGTTTGGATGCTTGACAGCGAAGAAAACCAAGTCTAAAGCCATCGAAGAAGTCTGTATATCTCTATTTAGTACATAGAACGGTTTAACCAAGTAATGACAACAAAAATTTATGAATTTAATACTTGCCTATCATGTCTAAAGCAGATTGAAATATTTCAGACGTTGGTTATCATGCCTTTACCTTATACACACACTGTATATTTACAAGGAAACCGTAGGCTGTGTTATTCCCCCGCAAGTACACACGTCAAGTAAGTGGCAATTTGGGCGGCGGTCCTGATTACAGGCCTTATTGTGGTCTGGGATTTGTTTAAAAACAGTGGAGTGTCGTGTTACATTGCCCCATTCAACCCGTTCTTTCATTCTGGACCTCTCTCTGTGTGCGTATCCCTTTAGACACTACCCTCCTGTCAACCAATCAAGGACGACGTCTCTTTCACATTGTTCCCTCTGTATCTGGAGATAGAGACAGAGCCAAGAGCGGCACCGCTACAAACGACCCAGGAGAATGGGAACCAGGGATCCGGTGTTGGGAGGTATTATGTGTGAATATTATTATCATTGCTGTAAACGGAAATGCTGCTTTTGGTGCTGTTGATTTTGCTTATTTAGAGACTAGAATTTATGGTTCTTGTTTGCACAACAAATATGCTCAATTCAATTAAGTTAGGAATGTGAACTTGTCAATTATTGTGGCCCTTACTTGGTGAAACCATTCCAAACTAAATACCAATACCTATAGAGATTTCTCATCTGACTTGTTTTCTCCTCTGCAGCCGGTTTAACCTTTTACGGCGTCCTCAGCCACGACCAAAATTTTCTTCTGAGCCGACTACTGATAACGAAGCAGGTAGACGAAACGTTACATAAAAAACTCTGGGCGCAGCAAGTGCGTTATGGAAGTGAATTTTCATAAAAATGTTTTTAATTACAAATATATCGCTCTAATGCGAGCAGGCATCAATTTGGTTATCGGCATAACCTATATAGTCGGAACAATATAACATGTTTTATCAAAATCATTATTTGAAAATGTAAAAAAAATTTCCGAAAATAAACTTTAAATGTTTCCGAGAAAACTCCGAGCCAATGAACCTGAGGTTAATAGCAAATTGAGTTAATGAAATTTAAAACATTTAATGAAAATTCGCAACCAAAACGCCCTTGCTGCGTTCAAACCAACAAAACTTACGTTAATAGCAAATTGAAAAATGCAAAACGCACTTACTGCGTCCAGATTATTTTGTTACAAACCTGCATCATATTTCGATAAAAAATGCAAAAATGCAGTAACGAATTTGTTCTACGAAAATTAGCTAAAAATTATAGCTAGTTAAACCACTTCACTAAACCTACAGCGAAGGCATCAACTAAACTACACAGACAGCCAAAGCATCAGAGAAAGTGTCTATTGGAAATGAATTTTATGTAAATATTTTAGCAAAATGAAGGGCAATGACGGTTGAATCTGAAACTTAAGGGTTCGTAGAACACTCTTCTTGCAACATTTTCTTTTTACAATCCGTATTTGTTTCACGTTCTTTGCCTAAACAGTGCCAATTTTGACATTTTAATTTGCGAGTTTGACATTTCGAGGAAAACTCCAAAATTTGTTTCTTTAGCTGCCCGTAACTTGTTTGTCCTTAAACTTAGAGATCTAAATTTTGACACATGTTTCACTCTTTATAATACAAATACGCGTACCAAATTTAGTGGTCCGCACTTTGTTTCTTCCGGAGATATGAATTTTTTTAGAAAGAAAACACAAAATCTTTCAGGAAAACCTGGTCCGATTTTCCTGGCTAACGAACTTATCCAAGCCACTTGCAAAAGGAAGGTACTCACCAAATTATCGGTCCATTATTTTTTTAATTATCGGTAGGTATATATATATATATATATATATATATATATATATATTATATATAATATATATATATATATATATATATATATATATATATATCACGGATCTCCCCATTCGTAATTTTTTTTTTAGAAAATTGACTAAAAAAAGGAAATTTGAATCACCAACCAATGGGGCATCCTGTAATTGTAGAAATATTTTTTAAGATGTAGCTCAAGACACCCTATAATTAATGTATATATATATTTTTCGTATCTTGCATAATAACGGATATATTGGACTTTAAAGATTTTTTACGAAAATTCGACAAAAATTATATACCATTAACCGATAAACTCTATAGCCAACACTACTACCAAAGCATCAGAGAAAGGGTCTATTTGAAATGAATTTTCTGGGAATATTTTAGTAAAATGAAGGACAATGACGATTGAAACTAAGACTTCAGGCTTTGTAAAACATTATTCTTGAGACATTTCCTTCAATAGCTCATATTAGTTTTAGGTTAATTGCCTAAATATTATGAATTTTGACGTTTTAAATTGCGACTTTGACGTTTTGAGGAAAACCCAAATTTATTGTTCTTTAAATGCCTGTAACTTTTTTGTCCTTTAACCTACAGAGCTAAATTTTGGTAGGTGACTTACCTATAATGATATAAACTCGTGTATGAAATTTGGTTGCCCTTACTTTGTTAATTCCGGAGAAATATTTTTTTTTCGATTTTTTTCGAAAGAAAACACAACATTTTCCGGGAAAACCTCGGCGGATTTTCTTGACTAACGAACTTGTCCAAGCCACTTGCGAAAGGAAGGTAGTGTTACAAAGCACTTCAATAGACGTAGGTGCGGTGTTGCAACAGCTCCAGAATTTCCCCAACATCTGGGAATTTTTGCACAATCTGGCAACACCGCCTCCCCACCCCCCTGGGGGTGCCTGGGGTGACCCCCCTCAGGCGAAGTCTCAACCCTCTAGGACCAGAAATAACGAAGTTACCAACTTGTACCCCGTCGGAACGGATAACTGAGGTCTGCACATTCCGAACACCCTGTATATACACCCTGTATACGTAGAGAGATCTTATAGTTCGAGAAACACCTCTTGTGTGACATAGGAGTGGTGACCACATTTGGATCATCCTGTATATACATCCCCCTGTATACACACGGGACCGATCTGTATTCACAGAACCTTCTAGTAAAAGAAGGTCCTGGAACGTTCTGGAATGGAATGCTCTAGAAAGGAGGGGAAGGTACGGCGAGTATATAAAAGCGAAAGCAAGCCAGCCCGAGTTAGTTAGTTGAGTTCAGTAAGAGAATGTGGTAGTGACTTGAAGAAGCAGTGTAAAGTGTTAAGAGAGTAGTGACTGTAGTACCAGATTAGTGACTTTTGTTGAGAGTAGTAATTGTAAGGCCAGTAAATGAAGTGTTTTGTGAGAGACATTCTAGAAATTTTATTGTATCCATATTTAGAGTGTAAATAAAGTTGTTTTGTTAAAATTAAAAGTCTCACTTATCCAGAACCCGGAGAAAACGCAACAATTTGGTGTCAGAAGTGGGATAAGTGAGTGAAGAAGTGAACAAGCAAGCTAGCTGTAAATGGTAAACACCAGATCGACTGACTACGACAAGATGGCTGAAATCAAAGAGTTGATGGACTTACTGAAAAAGCAACGTGAAGAAGACGAACAACGACGACAAGAAGAAGAAAGAAGACGGCGCGAAGAAGACGAACGACGGCGGCAAGAAGATAAAGAAGACCTCAAGAGGCAACGCGAAGAAGACGAACAACGACGACAAGAAGACCTCAAGAGGCAACGCGAAGAAGACGAACAACGACGACAAGAAGAAGAAAGAAGACGGCGCGAAGAAGACGAACGACGGCGGCAAGAAGATAAAGAAGACCTCAAGAGGCAACGCGAAGAAGACGAACAACGGCGACAAGAAGATGAAAGAAGACGGCGCGAAGAAGACGAGAGAAGACGACAAGAGGAGGAACAGAGGCGACAAGAAGATAAAGAAGAGCTTCGAAGTATGTTCCACAATATAAGAGTTGATGTAAAAGAAGAAATTGAACAGATCAACGAACAAATAGAAAATGTGGACAAGAAAGTAGAAAATGTGGACAAGAAAGTAGAAAATGTGGACAAGAAAGTAGAAAATGTAACAGAGGATTTGAATAAACGATGGGAAGAAGTGGAAGGGTTGAAAGAACAAATGAAGATGATGATGAAAGGCACAGAAGTCAGACATAGAGAACTGACAGAGCAGGTGATGGGCCAGACTGACAGAACTCAACCAAGAGGAGTTACTGGAATGTCCCCGGTTCAAAATCGTCGGGAAGAAGATATGCCAATCGTGCAGCAGCCTCATGGAACTTTGAAGCCGCCGACTTTTGACGGAGAAACATCGTGGCCCATGTACAGGAGGCAGTTTGAGGCGGCAGCTCTCAGCAATGGGTGGAGCGAACAACAGGCAGCAACTGCTCTAATTCTCTCGCTTCGAGGTAAAGCCCTAGAAATCTTCCAGAACATCCCGGAGTCGAAACAGCAAAACTACTTAACAGTGATACAGGCCCTAGATTTGAGATATGGTAACAAGTACATGAGCCAGGTCTACCAGACACAACTAAAGTCAAGGGTCCAGAAGCCAAATGAGACGCTGCAAGAATTTAGTGCCGAAGTGGAGAAACTTGTGCGACTGGCATATCCCCAAGCCCCAGAAGAATTTGTCAACCAGATAACCGTCCAGACCTTCATCGATGGGGTACTTGATAATGAAATGCAACAAGCTTTAAGGCTCGGAAGGTTGAAAACACTTACGGACTGCGTAATTTATGGCTTGGAATTTGAAGCAGCGAAGAATGCATCTCAACCTCGCCGCAACAGGCTGCGCGAGGTGAAGGAGATAGAGGAATTTGCAGACACGACAGCGGAACTAAGGCAAGAAATGAAAATGATAAAAGAAGCCATAAGCAAGCTCACTGCAACGGTCGGAGCACGTAAAACGAAAGCAGATTGGTCAGACATAGAATGTTACAAGTGTGGTAGGAAAGGCCACATAAGTAGGCAGTGCTTACAAACCCAACAGGTGGCTCGCAGAAGACAAGAATATACCAACAGGGAGCGCCATCAGGGAAAACGACCTGACGCCAGTGTAGGTGGGCGACACGTGGCATGCGAGACCCAGGGCCCCAAGGTCAGGGTCTCCACTATCCGACGCTACCGCGAGAGCCTCGTTATACCTGGCAGCATAGACGGAAGACAATGCAGTTTCACCATCGATACTGGTGCTACTAGATCCGTTGTACGTCCAGACATGTTGCCAAACAGGTCCGCACTCACGACCAACAAACAGCCTGTGTTGGAGACGGCAAAAGGAGATAGGATACCTGTGCATGGAGAGGCCACTGTTTTCATTAGGCTGGGCAGTACTGAGCTACAGGTAAGGGCTGTCGTCGCAGAAATCGTCGATGAATTTATTCTGGGCCTGGATTTAATGGAAGATTTCGATGTCCTGTCAGTAGACTTCCAGAATAAGATCTTGAAAATCGGTAACGAAGAGTTGTATTTATCTCCAACAGCAGGCGAAGCTAATCCCAGGGTGAGACTTATTGTCGACGAGGATACACGGATTCCTGGTAACAGTGAGAAGATTGTCAGAGCCAGACTAGAGAAGATAGCGGAGCCCCTAAAAGATAGACATGATGGTGCCCTCGTCGCACGATGCTTAGTAGACCCGAAGAGGACAATACCCATAAGAGTGGCTAACGTGCAAACTAACAGGGTCACATTGAAGAAAGGTGAGGTTATCGCCACTTGCGAGCCCATTGTCCGAGTGACGTTGTCAAGAAAGGTGACACCCACGGCATTAGACAGAAGACTGCCAGTAGAAATGGTAGAGCGGTTCAAGAATTCTTGGGGCCAATTGAACGACATGGAGATGGAAATGGCCCTGAAGTTCGTATTGGAGGAGGCCGATATTTTCGCTCAAGATAAAATCACAGGTCGTACGAGTCTAGTGCAACACAGAATTAATACTGGCGACGCAAGACCAATTAGACAGCCGCCGAGAAGACTGCCTTTTGCCAAGCAATCAGAAATCAAGGCGATGGTTAACGAAATGCTGGAAGATGGTGTGATTGAGGAGTCTAATAGTCCTTGGTCGTCCCCAGTAGTTTTGGTCACCAAGAAAGACGGCACTATGAGATTTTGCGTGGACTATAGGAAGCTGAATGATGTCACCAAGAAAGACAGTTATCCCCTGCCCCGGATCGACGACACTTTGAACACTTTGGCCGGATCAAAGTGGTTCTCTACATTAGACCTGAAAAGTGGCTACTGGCAAGTAGAACTCCATAAAGACGATAAGGAGAAGACTGCTTTTTCAACCGGGAATGGGTTGTACCAATTCAAGGTCATGCCATTCGGCTTATGTAATGCCCCTGCCACCTTCGAGCGACTAATGGAATTAGTGCTAAGAGGACTGACATGGGAAACATGCCTGGTGTATCTCGATGATGTCATGGTGATTGGAAGGACTTTCGATGAACACCTGTCGAATCTGAAACAAGTTTTCTCCAGGCTGAGAGGTGCCAATCTGCAACTCAATCCCAAGAAATGCGTCCTCTTCCAGAAGAAAGTGAATTTCCTCGGACATGTCGTTTCTGAGAAAGGGATAGAAACTGATCCAGAGAAAATAAAGGCAGTAAGAGACTGGCCTGTGCCGAAGAACAAACATGAGGTCAGAAGTTTTCTGGGACTTTGCAGCTACTACCGACGCTTTGTAAAGTACTTCAGCAGCATTGCGAAACCTCTGCATAGCCTGACTGAAAATAAGGCCGAGTTCATCTGGTCACCAGATTGCCAAGAGTCTTTTAGAGAGCTCAAACATCGTCTTCTCACTGCTCCTGTGCTGGCTTATCCTCAGGACGAAGGACTGTTTATACTGGACACCGATGCTTCCCAGTATGGCATTGGGGCAGTACTCTCACAGCTCCAAGCCGGAGAAGAAGTTGTGATAGGCTACTTCAGCAAAACGTTCGGAAAAGCAGAAAGAAATTACTGTGTAACCCGGAAAGAACTGCTGGCAGTTGTAAGATCCATCGAACATTTCCACAGCTTCCTGTACGGAAGAACATTCCGCGTGAGGTCAGATCACTCTGCTCTGCAATGGCTTCTGAACTTTAGAAATCCCGAAGGACAGATAGCACGATGGATAGAGAAACTGCAGAGCTACGACTTCCGGATTGAACATCGAAGAGGAAGAAGTCACGCCAATGCAGACAGCCTGTCAAGAAGACCATGTTCAGTGCATGAATGTAAATTTTGCGAGCGACAAGAGAACAAAGAGATCGACAAAGTAACTCATCAGATCAAACAACTGGTGGCAGGACAGGATAATAACACCGATCTAGACATAAATCTTGAATACATCAGAGACGCACAGAAGACAGATCCAGACTTGAAAAATATTAGAGAATGGCTACAAAAGGGGAAAAGACCTGAGTGGCACGATGTGTCCCGGTTTGGGGCGGAGGTTAAAGGCTACTGGCTACAATGGGACTCATTGTGTCTAAAGAATGACATGATCACTCGAAAATGGGAAACTGCCGATGGTAGAGACTGTATATACCAGACCGTTGTGCCAAGTGAGTGCATAAGCAGTGTTCTTCAAGAGTTACACAATAGTAGAAGTGGAGGCCACTTTGGGGTCAACAGGACTCTTGCCAGAGTGAGAGACCGCTTCTATTGGATAAACTGCCGAAGAAGCGTGGAAGAATGGTGCAAAAGGTGTGACCAATGTGCTTCAAAGAAAGGACCAAAGACCCGATCCAGAGGAAAAATGATGCAGTACATCTCAGGTACACCGTGGGAGAGAGTTGCCGTAGACATCGCAGGACCTTTTCCCATCACAGAGTCTGGGAACAGATACATAATGGTGGCGATGGACTACTTCTCGAAATGGCCTGAAGTTGCGCCGATCCCCAACCAAGAGGCAACGACCGTAGCAGAAGCCCTGATCGAAAATGTCATATCACGGCATGGCGTACCCTTGGAGATTCACACCGACCAGGGCCGGAATTTCGAATCAGAGGTCTGGAAAAGCCTAATGGACTTGCTAGGCATAAAGAAAAC